>OY720443.1:83967235-84382235 GCA_963082915.1 Dolichopus griseipennis
ACCAAATACAAGTTTAAATATGAGTATAAATTTAAAATTATACATTATGATGACTAATTATAAAATATTTTTTCTTTTAAAAATTCCTAAATATTAGGTATATATCTGCCACACAGCACATCTTGAAAGTAAGGATTGCTTCACTTTCCCACCATATAACATTGAAATGGGTAGACTACAATGAATATATAAAATATAGTATTGGTTTTTCATAATATTATACAATAGCTATATCCAAGTATAACTAATGGCTTATTGAAATAATGAGTCATTAAGTTAAAGCTGATTCAAGTTGGAATCTGTGGAGGATGAAATTTATCTTAAAAAATTAATCACAAAACATTTTATATCTACATTTCACATATTTAGCGCATCCAAGAACACATTTAATAGCCATAACAAAGAAATCTTAAAATATAATAAAAGCTCAAAATTTAAAGTTACCTAAGATTTTAATCCCACCGAATGGTTAAAGTATTTAAGAATAATAATAATAATATTATAATTCCAGTTATTGTTCAAAAAACAATATATAAAAAAATCTGTAGAAATGTCCTTTATTAATCTTATATGCCCTTTTCAACTTCCCTATCAAACTGAACTTTAAAAAATATAAACAAAAGCTCCTTTAAATCAATTTCGATATTTTTTTAATTTTTTGAACTTTTAAATTAATTTTTTTATATTTACTTTCCTTTTAGAATTAGTGTATTTTCCTTTATTTTATTTTTTTTTAATTCTTTTATTTTTTTAAAAAAATTTTTAACATTTTTATTCGCATTGTTTTTGTCAACCATTATTGAATTGTTTAGAGAAATAAAAAAAAACAAAATGAAATCAAAATCTTTAGACAGAATTTTACGAAAAGATACAATGGAGACAAAAAACAACAACCATTATCCACAGACAAAGGACAATAATTTTTTTTAGCCTTTGTTACAATTCAAAAACTCTACAAAAAAAAAAACAGAAACTCTAAAAGAAGTTTTTGTTATCCTCCTACTAGTGTTACCAGCAACAAGACAAACAACAAGACCAGAAATAACATAACAATACAATAACAATAGCACTTTACTAAATAACCCAGAATATTAAAAAAAAAAAATGATTTAACAAAAAAAAATTAAAACAAAAACAATAGAAAAGTTATACGCTTCTTAAATAATATAAAAAAAAAACAAAATCTTTATTCTTGTGTTCCCTGTTTAACACTTTAATGGACAGAAACGATGCAATCATTTGTTGTCTTCTTTCATTTTGTCCTGAAGTTGAAGATCAAATATTATAAAAACTCTGTAATATTTTTGTTTTTTTTGTATTTTTATTTTTTATAAAATTCTAAAAAAAATTTTTTATAAAAGGTATTATAATTATTACTGCTTTTCCTTAAATTTTTTTTTAAATAATTTTCAAAAATTTTTAAAACCCCCACACCTTACTAGATGGTCGCACTTTGCCCCTGACTGAAGTAAGATAAGTAAAGTTCATATCGTTATATTTTATGAGTTTAGGCTATTTTCGAAATTATGGAATTCTGTCATATTCTTATTTAAAATATTATTTTTCTTTCGAAAACTTCGAATTATATAAAAAGTGTTTGAATTTTCATACCTTCATACTTAATAATTCTAGTCAAATATTTGGTGTTCTAATAACCTCACTAGATTATTGCACTTTGTCCCTGACTGAAAGTAAGTATGGTAAAATATATAACGTGACATTAGAAATATTAAAAGCTTAGTTATCCCTTAGCATACGAGAACGAATTTTCTTTTTTGAAAAGTATAGGAACTAAATGCCATAAGTTCAAAAAATCATATCGAATTTTTTTTGATATAGTTGTGATTTGGGTTAAAGGAATATGAACTTTAGTGTAATATCGAATGACACTGATTAATTACTTGAAGGTATCATAGACTATTAATTATTCTTTCAATTACTTCATTTTTATTATTTTTAAATTATATAAAGTGTGGCCATTTTTCAAATTTGAATCACGAAAAAAATTAGGAAAATGGCAACTCTTTTTAATTAAAAACTATCTTTCGAACTTTCGAAACTTTATAATACTTAGTATTTTCATTAATTTTTAAAAGCAACTTAAAAAATCTCTAGACTCTGTAGCACAATTTTGCAATTCTTTCGAATGAATAAATCTTTAGTAGTACATTAAGGTTGACAAGACCAACTAAATTTCAACTACAACTATATCAAAAATAATAACTTCATTCAGACAAAAGCGATTTTACGAAAAAAAAAAATTAAGATAATTGTTTTTTCATTTTTTTTTTCCTACACTTCATAATTGTTGCACTAAAAAAATAAAAAAAATATTAAATTTTGTTTTATTAAAGTTAATATTAAACAATAAAAACAAAATGAAATTTTACATATATATTTTAGTTTTTTAAGATTAAAAATGAAATTTTACTTAAATAATTTTATTTAATAAAAAAATAAAGTATTTGCTATTTCTTTTTGAGTTTTTGGGTTTAATTCGTTGCAAAGTCATTAATCTATGAGGTCTTCATGATTGAATGCGACAATTTAAAGCTACACTTTAACAGAATAAATACAATTTTTAATCAAAAAATTTGTTAGGAAAACTATGCACATATGTAAAGCATATATATATTTACATTATAACTCACAGATATAAATACCTTTTAACTAAAATACGAAATATTACGATATAAACAAAAATAGAATTGTGTATATTGAGAATCTAAGACGTTTCTACATGTTATAAGGTTTAATACTATCTCATGTTTAAATTGTATGTGAAATTCATTAAGATCTAAAAAATTTCACAAATTTGTAAAGGTCCTAGACATAACTAATAAATTATTTATTTATTAAGTTTATTTCCAACTGCATACAATGCATTTGCAAATTGACGGGCTCTTTTCCTATCGGATGTGGGCCAACAATATTATTTATTTTGTTTATATCATATATATTATATTTTACTATATATATTTGGTCACCATGGTGATTTGTAAAGAAATATTATTTTTCAATAATTTTTTTCAATTAAATATTAGGTATATGGTGTGATCGGAAATCGAACCTGGTCCCCTCGGTTAATAAACCAAATGCTTTCCCACTACATCACTGAAGCCTCACTAACAGTTTAAGCATTATTTTACTAAAAAGTATTGCGGTAATGTTGGTTAATTCGTTTAGATATTTTTTAAGACAAATTTAAAAATACAAAAAAAGGCAAATATTACAAAACTTCCTCTTGAAATCTTCATGATTATGTAACTTATATTTCATAAAATATCTTTTTTTATAATATCTTTTAAAGTACCATGTCACTATTCATAACCATTAAGTAATAATAACGCAAATAATGACTATTTGAATAATTTCATTAGCGCCATTACAAATAATCTTACACTAATTCGAAACAAAAACCTAAACAAATACAATATCTACTAAAGATTTTACCTGCACCTGTCACTATTAAAAACATTTTATTTCATTACACAAACACCGACTATACAAATATTATTTTAAAATTTTTGTTTTGGAAATAAATACCGATTTTAGAATTTCGCTCTCATTTTGTTCTCAAATTAACAAAAATTTGTATTATAATTATAAATAAAAATCGGAAATAACAATTAAAACAAAAAAAATGAAAGTCGCCGGCCGGCTATACTTTAAAGTCGCATCGCAGATCAAAAAAGATTTATCAAATTATATTTGAAGTGTACACTTCAAAACTCTTTTCTTATCTCCTTCCTGTGAGCACTTGACGAACAATTAACGAACAATATGGAGAAATTGAAAAATTTAATATAGTGGTGCTACATTAAATGTTTTTGCACTCAAATAATAATTTGTTACTAAAAAGTATTCAAGTGGTTTCTTTTATTTTATTTTGTTGTGTTTGATGACCACCAATGAAGCGCAATTGAAAACCTCATATTCAAAAATGCGGCATTCTTTTAAATTGGATCAAAATATGTATTAATTAAGAACATTCCATTCTCTCTTATCTGAACCGATCATTTCACTAAAAGTAAAGATTTATAATAATAATCATTCTCAAGTACTTTTGTTTTTTTCATATTAATCTCACTAATTATTGAACAAATATATATATATATTTATATATATATATATATATTTATATATATATATATATATATATACATACGTATTATTTTTATGAGAACCTATATGTAAATGATTATATAATGTATTTGACGTCATTATTTTATTTTTTTTAAATGATATTCTAATATTTTCAACTGAAAGATTCTTTTTAAAGAATCTCTTATTAAAAACCATCATTTAAAATGGAAAAAATGGAATAGAATAGAAAGAGAAAGAAAATAAGCGAATATTTAGGAATAAATAAATATATAAGTATTAAATTTTTCCTTTTATATTTTCATTTTTTTTATTTTTGTTGTTAACATTTTACTTTAGTATAATTTATGATAAAATTATTCGGTAAAATAAGGAAATAAAACAGTAAAATAAACTTTTCGAACCTTATAATACTTTTCAAATATAGTTAAAAGCAG
Source organism: Dolichopus griseipennis (assembly GCA_963082915.1). NCBI lineage: Eukaryota > Metazoa > Arthropoda > Insecta > Diptera > Dolichopodidae > Dolichopus > Dolichopus griseipennis. Next base: position 83,971,777 of record OY720443.1, read on the forward strand.
AAAAAAAAAACAAAAAAATAAAAACAAAAAAAAAAAAAAATAAAAAACAAAAAATATCTACTTAAATTTATTCCTTATATTATCGTTAAAAGATCTTTTTTACTAAAATGGATAGGTAACTCAGTGGTGATATACTGGTTTAAAAAATAAAAAAGGGATCGTTTTTGCGAATTGTACTATTATAAATAGAATCAAGTACTTTTTTTCGGTTATTATTTATTTTTTATGTGAAAGTTGATAAGAATTCATCACAAACCCTTCTTATAAAGTATGAAGGGTTTTTTACCCATTTAGAATCACATGTCTTCGTTTCAGAAAAATCAACACCATTTTATACTATTGTATGGTCCTAGCAAATAATGTAAAGGAAAATCGATACGTAAAGGAAAATCTAGTACGCATTTATTTGCAATATGTATATTACAAAGTCTTCCAATGTGAACAAGCAGTGCCAGGAATTCTCAACCCTACTGTATTGAATTATTAAGACGGTGTAACTCAGCTTATAGAAATTGGTAGAAGAAGGATATTAGCATCCTTCCCCTGAATATCCAAAATAATCCATTCCCCCGATCTGTATTCCTAAAGTTTCCTTTCCCAAATACCATTTTCAATACTAAACTATAAATTTGTATTAAAGACGCCATCCTAAAGTTTGTTCAAAAAAGGTGTGGTCTAAGTGTGCAAAAGCAACACCCTGTCTTTTAAGAACTGTATATAGTTTCAACATATGGCTTTCAATACTTTTCATGACTCTTGTAAAAAAACAGTATAAAATAAGAGCAATCGAAAACTGACATAAAACATTCAAGTACTTTCATATATATATATTTTTAATAAAGTTCTATAGTACAATTGCAATTACAAAAGTACTAATAAAAAATAAATAAAAAATTTTATTTTATCCAAAAATGACAAAATTATTACTGTACAATTGTCAAATCTCAAAAAATATTTTGACAAGTACAATTGTCAGTATTCTCCAAAGTCCCTATATACCCATATACCATTCCTGGATAGGTGTTTTACCATTATAAATTGTAATGTAACTTTATAAAACTGAAGTTTACGCAAAATAGAAGGACTTTTTTTTATTCTGGATGTTGTTTGTGTTTTTGCTTTTTAACATGGATTATATTGAAAGTTTTTTTTTATTGTTTTTTTGTTCTTCTTATTTTTTTTTTTATTTTATTATAACGTCAAAATGTAAATACATTTAGCAAAATATATTTTTAGGTAAGAGTGCAAACATCATTTAGATCCTTAATGTTACCATAATATATGTACAAAAGTATTTACAGATATTATATTTATAAATTTATATATATAATATATAGGTAAGGTATATATATATGTATAGAAGAGCTCCTACATAGATAAAAAATTAAAAACATAAAAACAAAAGAAAAATAAAAAAAAAAAATAAAGTTACTTATCCTTAGGTAAACCAACATTTTAACCATCGCAAATCACTTTGTGTAAATTTTATTTTTTTATTTTATTTATGCGTATATATTATGTAAGATATATTATTGTACATATATATAAATATGTATATATAAACATTTTACAACAAACTTAACATTTCTATCATAAAATATTTCTTATGTTTGTGGTATACTTAAATAAGATAAATATAATTTTGATAACAGAAGTATAACAAAAAAAATAAGTAAAATATATTCAGGTGTATTTAAAAACAGTGTCTGTCACGTCACAGTTCTTCAGTAAAAAAAAAAATTTTAATAAAAAAATAAAAATCAAAACAAAATTAAATAGGTAAAAATAAATTCTAGAAATACATATATCTGGAAGAACGTTTATTTTATATTTATTTATTTGTTTTACATTTAATATTTCTTGTGATCTCTTATCTCCTCCTGCTCTAAAAGTAAGTCTCGTTGAGTCATTATACAATGCCTTGTTGAGCCGTGCAATTCTTCCAAAGAACTGGATTTAGTTCCCCTGTTCTATTCATTTCCCTTAGTCTTCCAACTTTCTTCTCCTAAAGAAGATAAGATTCTTTGTTTTAAGCAATGCCACGCATTATCATAGGCCAGGATTGCAATGATACGTAGTTCCATAGACCCTGAAGAAAAGTAACGACTGTTTCACTCTCCTGTAAATTAGTCCAAAGAACTGGATTTAGTTCCCCTGTTCTATTCATTTCTCTTAGTCTTCCAACTTTCTTCTCCTAAGGAAGATAAGATTCTTTGTTTTAAGTAATGCCACGCATTATCATAGGCCAGGATTGCAATGTTATGTAGTTTCATAGGCCCTGAAGAAAAGTAACGACTGTTTCAAACTCCTGTAAATTAGTATTTAAAATTATCATGTAATATTTATTGATTATAGATTGTGTATTAGTCGAATATACTTCAGATCACTGTTTAAAAAGTATGGTTATAGTGAACGCCATCACAGGACAATACCATCAATTCTTCTCAGATCTATAACTTCACAATCAAACTTTTAACTTCAAAAACTATGCAAAATGGATTTACTCTTTGGAAGTAAGAAATTTATAAGAGTAGAGACTTTTATTTTAAATTGTTTGAAACCTTTGTTGAAACACCCTGTAATAAAATATTCATATGTCCTATATGAATAAGTTAATCTATAGTATATTTTCAATAAAAATACCATTAGTAGAATAAACAATTAACTTTTTCTTACAATATATAATATAATATATTTAAGTTTATATAATATATTTTATACATATACATAGAAAATTATAAAATGTTTGTAGGTATGTTTAAAAATCGTAAAGCATATTAACACATTTTCTTACAAACTAAATCTTTATCAATATAAAACAATTTAATTTACGTACATTTTAGTTCATAATTTATAAGGTGTTAAAAAGTGTGTTTATGTGTATGAGCACTTGAAATTTCTATACTAATAAGAATTTCTATACAATATTTAAATCATTTTTAGATATCAGTAGGTATGTAATAAGTTTTTCTAAAAATACAATAAGATGCCGACAAAATAATAAACAATAGAAATTAAGAGTCTCCTAATAATAATAGCAATAGTAATAAGAACAAAGTATTAAATTTTGTTATACTTAGGTACTACCTATACACTAAAAATTAAGGTAACAAATTTACTTGATTAAATATTACTAAAAAGATGCTCTAAAATATTCTTAATGGCTTTCAATCAAATTTGGTAAGAAATTTTAGTTTAGTTTCTGGATGTTCTTAATTTATAAGCAAATATTTTATTTTAATTTTAAATATTAGGTTTGGAGACACTTCCGAAAGAAGTCCATAAATCGTGCAGGTCATGGTGAATAAAATGATATTTATTTTAAAGTAATTTATTAATAATCATCTGATATTTGCTGAAATTTTGATTTGTATTTAATCGCACGGCTTCCTTCCTTTTTGTCTCCTCAGTTTTTTTCATCTAATGGGGAAAGTAGAAAGATTCAAAAGCCATCTATTAGAACTTTGCGTATAGTTTTTATAGAATTTGTGCGACTTTAATATACCAAAACCACTAGCCTTTTTAAACCAAACTTTAGGATGGGAATAAAAGTGTATGCAATTTGATTTCAAGGATAGAGATGTAAAAGGATTTTTGGAAATTTAGGAAATTTAAGATTCTGGGATTATGGGGAAATTACTGGGTATAAATTATTTGGATGAAAGATTTTTCCCAAAATTATCTAAATTGTACACATATACATTACCAACTTGAGCGAACACATTTGATGTAATATGATTCCAAATCCGCGAAGAGTTTATGAGGAAAGAGCTTCCATAATGTTGAGCCACCTTGATTGTTCGACTATGTGAGCATAAGCATCTGCATTCCTTGTTTCCATAGAACAGGTGTTAATCCCTAAAAGATATCTATAAACAGGGTCAGGGTTTATTTCTAAGGTTAGTAAGCGTTGAGGTTACATTGAGATTATTTATAATACAAATCACTCTGCATTACTCTTTATTCAAGATATCAATAAGTGCTTCAGCTTAAATGTGTGCATTTTTCTACGTTTTTTAGATGTTAAGGAGATCAGACAGAGAGAAGTAAGATTTGCAACAGTACAAGAAATTCAAACAATTAGCTTCATCTTTAGATACATCAATAATATGATTTAAGCTAGTAAATTTCAGTTTTAACTTAATTCCCACAATGTTTAAGTCTGCCAAAAGATTTAATTTTCAATTAGCTGCATTGCTTCCGCATTGGCGTGGTACAGTACAAATTATGAGATTCCTAAATTCAAAACACTGTAGGTATAATCTAAGGTCTGTAATACAGAAAAAACAATCCCAAATTAATCTTTAAATATATTAATTTAATTTTAAAAAATTCGTAATTTGATTTTCTTGGAAACTCGTGCATACTGTGCAAGTCACTTTTGGCAGTTTAAACCGTAACAGTTTTATATAATTTTATGAACTGAATATAATTTTATTTTATATGTCCTTAAATTTATTCATGTATTATACTACATTGTATATTTACATATTTATATGTATGTATAATGAATTAAGGTCGTCGTAAAAATTGAAATAAATTTAAACGATCTTTGAAGGATCTAAAAATACTTAAGTATAATATTAGAGATTTTTATTTTTAGTTGTTTTTTTTTTTAAGATGATGATAATTTAGATAATATGTGAAATATGTGATGAATGTGTGTACCAGTAAAAAACTAAACTTACGTCCATATACATTTTATATAAAATCTATATAATTATATTCTTATATACATATATTTTATGCAATAAAATTTTATTGAGTATCCGTTTTTTTTTTTTTTCTTATTATATGTATATATTGTTTTATTGAGTACAATAAAATAAAATATATTATAATAATATATATACATAATTGTTTATTTTACATAAATGTATGCATAAATAGTATTGTATATGTATTATACAATATTTTGTTTGATATATAAAAACAAAAAGACCAAAATAAAAACAAATCAAATAACAATGAAAGCAGTAAGACAGGACATCATTCATTTACTACTCGGTATACACTATCCAAAATGAATTATAATAAAATAATAAAAAAAAATATGCTGTGTCCACTACAGAAGCAACCGCTATTACAGGAATAGCTTAATGTAAAATTTTTTCAATAGATCCTTTGCCTACATGTGTTAAAATTTTTATCAAAACAATGTACCCAGCATTCAATATATTTAGATATTTATTCTTACCAAAGAAACTCGTTATTGTGTTAAAAATTCCGAATAAGATCGGAACAATATCGGAACAATTTGATAAATGCAAATAATACAAAAATGTGTTTAAATTAAAATTTAATAAAGGGACTTTCAATGACAAAATTGTACCCCTTTATTTTGTTTAACAACTATTTTTGATTTACAAAATTTTCGCAAAAAAAACCTAAAAATTTCCCTAATGAAGTTCTCCTTGGAGTTACCCGATTTTCTCCAAAAGTTTATCAATTTAATATATTAACATCAAAATCTTACATATAAAAAATGTAAGATTAAAAAACATTTCGCTCAGCTGTTTAGGCTTTACACGTGTGAACAAACAAACAGAACCGCGGACGCAAAAAAACGCGAACACAAAGGTACACAGACGCACAGACACACAGACAAACAGACAAACAGACAGACATCATAAAAAAACATGTTTTATGGGTTTTTGCACACCAGAGTAATGCATAAATGGAAAATCTCAAAGTCCAAATTTTTTGGTGCGAAAAAAATACCTATCGCTTATTATATTTTATATAAGCGGTTGCTGGTAAAAAGGAATTTATTTATTATTTATTAATGTTTGTGTATATGTAGGTCAACATAAGTATGTTGTTTTTTGTCTTGTTTTCCAAGTATTAAAGCAAATTTTTGCTAAGAAATATACATATATAAAAAAAAATTGGAAGGTGAATGTAATGTTAAATTTCACTTGAGGAAATATTTGGGATAACAACAAATTTTCTTTTATTTTCTTATTGATTTTCTTTATTTTCTTCTCTTTTGTTTTTTTGATTTCTTTTTTTTGTTTTTAAATACATGCATTAAATAATTTTTATTATTAAAAGTTTATTGACATAAGAAGATATAATTTAAATATACACATTATTATATAGGTATATGTACATATAAATATATTTGAATAATAAACGAGAGACTATTGATAATAAAATGTTCTTTATATTTTTTAATGAAAAATATATTTAAGCTTAATGCTAATATTCTCAATATTAAAAGTTTTTATTTTATAATTAATTATACGAAGTTGTAAAAACAAATTTGAAAGTTTAATGGGCACAATTTATTTTGTGATATACAAGATTCCAGGAGTTTTTATGTATATGGTCTACAATAATATGTAATTTCATCTTAAACGTTCAAGTTTATATGAGTATAGTCGTTTGAGGATGTACGATAAATATCCTTAACAAAAGTTTTCAAAAGAAAATGCATAAAGTGCCCAAAATACCATATTTTTACAAAAGTCCTTAAATTTGGGCAAGTTTTTAATTTTAACTTTTTTTCGGAATATTTATTTATAACTATAGATGAGATCCTGTATTCGGAGTGATTTTCGAGCCGAATTCAAAACTATGGTTGCCCTTCTTCCAGAATGTGGAATGGGAGCATTTTATTAAAAACTTAGCTGACATTTTAGTTTTATCAAAAGTTAGATAAGATTTAAGATTTAGATACAAAATCACGGTTCTAGTAAATTGTTTAGTGAGAGGTTCAGAAATTAAAATTTCGAACCTAAAAACGACGAATGAGATATTTCATTTACTAACTTTTTCAAATGAAAATGGTCTTAAAGTCTTTGAATCTTTTACTATATGTAGGAGTAGTCATTCGGATGAAAACAAAAATATTATATCAAAATATAAATTATTACAGTATAATTTTTATCAAGCCTTTGTATATATTGTATACCCGAATAGAAGACTCTGTTAATTGAAGACTCCTAAGAATGCATTAGTTTTTAAAATCTTATGTTTTAGCTTTTTATAGACTTTGTTTTGTTTTAATTTTGGTTGGGTACGAAATCCCCAAGACAAATTCCCCAAAGTCAAAATCTCCAAATCCAAAATCCCGAAAATGGAAATCCCCAAAATCAAAATCTCCAAAACCAAAATCCCCAAAAACTAACAAAATACAAAATTTTATAATAAAAAATAATCCAAATTACACAAATTCAAATTTTTATATGATAGATCTATTAATTATATTTAAGTACGATTTAACTAAGATCTATTTAATTAAAAACAGTATATGCACTAGAAAGTACTCTGCACATTAAAACAAAGTTTTACACTTTTTTCACCTTGTACTTTTACAATATATACTATGTATACAATTTATATACCTACATACATACATATTTATTTTTATTAATTTATTGCAAATATTATTATGTAGAATAAACTTTGTAGAAAGCAGTTGATTTCTTCGAACTCTGGGCATATATAAATATTCTGGAAAAAGCGTAACACCTAATTTCGTAACGAACTCTAAAATCCCTCCTAATTCAGAATTTCTCGTATACATATAAAAATATTCTGTGGTATAGGTATACATATAAAAATATTCTGGCCGACAGTAATAAATAATAAAAAGCTTCCAATAGTGGGGGCTGCTGCCACCAAACCTACTGATTCAGAATATCACATATACATATTATGCAAATATTCTGGAAAAAGCGGCTATCTAGATTTCGAATTCAATCTCGCGTTACATTTTCTCGTGTAGATTTTATTTACGGGGATTTTGGTTTTGAGGATATTGGTTTTGGGGATTTTAGTTTTAAAGATTTTTGTTTTGGGGATATTGACTTGGTGAGGTGTTTTGTCACCATGGATTTTGTGTTGATCCCTTTAATTTCTATAATATTATTCATAATACCTTAGATTTAAACTCCAAATTAACACATACTTAAGATGAAGTTAAGTGAACTTATAGATAAAAACCATCGTAAGCCTTACTAGCAATATGTAAATATGTAAAAATTTAAATGCAAATCCTTAAAAATTTTAAAAGAATAAATAATTTAACCTTACATAATTAACTAATTTAATTCTTTTCTAAATTCTTTGTAATTTTATCTATATATATAAAAGCGAAAGTTTCTTTATTTGTTTGTATGTAGCGAATAGACTCCTAAACTGCCCGGCCGATTTTCATGAAAATTTGTATATAGATGTTTTTGGGTACGGAATGAAATCCTGGTCCAAAAATTTGCTCCAACGGACCGCCAAGTTGGGGCTGTGGTGCAAGTTTTTAAACTTTTTTGTTCTAAAAAGCAAATTACTTCCAATTTTCGCAATACTGCTTTGCCCAAAGAGAAAGTTGAGTTCCGTTAACCAATTGGGGCACAGTGGCTTTTTATAGGTTTTTGCGTTCCATACCTCTAAATTAGAAATGATTTGACCGGTTGACTTCAAATTTCGTATGCGTGAAGCAACTTGAAAATGGAGTTGAGTGTGTTAACAGTCGCGATTGGTCAAAAAAAAATTTTTGGAAGTAAATTACGTCAAATTTTGGAAAGTAGTTTGTACTGCTTTGATTACAGAAAGTTTCAAAATTACTCGAATAATCCTAGAAAAATCGTTTTAAAAAAATTGCTTTCATACATTTTAAAATTTACATGTGTAAACAGTGTGTAATATTTGTGTTAACTTTTTGCAGTAACATCAACTTCAATCAAACCTCCATTGAAAGGCGCAGCAACGCGCACCGGGTATTAACTAGTAACTTATATTTTCTATTCAAATTATATATGGAACATTTTATTCTATATATTATATACTCTTATACTTATATAATCTGACCACATATCAAATACATAAACTATAATACATAACAAAATTCAGTAACCAAAATCAACACATTCAAATCATATTTTTGGTAATTAATTTAATCTATATACATAAAGAATTTTATTAGAGATAGTACCTAACTAATTTCTAAACAAATTATATACCTACAAAAATATCATTAAAATTATATAATGAAAATTTAATTTTAGTACTTAAAATAACAAATTTTTAGTTTATTGACCCTTTAACATAAAAAAGAAATTTAAGTACTAGAAGAACACAACCTATATAGTTATACAGTATAGGGTAATAATTAAATAAAATCATTATAAGATATATACTTATATTAAAATAATTACCAAAGTAAATAAATAAAATTTTATAGCTCTTTAATAAATATTTAATTAAATTTAATGTCTGCAGTAATTAATAATAACTACAAAAAAAAAAACAATAAATTAAGTAAATAAATATAAAATACGAAATTAAAATTATATATTTAATAATATTTATTTTATCTTAAAATAATTTCCTTTTTTTACAACAGAATTCTTAATCATTAATTTGTATTTATTTTAAGAAGATTTTATTTATTGAATACTATATAATTATTTGATTTAGTTACAATAAAAATTTTTAATATATTTATACAATATAATATGTATATATACAAATTTTAGATAAAATAAATATTATATACTTTTTTCAAAAATTACCTCCTACAATATATTAATCATATAAGTTCAATAATTGATATTCAATTTTCAAAGTCTTTTAAAAAATTACCAGATCAAGTTCATTATAGACTAGAGTAGATAAGAAATAGATCTGTAATCCAAATTATAATGGCTATACCTCCCAGAAATCATATTTTTATCAAAAAATTATTTGCTTCAAAATTATAAAAATATCACACGCCTTATTTAACATTATATCTTTTGAAACTTCGTGGTGGCCACTTGAATGTATTAATATATTAGACATATGCATACACATATATATCTGATCCTTTTCAAATATCATTATATAAATAAAGGAAGTCCCACTTTAAATTGACATTTTCCATATAACCCTGAAAATGCAGAGATTAAAAAATAAAACAAAATTTGTTTAGACTTAGTTATAACTGATAAGAATTTTTCCTTTTTAATGATAAGTGATAACTTAAAATCACTTAGAGACGCCGTTGTTTTAATTTTAATTTCAATTTACGTCCAGCATACTTTAGGGACATAAATTAAAAGTCATTACTGTGAGATATACAAAATAATTTAATTTGTATTAATTGTGATTTGTTTATTTCAAACATAAGTATAAAGTGTGATATATAAATATATTGTTTGCTTGGTTAATTTTCTCTTAATTATTATTATTATTCTTAATTATAATTATTTCTTCAATTTAAAATTTAATAAAAACCCTACCATTCATTAAAAAATCTTTATCAAATCATCAAATTCTTATACCTTATCAAATTCTGCCAATGTTACCCTATATCAAATCACTATTAAAGTTAAAAAAATATATTTTAGAACTGCTTACATAGATCAGCTTTTATCATTTACAAAATTTACTTCTAAAAAATTGGAGTTTCAATTATATGATTAAGGCGGGTTTAGGGTCCTACTGTTATAAATTCTTTGTTGTTGACATGAATACGTGATAAATATAATTAGAAGGAATTCAAAATTGGATTCAAAATAAAGGTTCCCTACTTCCAGAATATTTATATATGATTTCTCAGACAGGCCCAAGATGACCTTTGTAGCAGAGAGTCTTACGGCTCTTTTTACAATTTATTGTAGTAATTATAAATGATTTGTACGTATATGTGAGATTTAGAATTATGATAGATTTAAAAATTGGTTTCAAACAAGGGTATTCCCTTCCCCCAGATTATTTGTATTATATGATATGTAGTTATATATGAGATTTAGGATTAGGATGGATTTTAGAGTTGAATTTAAAATCAGCGAATTTCCCTTTTTTCAAAATAATTTTGCATATACGAATATTTTCTTTTTTCGAAATTTTTTCCATTCAACATTTTTAGTTCGATACTCTGTTTTTCAACAAATTGAGGCCCTCCTCTTCCGAATTGATCAATAAGTTGAATCAGTATGTTATTTTACAAATTTGAAAAATGATTTTGCATCTGCATCAAATTAAATATTCACCATTGTTTTAAACAATTTAATTTCCTTGGAAGCATGTCTTATTAATTGTTTTTTTATAATCAATGCGAATCCCTGCTAAGGAACAGTCGACTCCATTCATAAATCGTAGTATTAGAAAGATATTATAAAATACGAGCAATTCACAAAAATATGTTAAAAAGTAAGAAACACCTCAGTAGGGGTGGGCAACATTATTTTCGAAATACAATTACACTAAAATTGTCCAACAACGCAATGGTACCACTTATTCCAGCTAACTTTGATCTATTTAATAGGAAATTTATACAACAATGATTATCTCATGTCGTTGAAATAAAAAAAAATAAAGCCCTATATATTTTTATAATCTTGAAAAAAATTTTTCGAAAAACCATTAAAATAAATAAATAATAGACACGTTCTTTGATTATATCTTTTCCTTCTCCTTTTATTCTTTATTTCAAACTATAGACCTATTAAAAAAAAATTTTTCCACATTTATCATAAACTTTTATCTCAATTTTCGATAATTTTCGAATATTGAGTGAAATAGGTGTATAATGTATATATGTATATTAAATCAATGGACCCTATTAAAAAAAAATTAAATTTATACGATTTTTAAAGAAATAAAAATGAAAATCCTTTTTTATTTGAGTACAAATGATAAAATTCTTTTATTTTTTTTTTCATTTGAGTGAAAGAGATAGAAACACGAAATAAAATAAATAAAAAGCACTGTTTTTATATTTATCATATATTTTGTCTTTCTCTATTACTCATATCCTTTTCTTTTTGACTCTTCTATGTATATTATTCAATATATTTAATATATATAAATATTCAAATTATTATTATTTATTTATTTGTATAAATATTTTTCGAATTTTTATTTTATTTTTTTTTTTTTTTTTTTTGAAAATTGGTTTTCCGTTAATATTTGTGAAAAACAAAAATAAATTTTTAAGCTTTTCCGTTTTTTTTTTTTAACACAGTAATTTCAAAACTTTAATTTTAATTAAAAAAATAGAGGTATTATGTAATTACTGTTCATTAAACTCAATCTATTGCTGAATCACAGCGTTTCAACTAAAAGACTGAAACCCCTGATAGCCCAGAAGTAGAGCAGAAGTAGTTTTGTATTATCAGATGTTCTGAACCGCCGAATCTTCTATTTCTACTGAAATTAATAGGATAGTGGGAAAAAAATTTGTCACTTTCGTACTAATGCATAGATAGATTTTCTACTTCCCTTCGGAACTTTTTCATCACATTTTCAGTACAGAATGGAAGTATTTCTTTTCAGTACTTTTTTAGTACTACTTCAGTGGTAAATGGAAATGATTTTTCATCACATTTTCAGAACTGAATCGAAGTAGTTCTTTTCAGAACTTTTTTAGTACTAATTCAGAAGTAAATGGAAGTAGTTTTTCATAACTTTTGCAGTACTGAATGAAAGTATAATCATATTTTCCATCTTTTAAGTTTTAACTAAACATAAATTTATTTACTAACGGTGGAATAAAGTAACACTCTTCTAGTTATGAAATAACAGTGATATAGAGAATAGCTGTACTATATTTTGTTTTTTCATTAATTTAACCGAACTTCAGTGCTAATTCAGAATTTTTTCTGCACTGAATAATATAATTATTTAAAATTGGGGAATAATTTTTGTATTGTTTTAAATTGTAAAATAAATTTCCATATGTGGTTCAACGTAACACTTGAACTCAGGTTACAAGGTGGGAAACTTTAGAATTATTCAATTGAAACAGATTTACTTAAAAACTAATTAACTTAGAAACACCGATCAAGTACTTAATCATTCTGTAAAAATGATCTCCAGATCAATATAGTCATTTGATTCTTAAAATCTTTCTTTCACATTCAATATTGTAAAATTATCATCTAATAAGGATTAAATTAAAATTAATTAATTGCAAATATAAATTTCCATTAATTATAATAAAAGTACACAGTTTGACGTTTACTGTATTAATTAAAACGCATTTTAAATAAAAAAAAACAATAGTACTATTCGAAAATATGTGTACATAATATTTAAATTTACATTTTTTCTTTGAAATATATTTTTATCTGATTTTCTGATTTATTTTTTTTCTGTTTTTTATTCCATTTTTTATTCTGACAAAATGGTTTTACGTTTTCACAGTAATATTTTTACTTACCTAGTTAAAATAAAATAAAAACTAAAAATAAAATAAAAATTAAATTAAAAAATAAAAACAAATAAATTAAATAAAAAAAAAAAAAGAGAATATACTTTTTATTTTGTTTAATAAATAAAGAATAATAATAAATATCATGAGTTTTTAAAAAAAAACACAGTTGCACCTGTCAACCCTAAAATACACACACGGATTCCTGATATGAACTTCGGTTTGCAATTGAACTGTTTGACAGAAAATTTCAAATATTTGTTTGTTTTTTAAATTTAGTTATAAAATTTAAATTGTTTTAATTGATCTGACCGGTGTTTAAGCCGGGATGTTTTCATTAAAATCCCGACATCCTAACATCCAAACATCCCAACCATCCTAATTATTAATATGTTTTTGTATTTAGTTTTAATAAAAATAAAAAGAAAAGTTTTGAAGATATTCATATCAGTTCAAAAAATTTGTATGACAGCTACCCGAAGCCTTGGTCCGATTTAAACCAAAAACAATGGGAAACTTACAAATTGTCTAAAAATTATTTTGTATAAGTTTCAAAACTCTAGCTCTTTTAGTCTTTGAATTATCGTACTATTCACCTAATTTGCTCAAGCTGGCAGAAGGACTGACACACTCTGCGGCATCGATTTATTTTTCGATTTTGATTCGATCCGTACCTTTGACCCAATATTTAGTATGTCTAGATCGATGCGTTACAAACGGACAAATAATTTTTCTATACCCGTTACCTTTTTTTCGTATAAGGGTATAAAAAGGTGAAATTAATATTTTGCATCTCTTTTTAACTCATTTTAAATATCATTCACAGTTTGTATATAGTGTTCAATCACCATTTTTTACTGTTTTCTCCTCTCTATCTCTGTCTCACTCTTTTAATGATACTGATATTATGGAATTATTAGCCATACAATACACTTGTGAAATATCCTCTGATAAATCCTTTTATAATGTTTTTTTTTGTATTTTTTAATTTTTCCCTATATATTCCTGATTTTATTTTCTGGATTCTCAACATTAAATTTGTAGTGATGGCTTATTTTTATTTTTGTTTTTTTAATATTTGTTTTTATATCTGGTAATAATAATATTATATTCAACCGTGTAATATTTACATATGTAAATATATATAAAAAAAAATATATATAAATTTTATTTGTATATGTATGTGTATGAATATTTATTTTAATATTTTTGTATATTTATATATATAAATATATATATATAATATGAAAAAGTGGAAAAGCTATTTGCTTAATGCAATTTTATTATAATTTATTGCTTTTCATATAAATTATCATAAAGGAAAAAAAATAAAAAAAAAAAAACCAAAAACAACAAGAAAAAAATATAATAAAAAAAATAAAATTTAAAACAAAAAGTCAAGGAAGAAAATAAAGCAAAAATTCCTACGTAATATGTGTGTAGCCTTATAATAAAATAAAATCCCTTTAATTTTTTTAACTTTATTCACTATATACGTATATGTGAGTTAAAGCTATTCTTAATCAGATATACCAAATTTGAGCCTTACCAAGCTGAATTTTCTGCTTATTTGCTATCATTTTAGATCCCCAAATTTCTATTCAGTTCTCTGAAAAACCGCTGAGTTATTGGTATTTCTTGAACATCTCAATGGGTCTCAGTAATTGTTTAAAATATTATTCCAAAATCCAACAAACTTTTGTTAAGATCCTCAGGTCCAAATCCATTGCTTTGTTTTTTGTAATAATGTGGGACTTCGTCTTCATACAGAAGTCAAAGCTGTAGTTTCACCTATTCACCTAATTTGCTCAAGCTCATATTTATATTGATCCAATGTTTAATTTTTTGGTCTCACAATTAAATTAAACTTAAGTCAAAATGAAAAAAAAACAACAGGTTTTATGGATAGAAAATAACAGCATTTCCTCGATTTGAATAAAACATTAAAAAATACTTTTTTTTTTTTTCCTTCTTTACTCCCTTGGAGAGCACAAGGCTTCCACATAGCTTCTCCATCGTACTCTATTTTGGGCCATTTGTTTTATCTCTGCCCAATAGTATAGTAGGACTGATTTCACACAGGAATTGAATATTCTAATTTTGGTGCCTGTAGTTAGATGTGGGGATCTCCCTACAGACCATAGTCTTCCAAATGCCATTCTTGATTGTTTCAGTCTATTTTCTATGTCTTCATCTGCTCCTCCATTCGTAGTTATTATACTACCGAGGTAGTTGAAGCACGGGACATCTTCAATTATATTGCCATCTATTTGGAGTTGCTGATCATTTGTGGCCTTCAAACGTAATGATTTCGTTTTCTTTATGTTAAAAAATACTTACCTGGACAATAAATACTTAAGCATCATTTAAAAAATCCTTTATTCCTTTTAAATTTTATATTATTTCAAAATAAAGCCCTTCCCAAATCCAATTAATACTTGCAAAAATCTTTTATAACTGGCAACTCTAATTCATATTATAAACTTTTATAAAATTGTATCCGTTATTATACTTAAATAAACCGTTATGAATATTTCCTTCATATAAATATGACGGTGTTAAAAGGATGAAATAACAAAAAAAAACAAAAATAAAAACAAAAAGGAGAAAAAAAAAGCACAGCCAATAATAAAAATAAAAAAAAAACTCCTTAAAATTTATACATAATATAAATTTTAGCTTAGGGAGCATTCGAATAAAAAAAAAAATAAATAATAAAAACTCAATTGAGCTAAAATTAAACTAAAGTCGATTTAAAAGCAAGGGCATACACCAAATTTGATATTGAAGATCTATAGGCAATAACAACAATAACATAAAAAGGACATTTTTAAAACTTTCAAGATATATATATATGCGATCAAATAAAATCAATCTCATGAGCCTTTATATGATTTTATTTCAATGTTTTTTTATTGCTTTTTCATTTTTTATCAATTTTCTTTAAGGAAATTTAAAAATTATTTGAGAAATTTAGTTTAAAATTTTTTTTTTTTGGAAAAAGGACTAAAAAAAAGTACAAAAATGGAGAATTTGAAGATGAAAAACGATAAACAGAAAAAAAAACATTATATAAAATATTAACAAATAATATTTATATAGATATTTATTTATTTTATTTAAACATTGTAAGAATTTTGAACTCAACAAGGACCATATTAAGAATATATTTAACTTAGAGAATCCAACAGACTAAGATAGTCTGGATTATCTGATTGGGGGTTTCAGAGTTTGTATATAAGTTTTATTTTTGTTTGAGTTTGCTCTAACCCCATCTCTGAACAAAATTTTTATTGGTAATCATACAGTGATTCATTAACCTTTATCCAGCCATCCTTAAATTTAATTAAAATATTAAGTAATTTTAAAACTAGACCCATTTAATCAATAGTGTACTGCATATCTTACAAAAATTGGTTCCTTATAATATAAATCCTTATTATAAAGTCGGAAATCCTTATAATAAAGTACACGATCAATATAGTCAAATAGGAAGTTTAAAATCGGAAAGTCACGTTATTTTACATAGTACTAGAATATGATACTAAAAAATTTAGACAGGTATTAGGAAGTTGTTCGGAACTGTTTTGAAAAGAAAGAAAACTCTTTCTAATGCCAATAAAAATGATACTTTGATAAGTTTAAGAGTTAACAATTGAACATATATAGAATAATTTATATAATAGCTATTTTTTATAATATTATTAGTAAAGTTCATAAAAAAAAAACTAAAATAAAAAATGAAAGAATATACATATATATATAATAAAATATCTTTTGATATATTTTTTAATAGATTTTAATATAAAAATAAGAATGAATAATCGAAATCCTTCCTGACCTTTTTTTTCTCATTTTTTTTTTTATACTTTTTGGCTTCAAATATAATTTTTATTCGTTTATTCATCTTATATAATATATAACATATACATATGGATATATTTTATATACTTATTATAAATTATATTTTATATATTTATATAATATAAAATTTAAAAGAAAATTACAAATTTAAGTCATTATTAGGATATAAATCTCAATATAATCAATTTATAGCCTCTCTTCTTCTTGTGTTGCATATTCTTTACAGAATGTTAGCGTCATATGATAGTTTGTGTGATTTGTTTGTATCGCTCCCTGTCCCTTGCTGATTCTACCAGTGCACCAATTTCTGATATGCCAGTCCAATTTCTAATATTTCGGAGCCAAGACAGTTGTTTTCTACCAACTCCCCTTCGCCCTTCGATCTTCCCCTGCACGATGAGCTGCAACATCTCGTATTTCGCACTCCTCATTACATGGCCAAAGTATGCTGTTTTTCGACGTTTGACAGTTGTGATTAGTTCTCTTGTCACGTTCATTCTTCTGAGAACCTCCTCGTTCGAGACACGGTCTACCCATGAAATCTTGAGCATTCTTCTGTATGTCCACATTTCGAATGCTTCAAGCTTATTCATATCTTTTACTTTTACTGTCCATGCTTCTACACCATATAATAAAACAGACCAGACATAACATTTAACGAAACGTGTCCGCAGTTTCATGCTGAGGTTCCTGCTGCAAAAAAGCTCCTTATATTTAAGAAATGCCTTCCTGGCCATTTCAATTCGGCATTTTATTTCCCCATTACAACTCCAGTCTTCGTTTAGCCAGCATCCAAGGTACTTGAAAGTGGACACTTTTTCGATTTGACTGTTGTTAATTGTAATAGTCGCACCAGGATATGGTTTTCTATTTCTGCTGACTATCATAAATTTCGTTTTTTGAGTGTTGATGTTAAGCCCAAAATTGTTACTGTAGTGGTTGACTCTATCTACTATATGTTGTAAATCAATAATATTATCAGCTATTAACGTGGTATCGTCAGCATATCTTATATTATTTAAAAACGTGCCGTTGACTTTTATGCCTACTTCCACATCAGATAGTGCCTCTACGAAGATAGTTTCCGCATATAAGTTGAAGAGCATTGGTGACAAAATACAGCCCTGACGTACACCTCTTTGAATTGCAATGCTATCTGTTAAGCCATGCTGAGTTTTTACGTTAGCTGTTTGGTTCCAATAAAGATTTCTAATACAGTTTATAGTTTTTTCTTCGATATCTAATGCACTTAAGATTTCTATCAACTTTTCATGCTGCACCCTATCGAAAGCTTTTTCGTAATCAAGGAAACAGAGAAAAACATCCTTCTGAACATCTCTGCAGTTTTGTACCAATATATTTACGCCAAAAAGAGCTTCTTTCGTGCCTGTGCCTTGTTTAAATCCGAACTGCGTTTTTCCCATATGTGCTTCGCACTTGGAATACATTCGACTTTGCAGTATTTTAAGAAAGATTTTAAGCGCATGACTCATTAAACTTATCAGACGATGATCTTTACAGCTTTTAGCATTCGCTTTTTTCGGGAGTGTAATAAATGTCGACTTTAGCCAATCTTCTGGGAAATTACCTGTGTCATATATTTCATTAAAAATTTTGACCAATATATCTAAATTATCATAATCTATTAATTTTATTATTTCTGCTGGTAAATCATCCGGGCCTGTAGTTTTATTGTTTTTTGATGACAATACTGCCTTTTTAACTTCTTCTTTTGTTATTGGGAATCCAAAAGGTAGTGTGTTAGTGTTATTGTTAGTGTTATTGTTGTTTATTGTTCTGCTTTGATCTTGAAATAACTGTTGAACATAATTTTCCCAGGTTTTTTGTTCCTCATTTACATCAGCTATAAGTTGACCTTGTTCGTTTGTTAATGCAGCGGTAAGTTTTTTACGATTTGTACCCGTGATTTCTTTAATTTTTTTGTGGACATTGAAATCATCATGTAGATGTTGCAGTTTCTCTAATTCGTCACATTCTTTCTTTAACCAGTCTTGCTTGGCACGCCTAATTTTAGCTTGGATATCTCGATGAATACGTTTATACTCCCCAATATTATTGTTTTTGTATTGGCGCCTTACATCCATCATATGCAAAATCTCGTCTGTCATCCATTTCTGTTTAGGGAAATACTTTTTTGTACCCAGGATGTTTCGTGACTTTACTTTAAGGATATCCTTTGTTTGTGCCCATAGATTTCTTGTATTTCTCAAATTTCGTACCTGATTGTTGATCTCTGCTGCTAACCGATCTCTTATTTCACTATTTTTCAGCTTTTCCATATCCAATTTTGTTTCTCGGTTGGATCTCTTTGGTCTTGCCAATTTGATGTTTATTTTGCCCACCAAAAGATTAGATTATTTATAGCCTAGAGGCAATATTTTATATATAAAAAAAAAAAAAAAAATTAGATACGTTTTAAAATGAAAAATGCAGAAAAATAATAAAAAAAAATAACTTAAAGGGTAGTTTTAGAAAATCTATCTATAAATATTTTTTTTTTCCAATATATTTTATTTTCTCATATCATTTCGTTTTTATTTAAATTTTTAAATGCTGACACTTTATATATCAATATAATTTTTTTTTTTTTCTTTAAATGCCATTCATTTTTATTATTAAAAAATAAAATTGATAAGCACATATCCTTTTACAACTACATACATATATTATATATTTCATTTATATACTAATAATTCCATTTGGATCAAAAAAATTAAGATATATTTATACCTATATCTTAATATTCATACATATTAATATTCAGTAAACTTGGATAAGAATTAGTTTAAATTTGATAAAAGATTTTTATATTTTAAATGTTCTATTTAGTACAATGCTTTTTTTTTTAGATTAAACATATGTCCTCTCAGAAATTGTTATGTTAATTTATTGTATGCAATTTTTTTTTATTTATTAAATTATAAACTTTCAAGATTTTTGGAGAGAAGAATTGAAACAGATAGGATTGTTTTTCTCCTTAAAATTTGAGAACC
This sequence comes from Dolichopus griseipennis, assembly GCA_963082915.1. Classification (NCBI taxonomy): domain Eukaryota; kingdom Metazoa; phylum Arthropoda; class Insecta; order Diptera; family Dolichopodidae; genus Dolichopus; species Dolichopus griseipennis. Next base: position 83,991,793 of record OY720443.1, read on the forward strand.
ACTGGTTACAAAACTTAACTCTAAGTCCTGTTTGAATTCAAATATTTTGTCCCAAAATCAAAATCAAGAGTAGAAATAAGTTCTTCATTCAGAACTAGATCAGCATCAGAATTCAGACATCAGTAATTAAATGTTTCTTGTAAGAATTATAAATTATCATTATGTAGAGAAACAGATATTGTACAGGTTTAAGTAAAATAAATTATTGAAAAATTTATCTGTACAAATTTATCTGTTATATCTGTTGCCAAGGGGATTTGGCAATATAATTTAAATATAAAATATAATATAACATACACGATATAAACAATATCAATACTTATAATCTAATAGAAAGGATTTGAAGTAATGCCTTGAAGTAAGGCCTTGATGCTAGAATAACACATACCATGCCCCATATAAAAAAAACAACAACAATTATATAAGAACTTATTTCTTCTTTTATTAATATTTTTTTTTTTAATTTATTTAAAAATAATTTCAAAAATCTAATGTCGTTTTCATTTTCGTTTGGCAAAAACGGGTAAATCTAGAAATCCTTAGATTTAAGAAAAAGTTACTGTATTCGATTGGCGCTTTACTTATTTTTTAGAGTAAATCTAGACTGTTTCACAGATTTATTTTTTCTATTTCTATCTATGCATTATTATTAAAACTGACAAATGTCAAAGTCAGTTTTAATAATAATGTTGAAATAAATTAATTAAAAATATTAAGAAGTCAAAAAGTGACGTAAAGTACGAAGAAAATGAAGAATAATATGGATAGATGGATAGAATATTACTACGAACAAGAGGTGGCCATTTTATACATTTTAAAAAAATTTAAATTAAATTAAAAATCTTAATTAAGAAAACTCCAAATTTTTGGCAAATTTGGCAAAATTGGCAAAAATTTAAATAAATATATATTCGTAATATTTTGTAGTTTCGCAAAAGCTTTAAGCGCCTGGGTGGCACAGTGGTTAAGTGCCGACCCTTCATGCAAAAGGTCCGGGTTCGAATCACAGTGAACGTGAAAAAAACTTTTCTGATTTTCGACTCGACTCAGATACCACTTGGCATTGGGTTCAAATTAAATGGCCTAACAATATAAACAAATAAATTGATTGAATAATATAACTCACAGATACAGAAATATCATAAAACTCTAATACAAAATATTAAAATATAACAAAAATAGAATTGTATCTATTAAAAATAGAAAACATTTCTACATTTTAAATTATACGTGGAATTAATTATGATCAATTCTAATAACAATCAATTCTAATAATATATTATGACACCCTGTATCAATATGTACTATGGTATAGACAGGCTTATTAGCCTAGCAGTTGAACAGTTTGCACTTAGAAAAAAAACAAAAAAGGTTTCTTATGAAACTACAAATAAATTAACCAATCATTTAAGAATTTTTAATAATAGTCTAATCACTGTTTAATCAATTGATTAATTTATAATTTATCAAACATTTATTACATAACTCGCAAATAACTTAATAAAATATTTTATACATTTAACAGTTAAAATACGACAAAAATTTCTATTCGTCAAATTAAAATTAATTTTAAAATGAGTTTTAACTAACAAACTGTCATTTCGTTATTAATTTCAAAATTTTCATTAATAAATTAAACTTAATTAGTTTCATCATATAAACCCTTTAAAATAATGAAAAATCTGAATTAAATTTAGTCTTAATAAAATATAATTAAATAATTTGTATGAAATACATATTAATTTTCATCAAAATAAAAAAAAAACTTGATGTTTAATCAATTTTACCTTCCGTTTTACATAATCATTTGTCATTTCTTTTCTTTTTGATTTAATTTTACCAAAAAGCACCCAACTTCAACCCTTTAAAAAAAAAAAAAAAAACAATAAAATCTTGACACTTTTATTTTTCAAACGATTTTTTTTTATGACAAATAAATTAATAAATTATGCAAATTAAAAAAGAAAAACAAAAATAAAAAAAAGTATAAAGAAATTTTAAACAGAAATTATACAATTTAATTAGACATACTCGTCTTTAACATATATATATATATATATAATCTACTACTCGCTATGACACACCGTTTTATAACTCAACTTTGATTATTTTAAAAGAAGAATGAGAAGAAAGTTTTAAACCCTTTAATTTTCTTTTCAAATTTTTTTTTGTGTAATAACATGATGCAACATTTATTACTTAACGTCACCTTATAATTTTACATACTATACATATAAAACTACTATATAAAAAAACACTTTTTTTTTTGTAAAATTATTAACCCTTTTTTGGGTTGTATGTACTTTTAAAAGAATATCCCAAAAAAACCCCCTTTCTTTTGCGTAATTTTAAAAGAATTTGAAAAAATCATTTCATCATTCAAAAGAAAAAAAAAACCACAATAAATAAAAAAAGGTTTTCTTTTTGTTTTCCTTTTCTTTGTTTTTGTTGTTGTTTTTTTATGCGAAGGACAAATTTTCTTTTAAAAATATTGCTATGCAATTCCAAGGGAACGTCATTTTGTGTATGAACTAATATTAATATGTATTCAAAATAGTCCCCATATAATATCTCCATCCTAGATGACTCAAGTGTACATTGTATCCTTGTACACCATATTATATTAAAATTATGTCTTCAAATTTAAAAAAAAAAACAGAATAAAATCTTTTCTAAGATTTTTTGAAATTTTTTTGTTTTTTTCTAACAATTTACAAAATAAACTTTAAAGTCATCCATCAACAATGCCTTTCAGGGGCTTATTTCATAAATATTGACAGGCGAATATTTGACAAAGTTGTCACAACAGTCTGACAATTTTATTTTGAAAAACCTTTAATTACACAGGATTTTAATACAATTGTAGGTTTTACAACTTTTCGCCTGTAAATAGTCGGATTGTCAATTTTTATGAAATACGGCACAGGTATTTCCCCTTATAATTTTATGAAAATTTATAACAATCCCTAGTCAGTATTACTCATGTTTTAACTCACTTTTACCATATATATAAATATACCATGTCCTTATTTTCGTCCTTAGTGCCATTGTTTTTGTTTTTTTTTTTTTTATTTTTGTCTACGTTTTTTTTCTATTTTAAAAAAATTCCAAATGCAAACTATGAAACATGTTCACTATATACGATTTATACACAAATGACATTACTATTAGCTATCAACCCTTATACAAAAAAAAACTAAAATACATTTTCAACAGTAACAACATAATAAGTCAAAAAAAAAATTGGTTTTTTTTATTTTTAATTTTGACGCCAAAAGCATTCCAGAAAAATTTTTCCTTTACTGTTACAAAAAATAACAACAAGAAAACCAACAAATCTTTAGAAATCATTGAAAAATAGAAAGAAAGTTTTTAGTCCCAATTTTTTTTTTACCTTCTCAGGAACCCCAGTAAAAATTTACAACTCACTTGGTTGAAAAGGTCCACACACAGAACACAAAAATGACATGACACTTTATTTAAATCACACAAAAAAATAAAAGACAACAGACTAAACTTTTAACGAAAAATTTACTTTTTTTTACCAACATAACGGAATATTCTTTGTTTTGATTTTTTTTAAATAAGTGAAAAGAAGACAAATATTCTCTCTTTCTGTCTTGATTTTTTGTTGTTGTTTTTTTCAAGGATAAATATTTAAGATAAAATTAAAGAATAAATACTTATATTTACCGTTAAGATTAAAAAATATATATATTAGTATTTCAATATAAGGTTATTGAATATTAGAAAATTCCATTAACATTACCAACACTATTTATTCTCATCACCATTTGTCATTTTGACATTTCACTGGACATTTAAAAAATATACGACATGTCAATTAAAAATTTTAACTGTCAACTATTTAAACTAGCAAAGCAAATAGCATTAATTAATCCTATTTTCCAAAAAAAAAAATTATCCTTGCCATTGAAATGTCAAATTGAAAATAACAACAAAATGAATTCCACATTCAATCAACAACTTTATTTGACGATGATATTTTTTTTCGAAACACAAAAAGAAAACTTCAAATCAAAAATGTTATTTAAGGTTCAGTAAATTTTACAGTTATTTTACAGTAGTATATTTATTTGTATTTGTATGTTTATAAATAATATTGCAGAGACAGTATACATACCACTTGTTCTTTTTTCGCTTTATGTCAAAATATAAAACGAATTTTCCAGTTTTTCCAAAGAATAAATCTACAAAATAATTTGATTAATTAGATGCATGCAATGCAGTTTTATTTTTTTTTGCTTTGTTTTTTTTATTTCTGTTGAGCATGTTGCATATGTATATTGTACACATGTTTAGATTGATTTTTTTTTTTTTTTTTGAATAGAAACAACAACAACAAAATATAGAATACAAATGTAAGTTTACGTTTACAAATTGTTTTATGCAAAGTAAACGCAATTTAAACAACAAAATAATAAAAATTGAAAATAAAAGAAAAATAAATATCGAGAAATAACGGTACATAAATATATTTTTTCTTATTGTTTTTCATTTTCTTTATTGTTTTTACTTTTTACTATGATGAATTTTGTTGAACTATAAACTGAAACGAAATAAAACAAGTGATGAAAAAAAACCAAGGGTCTTTAAAAAAGCACATTTTCAAAATTATATTGTATTACATACTGAGTTTAACTTTGGAAATATTTACTTGGAAATAGCTACTAATGACTGCTAATAGTAAATTTTTTATTTTAAAGTTGTTAAGCCCTCGGGAAGGTTGCCAAATTTCTCAAGGATCTCTTGTTATATCAATTTAAATATACGGCTTTTTTGGAATTTTCAGGGGCTGTAACTTCGTCACCCTTCAAAATTAAGAAAAACCTTTAACACATGTTGAAATATAATTATAGAGCTTTGAATTTTGTCTATCACTAAAAAAAATTTGCACAGGTATTCAAGTTACAGGTGTTTAAATAAAGCAAAATTTCAATTTTTGAGCCCTTATAGCTCCGAAATAGGGGGCGTGAAAAAAAAATTTTGTTAACCGATTCCTACTAATTTCTGAGTATCTAACTTATCCCAAAATTTCAATACCCTATCTTGAACCGTTCAGAAGATATGTGTGGCCAAAAATTTTTTCAAAAATTGAGTTTTGCGTAATGTTAAATTTTAGTACCGTATGGCAAGCCTAAACATTTATGAAGTTTATGAAACCAGCTATCATTTGCCGTTTTCAGATTGAAAATATATGTAACAGAACTCTTGTTATAACAATTTAAATTGTTAAGTTAAGTTAGAATTTATTATATAAGAAATATTGTAAAAAATTAAGAGACACTTTTGTCAATTATAAGAAAATTATTTACAATTAAGAAAAACCAAAATTTTAGCATATTACTTCAATCAAATTTGAACAAATATTCAAGTAACGGTTATTTAAAAATTAAAAGTTTAAAATTTTGCTACCGTACAGCTCAAAAGTTAAAGGAGCTATACTAAAAATTTTCTTGAAAGTAATAATTTTTAAGATTTAAGTTCTCTCAAAATTTCAAGTTTTTAACTCAAACCGTTTGGAAGATATTAGAAGTCAAGAAAATCAAGATTTTGTAAAAACTGAGCTTTGGACAACGGTAAATTAAAGTACCGTATGCTAACACTATACATTTGTTAAACATATATTTAAAAAGCTCAAAGAAGTAGGTAACGTTTGAAATTTCCAGATTAAAAATATTCCTAATAATTTTGTTATAGAGCTGTTATAGAACTCTTTTATTATTACAATTTAAATATAGGGCCTTTGGTTGCTATAGCTTCGAAATGGGTGGGGCTACAGAAAAAGCAGTCAGAGTTAACACAATTAGGCACATTTTTTTCAAATTTTTTTTTTTGAAAATGTGTTAAAAATATTTTTCTAAACAATATATATATATATATATATATACTCATATACGAACTATAATCAAAATGACATACGTAAATTATTGTTATAGAGTATGATTTGTTTATTTTAATTTTTTTTTTGTTGTTTATTTTTTTTATTCCGTTCAAATACCGTTACAATTTTTATTTTATTACCATTTTCTATGTTTTTCAACAAAATTTTGTTTTAATTTTTTTTTCTGGTCCTTAAAGGTCTTTGCTCTCCAATCTTGTTAAAGAGTCCTTCAAAAAAAATGAATAGATGAAAATATTTTCGTTAGTTTAAAAACTTCACTTCATTGTTGTTGTTGTTTTGGTTTTTGCTTTTCTTATGATTTTTCTTTTTTGTTTTGCTCATTTTAATACCGTTATATTGTTATGAAGAAAAAAAAGTTGTTATTTTTCTTCTTTTTTTTTTTTATATTTTCTATTTCAGTCAAAGTTTGTTTTTGTTTTTTGTTATTGCAATTTCATTGTATTCTAGTAGCGTTTTTTTTTTTAAATTTGTTGAAAAATGAGTTAAAAAAATTTTTCTTCTTTGTTTTTTTTTTATTATTTTGTTTTTATTTTTCTTTACGACGAGTGAAAAGTTAGAAAGTGATAGAAATATAACTTATTTATTTTAAAAAATAAGTAGAAAAAAAGAAAAATTAAAAATAAGAAAATTTAGTGTAAGAAAGGAAAGTTATTTTTTATGGGGATGTGTGTGTGTGTGTCTGTATGTATGTTAACATTATCGTTTGTGTTAAGAAAGAATAAGTAAAAGGAGTCATAAATCAAAATCAAATTTAACTTGATAACATTTTTGTGTGATTTTTATGGAAATTTTTTAAAAATTTTCATTTCTGTTTCTTTTTTTTTTTGTGTTTTTTCTTTTTTTTTTTTACCAAGAAAATTTTGTCATTTTCTATATTATAAATATCGTCATTTTTATTGTTATTATTATTACATTATTTTTTTTTAAGGATTGTGTGTACTTTTCTATGAAAAAAAAAATATATATATATATATATATAGATATATAAGTTTGTAAAAATGTATATAGCAGTTTGTGTAAATGTATAATACCTTTAATGTCATTGTAAAACATGAATATGTCTAAAGCGTTTCTGTCGTTAATTTTGAATAACTATACATATATTCTAAGTACATATATACACACAACTAAATATAATTATGCAATATACATATATATATATATATATATTTGTATGTAGATAAAATGAATTATTTTTATTACAATGGAAAATAGAACAGAACAATGCAATATTAATGTTATTTTGTTTTTTTGCTGAATGGAAAACCTGAATGAAGTTAAATAAAGAAAATTTTGTATTTTAAAAGAAGTGAAAGACATAAAAATTTAAAAATTATATAAATGTAGATTAGAATAAATGGGTACAGTGACTTATTTAAGGTGTTAAGTTAAGAAACTTTTTGAAATGTATGAAATAATGGTATTGTAATTCAGCTCTTAATGTATGCTTAGCTTTTAGCTGAAAGAGAACCTGAAAAGTAGCTGGGAGTAATTTGTAAGTGAAAATTTAATTATGGTTTCAAGAATAGATAATTGTCATACATATATTTGACATTTCAAAACTATCTGTCATTTTAGAAGTTTATTATTTTTAATACAGATTTAATGTAGATATTGAAAATAAAGTGAAAAATTGAGGTTTAATGCTGATATATAATTAATATTTTTTTTAAAATGGAGGAATTAAGTACTTATTGGTTATCTAACAAAATCATCCATCTATTATAAAAAATTTAAATTAAAGCCATCTGCTAAACCTATTCTTTCTCAAAGACTGAAGTAGGTAGGAGTAGCTGTGAGTAGAAAAGAGAAGTTTACTCCAGATAAAGAAACGGAAGCAAAAGCTATTCAGCTAGGTAATCAACGACTTAATGAATATAACGATTAAAGAAACTGAAGCGTAGTTTAAATAACTTGGTGGATGTTCTATACCTACTCCTTGAAGGAGTGGAAAAGGACTAAAAAAATCATTCACCTCTTATAAACACTGAAAATGTACGATTTCAACAAAATTATTGTACTTTATTATTCTCAAATTTAATTAAATCTTATATTAGACTTGAATTCTGTAATTCAGTTTTTTTAATATTCTCCAACCAAACCTCTTATTAAATTTACAGTATCTATTCTTCTTAAATTAAAGTGATATTTTTGGGTTTTCCATAAAAGTTGAATTTTAAGATCCAGAAACTTTTCATTGAGATTTTCATGAAATATGAATACATGAAACTTCAACACATAAAACAAACACCAAACATAATACACTTCTCTTGTTTTTGTAGAGTTGGTACTATCCCATACTTTCTTAATAATATTTACCCTAAAAAACTCAAGCTTCTTTTAAATGAATCTAATACAATTTTAAATTAAATTAGGTAGGTAAATAATACCATTAGAACTCATTATCTGTATTATCACACATAAATCAAAATTAAAATCAAATTTATTCAATTTAACTGGTAATACAAATTAACCGTTATACAAAATCCATTTAAAAGTTTTCAGCATTTGTATGTAAATTATATTAAATTATATAATAAATCATATTTCAAATCTATATTATGTAATGATCTTACAATATTTAAAATTAATACTGAATATATACAAATATTTGCCTTAATCCAATACTGTTATTCAAAATAAGTTTTTTTTTTTCATATAATAAGAAAAGGAATAAGTTAATATAAAAGAGAATTTAATTATTATTAAAAATGAAAAGTAACAAGTCATCATTTTTATGACTTAATTTTTACATAATACAACAACAACAACAACAAAAACTTATTTTAAATTAAAAATTTGCATAAATTTCATTTCCAACACAAAAAAAAAGGACTTTGTATTATATTTAACACAAAATATTATTTTATATACATAAATATATATACATATTATACAAAATACATATAATTCACGTATTATATATGCATAATAATCATATATCATAGAATCAATGAATGACAGTTGAACAATATATAACTCACAGATAGTTTATTTAATATGATTATTATTTAATATCAATTATACTTATATATGTATACATAATATAATTATATATTGTTAGTATATAATATATACATATAAATAATATATGTAAATATACAAAAAAAAATGATTTAGAGAAAAATTCCTTTAATATGCAAATTATCATATATATATTTTTATATTAAAATATTTTTTAATACAATAAATTACAGGATTTCTGGATTAAAATTTTACCTAAATTTAATTTACATTTACATTTACATTTACATTTTTACAAAAATACAAAAGCTTTAAAAAAAAAAACATTATGTATGTGGTGGTATGAGAAATTTGAATAGAAAATAATTAAAATTTGTTTTCTTTTGTTACAAAAATGTCACGATCATAGATTGAGATAGATGAATAAATAGATAAATTTATTTAATATATTAATATTAATATAAACATATTTATGGGCCATTTTGTCTTTCGGATATGGGTTGTCATGACTCATGATCTTCCTATTGTTGAGGATTTATAACATAACAGATGATAATATAAAATGTAATATTATATTAAATTTAAATATTTGATTCCTGAAGAACTAATTTTATAAGATTTATAATAAAATATTGATGAACAAATATAGAATATTGAATTTAAATGATATAGATATTAAAAAAACTTGTTAATATTTTTTAAAATCTATGGTGTATTAAATTATAAAATTTAAGTTTTAATAAAGAGATTTATTCGAAAATTGTTCTTAAATACTATCAGGATGAATTTGTAATCTATAAATTCTTTATTACTTACTACAGGGTGGCGTAAAACGACCTATATGGTTTGAATGTTTAATAACTTTTTTAATGGTTAATTATTATTATTATTTTTTTGTTATACAGTATATTAATAAGGAATATTTTTAGCTTAAATAGAAAAATTATATCCCGCAAGTTGTGATTATTTTCAGCTTCGCACATTTGTGATCTTTCCAGTACATTTTCCATAACTTTTCGTAATTTTTGATCGCTGTTCTGTTGTGTACTGTTCCATTTCCAATTCCCCAAGTTTTCTTCACAAAATTCTGAAACGAAAATAAAAAATATAAATAAATTTAAAAAGTTATTAAAGATTCAAACCATATCGGTTGTTTTGTGCCACCCTGTAGTTTTTTTGAATTAGTGTACCAAATAATCTACTACATATTTAGTATAAATAATACATTTGATTAAAGAAGTTATATAGCAACTATACTCGAACAGGTCGAACAAACTTCTTAAATACAAAAATTAGACAGACAAATGGACGGATGTATGATAGACAGATAAATGGAGGGTAAAAAGATTCAGTACAGCTCTGGTTCAAATATAGTTTATTTATCTGTTTATTTATCTAAAAATATGCAATCTTGTGTCTATTAATCTTTAATGCAACTATTAATAATTACCAACAATCCGTATTTTATCTTTTCAAACATTCTGACTATGACTTACTCTGGTACTTTCATTTATCCCTCCATTCTGGCAAAACAATTTGCACTTCCTGACTTATAGTATGTGCAAAATTAGCTTCAAGTATTCTTTTTCTTATTAGTATTAATATTAAAATTTATTTATTAAGGTTTTTATTGGGAAAATTGCAAACATATGTTGTATGGTAACAGATGCCCCACAAGCCGGTTATGAATGTCGGAGTCTTTCAAAAATGTAGCTATGAGTGTACCTTGAGTGGTTTTTATTTAAATGTTCCCTAAATTTTAATGGATTTTTTATTTATTGCATTTTGAATTCATTCTAATTTATGAATTGATTCAAATCTAAAATTTTATGCAAATTCACTATAGCAACAGATACATTCGCATTAAATATTTTAAATAATTTTAAATTTTTAATCTGACCGATAGCTTAGTGGTAAAGTGATGGCTTTTCAATCGAAAAGTCTCGGATTCAAATCCTGGTCGTATCATATCTAATAAAAAATATAGTGTATAGGTAGTACAATAATTAAATAATAAGTCCAAATGTAATATGTCCAAATAAGCAAAGGATTAATATTGTCAGGTAATATTTACTTTTGTCTAGTACTACAAATAAATAAATACCTAAATTTAAAATTTTTTTTTTTAATTTATAAAAATAAACAATTTTCATCCCTTATTTTAGCTTTTATAAAAATTATCTATTCTGACTAAGTTCTGAATTTTCAGTCATCACTTTACTTTTTCATATAGTTTTGTCCTGTTAACTTTTAATTTTTGATGAAATACATATACATGTATGATAGTAATATTACAGGAACATTCTCGAAAAGGTTTTATTTTGGTATTCAAAACAAAAATGAAAAAAAAACCAAACCAAAATATTTAATCCAACCGATAAGTTTTCCATTATCCATGAAATTAAATTATATTTTTATACTTTTTTTTTCTAAAAAAATACTAATTAAAAAATAAAAAAATTCATTTGAAAAAATGTCAATTCACAAAATTCGTTAAAATAAAAACAAACAAATAATAATATAATTTTTCTTTTTAATTTCAGGTAAGAATTGCTGCTTATTATTTTTTTTATTATAATTTTTTTGTTTTTATTCTTTTGTTGAAAATCGCATTTTTTTCAATACCAACAACATCAGCTAAAACAACAACAACTAAAAAACTCAAATAAAAATGTCCAATAGAAGGAATAAAATGGTAAGAATATTTCCGACTCGTTTGATGTTAATAGGTACATAATATAATTTAAATTAATTTTTCTACAATCAAATCTATATACAGATAATTTACATATTAAGCTTGCCAGCTGGTTAATAAAAATTGATTATTCCCCTTTCGTGATTTATAACTTATCTAAAATTATTTTATTTAATCCGATGTTAAAAAATTTAAATTGGTTACAACATTTTTAACATCGGAACCTTAGACAAATTTTTGAGATTATGACTAAAATTACCAATACTGGATTTTTTATACTTATATATTTCAATCTAATCTAAATTTTTTTTATTTACTTTTTCACTAGGACTGAAGCTTAAATTTCTAACAGCCACTGACAGTATTCATATAAGTTCTTTTAAAGTAAAAATACCTGTCAATTATGTCAATTGCTAATAACACTGAAAATGTCATACTCGTATATAATGAACAGTTATTTTAAAAAAATGACAGCAGTTAAAGATCAAAATGGAAATTTAATTAAATTTAAAATGAAAATATTATTTAAATAAAAAGGATGTATGCCTTTTTTTTTTGTTTTTTGTAAACTTTAATCATTATTAATTTAATTAAGAATTATTTAATTAAATTAAACTTTTAAAGTTTTTATACAAAAAAAAAAACAAAACTAGAAATTCAAACTTTTTTAAAAAATTCTATTAAGCGGTTTTCACACAAACATTTTTAATGAAATTTTATATCAATCAATAAAACAACCTTCAAATTTCAAGTTCGTATTTTTAACTGATATAATCCTAATAATCGATTTTATGTCCGTTGTATTTAAAGTAATTGGTACCTATAGCATAGTAGTATACCACACCTTGTTAGGCTGCGAACACACAGGCAGCGATAAAAAAAAATTTCAAATATTCGTTTTCATACAGGTCGCTATACTGAAGAGCTTCAAATGAACATAAAATTATACAACAATTAGCTACCAAATAATATCACTCACTCTCTGTCTATGCGTTCGTAGCCTTAATCTTTAAAGAACAACCAATTTGACTAAAGTTTGAACTTTTAATATGAAATTATACATAAAAACCTTCAAAACTACACATTAAATATAGTACCAACATCTTAATCGGTATATTTCAGGGTTTCTTACCTCAAAATTAGAAATCCTTAAAACAGTTTTATTTTTTACATCAATTTTTAAAAAAAAATTTGACAATGTGCATCCCACTTTTTAAAAAAGTGGCTCAAGTTAAATGAATTAAAAGGAACTCTGCTAATGAATTTTTTGTATCATACCATGGAAAAAATAAATGAAAAAAATAAAATTTGCATTCCATCAAGTTTTGTTTTTTATTTTAAAAAGTAGCGGATAAAATATTGGCATACTTACCATTACCGTAGAATTGCAATAATTCTAGTTAAAAAATGGAATGAAATGAAGAGTTTTTTTTTTTTTTATTTTGTAGTTTCATTTGTTTTTTAATATTTTTTTTATTTTTAATTTTTACCTTATTTTTTTTTATTATTATTATTTTATTTCTTTTGTCTCTGATAGTTGTGTAGTTGTGTACCTCAACAGATCCTTAACAGAAGTAAACTTTCAATCATTTGATTTTAATTCCTAAAGTCTGAGCTGGAAAGTTTTTTTTATATTTGTATATATATGTATATATATATATATATATATTTAATTTTCCAGTTTTTTCCCTGTTTTAATTTTTATAAAATAAAATAAAAGAAAAACAAGAAATAAAATTAAAAAAAATTGTTAAGAGTTGTTGTATTCATCATCATAGAGAGTGAGACGTATATAGAATGAAAATGTCCTTTCACAAAAAAATTTTTTCGCATTACCATTTTTAATTTAATTTAATTTCTTTTTAGATGAAAAATAAAAAAAAAATACAAAATTTTTATTTTTCACTATTTTTTTTTTTACATTCTCTTGTTTTTCAATTTTACTTGAATAAATGAATGAATGAAATGAATGAAAAAGAAACAAAACAAAATCTCTTCATTCTCACATAGAATAAAAACAAAAAACAAAAAAACAGAAGAAACAATAAAATGACAACGACGACGAACAAGCTAAGCCAAATAGAGGTTAGTTTGGATTATTGGTATTATAATTGTTAATATGATGTTATCTGGGGGTTAATGTTATTATGTATGTATGTACAATAATTGGTAACAGGTAGCCAGATTACCGTTAATCGTTATTCAGAATTTAAAACGTGTGGGAATTATTGCAATTATTTTTAATGTAATATAATACAATTTTTAATAAATCAAGGCTTGTAAGATAAATTTACAATGCTTTCAATCATTATTCTGCGCAAATATATTGGGTGCTTATCACATTATTTTGGCATTAGGAGGGAGTTTTTTTAGTTGTTACGAATTTCACACTAGCTGAGAGTTTAGTATTCCATATTATAAAAAAAAAAATTTCAACTCTCACAGAACTGTTAGAAATTGAACGTTAAATTAAATCAAAATGAAAAATTATTTAGATAAGATATCTGACAGTGTTGAACTTTAAGTATTTCTTTTTCAATTCAGATAATTAGAGAGTAAGTTAAATTTTGCTTTTGGCATTTTTTGCTTTGGTCCTCGACATCTGCTCTGAGCGCAAAACCAAAAAAACTTCCATTAACGTTTCTAAGACTTCGTTTACATGAAAGGACACTTAATGTAACAGTCATAATTATTTCCTTAATTGATTGCGATTGTAAAGTTTCTTAAGAATAACGGTTATTCTTAAAAATTTTTTGTGAAATGACTAATGAGTATATTTTAAACATTACTATAAATATTTGGTTACCATGGGGATTTCTAAAGAAAAATTACTTTTTAATAAATTGTTTTTTAATAAATATTGTATGACTTGGCCGGGAATCGAACACGGAAGCCCTCGGTTAATATGTCAAATGCTTACCCACTACACCACTGAAGCCCTAAAGAGGAAAATAATAATAAAATTTTTACTAATTTTTAGACTTTATTCCTAAATACCAATTTCAAATAAAAAAATTTTTACAACCGGATTTGGTAAAATATTTCCGACTTTTGTCTAGAATTAGTGACGGGATATATTTTAGACTCTATCCAAGCGAATACTCTAAAAAATAAGTAATTGCATTTTATAAAATTTTTATAATATCAAAAACATTTTACATATATCCTGATTATTACATATCCTTTAATAGTCCTGATCAATGCAATATTTTTAAACTATATCAACTTTTTTCTTCCAATTTTTTAATTTTTTTTTTATTTTTAATTTTTTTTAATTTTTCTTTCTATTTTATTACTTTTAGTTTTTAGTTTTTTCATTACAGATGGCGAACATAATTAAATTTTTGAATTGGAACAATTCTCTCTATTTTTTCTACTTTTTATTTTAATTGTTTTGATGTTATTACTGTGAAAAAGGAATTTTCTATACATAGAAATAAAAAATAAAATAGAATTAAACTAGAAACAAAAAAAAAAAATAAAAAACTATCTATTTTAAATATCTATAGATTCGTATCTATAGATCTTTTTTTTTTTTAAAAATGAAAAAGGGATGACAATTTTTTTAGATTTTTTATTTAATTTTTGCAATTTAATTTTTAGAATCTGTTTTGAAATTTTTAAATTACAACATAAAAAAACAAAATGTGGAAAATGAATAATAATATAATGAAATAAAGGTAATAATTAAGGTTATTATAAAAATATTTAAAATTCTAATAGAGTTTTTTTGTTTTTATTTAATCAAATATTTAAACGTTCCTTTAAATAAAAAACAAAAGCAACAAAAATTTAATAAATAATTTGATAAGTATTATTTTAAATTTTTGACGAATTAATTCTGTTATTTTTATATTTTAATTATTTTATATTTGGTATTTAATTTGAATTTATCAATTTTTAAAAATTTTATTTAAAAATAGTTTGTGTTAAATATTTTCAAAAGTGAAAAATTATTTTATAAATCTCTCTCTTCGATGCCTATCCAATACTGTTATTGTATTGGATAGGCATATGTTAGCGGTCATATGTACTGAAAGATGAGTTAAAATCTGAATAAAATGCTAATGTATTCATTTCGATCCATCGCTATGTGCACCAAATCACCAATATTTGATATACCTGTAAAGTTAGTTCCTGATGTTGCGTAACCACAACATTTGTTTTTGACCAACACCTCTTTTACCTTCAATTTTTTCTTGCACGATAAGCTGTAGGAGTTCGTACTTTTGACCTCGCAACTTCTTTTGAAGATGATATTTTTCTTCTTTTGATATCAGTAAGAAGTTCTCGGCCTTTATTTATTGTGCGAAGAACTTCAATATTTGTGACAATAAACAGTTTTTGAAAATTTCATAACTTTTTTTTTGTGACCGGTACGAAATCTCTAAAATTCAAAATTTCCAAAGACTAAATCCCCATTATGACAAAATCTTCAAAATAACAAAGGTCAAAATCCGTAACACCAAAATTCGCCAATTCTTATACAAAATATTATTTTAAATACTTAAGATATTTTATGGTTGGTTATACAAAATCAGAATTTTGAATTTTGACTTTGGAAATTCTGGTTAAGGAGATTTTGGCTTTAGAGATTTCTTTGTGGAGGATTTGTCAATTAATTTTTTTTATTTTGTTCTTAAAAAACAGATTTTTAACAAAATATTTAAATAAAAAATTTGTTGAACTTAATTATATTACTTTAGTTACTTTGTTAGTCAGTTGGTGTAGACACGAGTAAATCTCTTACTAATGATTAGAAACCCCATTTAAAATATTCTAATTTATTTAAAACTGTTAAAAGGTTTTATGTTGTCTTTATCATATTGTTATCATTGGATACGATCAACAAATCTATTGATCTACTTTCATTTCTTCATTTTTCTATGGAAAAAAAAGCCACCAAGCCCACCATAACCTTTGGATAATGTGGAGCTTCTATTAGTGAAGCTACTTCTTCGTATAGAAAAAATATAGGGATAAAACCCACTTATCAACGTGTCTGCGCTGTATAATAGACCAATTGATTGAATGAAAAGGATGTTAAAATAGAATTGAATCGGAAATTAAAATAGGTCTGAAGGAAATAATTAACTTCTTTCTGAAATTTTCCTATTGTAATTGTAGCCTATTTCACAATCTGGAGGTTAAACTTATGTTAGACTTCATAATCAGAACTCGTGTTCAGATATACTCTGCTGTGTATAAAGTTAAATTACTCACATAAAAATCACAGTCCATTCTATCCCGGGACTTTAAATTATGTCGAGATCATTCAACATTTGATTTCAATCTTTCAATAAGTTAAAGTACCGTCAATCCAATATAACTATCAAATAAACTAGCCTACATCTAAACATCCTAAAATTTAATTAATCAATACATTCTTCAAATAACTCCTAACCATGTCCATAATCCGTTATCTAATTAAATTTTGTAATAAAACGTTTTATATAAAACCTTCCAATTAAAAAAAAAAACCAAATCAAACAAAAATTACTTAACAATTGATTACATTTAAGTACAAACCAAAAAAATCAACAAAATAATAAAATCAATTACATGATTTCAGCATAATCAAAGGTACTGCGCTAAATTTAAATTAATTAAAATTTTTTTTTTTTTTTTGACTACCTAAGAGACTTTTGTATAATTCTCACGTGTAATTAAATAACAATTATACAGAAATAACATTGGTACTATTCAAAATTAAACGCCATTTAAGTTCATTAATTCTTTTGATTTTCTTTAAATTTTTTTTTTTTATTTATTTTTTTTTGTAAAAATTTTTCCATCTTTTGTAATTTTGAAAAGAAAAGAAATGATAAAAGGTACAAAACTGTAATAAGTATAAAACCAACAAAATGAATTAATCCGCATATTAGGAATCGAATTCAAATAAGAAATTACCATTTCAGCTACTTAAAAAAAAAAATTATAATAAAAATAATTTAATACAATACAATATATATATGTATATAAAAAGTCGCGAAGTCACTATTCACCACTTTTCTTTTTATTTTTTTCTTCATCTCTCCTAATTTCTTTCATCGTCATTCCATCAAAATAATTCGCCTATGTATAAGACACGCATTGACGCCTTTCACAAAAACTATCTTTAGGAGTCAAAGAATAATTGGTAATATAACAAAGGAACTTTGTATATTTGATAGAAATGAGTGAAAAGTAAGCTACTTAAAAAAAAAAGCAAACAAGAGAATATAGGCTTCATTCATTTTAATAAGAGTGTTATACATTTAATTTAACATGTTTACACATTTGTGGGGGTATTACAATTTTCATTTTCAGTTTAGATGATTAAAAATGCATTTATGAATTTACAATAACACATTTTATTTATTTATTTATTTTGCTGATCTGTAATATCCCACAACACTCTACTGTTCGAGCCGGAGTCTATACTCAAGGAGTCGATAGGCTTTACTTTGTAGTGTCGATTGTAGTTTTGATTGCTTAGTTTTATGCGTTAATCATCCTCGATAAAAATCATTAGTGAATCATTTAAAAGTGATTTAAATTTGATGAATTCATCTATTCAAACTAAAATGAAAACCTTACATTATCGCTTTCACAACATTGATAGATGATTGGGGAGCTTAGTAATGGTAACTTATCTTGTTGCTTCTTCACCTTCATAGTTTGAGTAATTACCGGTTTATGTAACTGATATCCATAAAAAGCAAAACCTAGTTTTATTGAGAAACTGAAGGTACTATAAATTAATTTACAGTTAATCTTTCATCTAATTGGGTTAAATCCTATAACAGTAATATTCATACAAATTTAAGTATCTTATAAGTGGAAAAATAAGTTACTTATTGTTTTCCTCTATAGTGTAGTTGAGTAGTTTTTTATTTTATTTTTTTAAATACCCTAAGAACCAATTAAAATTATTTATTCCAACCCAACATATGTTTTCTTTTAAATTTTTAGCAAATATTGGAAAAAATTTGAAATAATGTGCCTATGTAGTTTCACTATGTCTGTCCATCATTACTTATGTTTAAAAAACTTTTACACCGTTGGAAATAATGAAAAGAAATTTTACCTACAGTTAGGTAATGGATAACATTAGGTAATGGATTCAATTTCCTCTGTAGCTCCACCGATTACGAAAACAACGCCCTAACTCCTAGAAATCCATAAATATAAATTCAAAAAAAATCAATCTGAAAAAGTCAAACAATATGTAATACAAATTTATTGAGTTTTCATACAAGACTTAAATATACCGTTATTATAAACTCAATTTTTGCTAAATTCTTGGACCCGTATATCTTCCAAACGGTTTGAGTTAGAAACTTGACATTTGATTGACAATGCTCTCAAGATTTTGAAAAATAAGGATAAGTATCAAATGAAAACTTTTCAGTACAGCCTTCCGTCAAGGATCTATAAGGGGACAAATTTGAAAATTTTTAATTTTTAAACCCCTGTAAACTTGAATACCTGTCTTTTCTTTTTTATAAAAAGGGTCTGCTTGATATAGACTCAAACGTATGGATTGGAACAGAATCGAAAAGTAAATCCATCTTGTTATATATGCCAGTCCGTTCGTCCGTCCGTCCTTCTGATTTGGAAAATTGTTTAATTTTAGAAATGTGCTTTTTTAAAAACCCTTAATTTATTATCATTACTAGACTTATCTTTAATTTATTTAATTTGATACCTAAATATAAAAAAATTTTATCCAAGTCATTTGGAAATCATTTAAAAAAGATACCAAATATATTCTGTTTTATTAATTTTTTTTTAAATATTATTAGAAAAAAATTAGCTGGTGTAGTTTTCTAAATGCACCATTCTCTCTTTATTGTATAATACTTTTTTCATTATATTCATCATTTAAATTTTTTTTTTTTGAATATATGTCAAGTCATTCTTAAAATTCGGCCCAGATCTTAACAGAATAACCAAAAAAAAAAAAAAACGAAAATAGAAACATACGACCCACAACTCAACTGAAGATAAAAATAACAAATAAAACCAACAAACACAGTATGTTAAGAAAAAAACCCTTAAAAAACAAACTGATCCATATTATTAAAAAAAACCAAATTTTTTTTTCAAAAAATAATAAACATACATATAAAAAAATTTAAATTAAATATGAATTAGCCTGGCCACCATTTACACCAAAAATGCAACAAAACCAAAAACTGTAGTCGAAAATTTTAGTCAAATCATTCCAAGAAAAAAAATAAAAAATAGTGAAAGAATGAAAGAAAAAAACCACAAACAAAAAAAAAATTAAAAAAGGGGAAAAAAATATTTTTTAAAATAAATAAAAACTACCAAAAAATATTCAATTTGATATGGTTTATAACCCTCACTAAAAATTCGGAAAAAAACACACCAAAAACAATCATTCAAACATGACTATTATAAGTTTTTTTACTTTTGATACTCGTTCACATATGTACAACTCGAGTATGTATATAATGTCTGGTATATGTATATGAGCGTAATTCAAATAACTAAGCGTAATATTATATATCGAAATATAATTTAAAAATAGCCCTGCTTTACATATTTTGTTGTTGTTTTGTTGTTTTGCTTCTTTTATTATTGAAATAAAATGACTATAAATAATAAAAGAAAATTAATTTTAATTTTTTATATCTTTTCTTAAGGGGTTCGTCTTATTTCATTCTAAAATATTATATTTGATTATTTTTAGTGTGGTCATTTTAAGCTATTATGTAGTTGATTTACTGTATACGAAAATGTCCCCAATCAAATTCCATACATACTACCTTGACAAATCTGTCAAAATATATCTGAACTCAAGGTCATCACAATAACTATGGTTACCTACCGCAGTTAAACTATAGGCACCAATGTAAAATTCCAAATTTAATCACTAATACGCTTCAGTCCATTTCCTATGCTAGCGCAAGCTTGTCAGTTCACCGCTAAACTTTATAAAAAATCGAATCTGTTGTAACTTTCTTCAATGTGAGTTTTAAATTTAGGATTGAAGTTGAGTGAATGGTCAAACCGCAGAATTTTTGGAATTCCTTCATGGTTTAGTTTTTATTAGTTTTTGAAAAATAATAATAAAACCGATTACTCTGAGAGGTGGCATTAATAACGGAGAAAAATTTTGATTAATTTTAACATATTCAAAATGTTCTATACGCGATTTTGACATTTCAAAGCGTCATAAGAACGTCGTCGTTTTTCATTTTGATTTACCAAATTAAAAAACAAAGATTAACTATTAAATAAATTTACGTAGATAAATACGCTAGCGTCAATTTTTTTAAAAGTTAAAGTTACACGGCCACTCCAGCATTTAAGAATGGAATTTTGTAATGATTTTTTTTTAACTCAATCTATCTAAAAACTCTTCAAGCTTATTCAATTTGTATGATTACTTTTGTTTTAGAAATTATTTGTTACACTCAATTTAATTGTATATGGCAACACTTTTTTAAACCGCTAAATCTTAAAGAACTTTTTTTCAAAAACCGCATCTCACGATTTTAATAAAGAAGGTTCTTTGTTTAAGATAACCTCGGTCAATTTTCCAATTTGTTTTTTATTTATCTACAATTTTTTTTTATTCCAGAAATTTTCATTGAATATTAATAATTCAAATCCTTTAACTAGACCCAGGAAAATTTGAAAATTTCATACAATAAATGATTTTTAGATAAAATTTTAAAATTTTTTTTGGTATCCTCCCATTTTTCACAAATGATAAAATATTGAAAATAATAATCGTTTTAAGGAATAATATGTGAAAATAATTGATTATTTTTGGATTCGATTTTTTGATTAAAACCGAATATTTTAAATTGAATTTTTATCTCTAGATTTGGTAGTATGATGTCATAAGAACCTTAAAAACTTCTTTGCTATGATCGAATTGATTAAGTTCAGCTTTGTTTAAATTTTAATAAAATTTAAAATATTAAAATATTATTAAGAATTTTAAATTAAAATCAAGCTATTAAAACTGATGTACTTTAAGAAAAAATAATAATGTACTATTAAAAATAAATAATAACTCTTGCTCCTGAGAGAAGAGGAGGCTGTTGCGGACTTTCCCATTTGAGCAACACCACCCTTAAATTTACTTTTACATCACGATAGTTTTTAAACTTTTGCAAATGAATTTTGTGTATTCTTAATTCTAATTGAACAACTGTTCTATAATGCATATGGTTTTGGCAACCTCTCTCTTTCATTTCATCATATACTTTTCCTGAGGATTCCTGAAATCTTAATACTACTTTCGAATGCTACTCTAAAGTAAAAGGGCAGTAAAGTCTGAACACTTCAGTACTTGTATCAAAATTCAAAATTAAAGATGATAACTGGCAGCCTTTCTAAAACTAACAAATTTACACTATTCTATCTTGCATCACTGATTCCAATTTGTTTTTTTTGTTTGTATTATTTTCATAAATTTCTTCCTAACCCATTCACTGCTTAATGTCTTTTTAACTTATACTGAATATTTTCTCACATCTTCTTACTATAAATTAACTAATCCCAACTAATCAAATGAGTTATTTCTGTAGTTAATTCTTCCCTTTCTAATAATTCTAGATTATCTTTTTGCATTCCATTAATTGTACATCGAAAAATTATTACAGTAATTACTTTTTTATAATAATTAGGTACATTACTGTTATTTACAAATTATAAATTTTTATATAGGTACCTTTTAAATATTCTCTTCCTTACTCATATATAGCAGCTGATCTTTTGCTCTTTATTTTTTCATTGAGCAGCAACTTGACCCAACATTTTCTTTCATCATAAGGCACTTGACAAATAAAACATCTATTATTTCATGCAACAAATTTCGAAATTTTTCGAAAATTTTAAAAATAATTACTAATTTAATTATTTTTTAAAAAAGCCAACCAAATAATATCCCTCCAAAAATTTTTTTGATTACCTTATACTAATTTTCTTTCAAATAATATTATTAACTTGAATCTGAAATTGTAAATAAGTATGTAAAAAAATTGTACAGACATATCATTATGTAAATAATATAATCATACCAATTCATACTATACTCCCTATATTTACATATTCAAATAACCGTGAAGTGTACGAAAATGATCACTTGTGACTAACGTAATCAATTTTCGAAACAAAAAAAAAATTAACAAAAAAAAAAACAAAGAAATTCGTCTCAAATACAAAAAAAATAAAAAAAAATAAAAATAATCGAAAAATCACTTTACAATATCGATTTAATATTTTCGATACGATTCATTGATAAAATACCGCCTAACCATATTATATTATTATAAAATTACTTCAGTACAAATTTATTTATTTTTTTTTATTTTATTTTATTACAATTACAATTTTGTTGTTTTTTTTGTGCATATGTATGTGTGTATGAATGTGTGTCACTAATTTTTTTTCATTATTATTATGAAAATCAACTATAGGCAAAATTTGTAATAATTTTTCAAGAGAAAAATACCAAAAAAACATTAAAATAAAATTAAAAGTAATAAAATTAAATAAAATGTCAGATATTTATTTTGTTGAGAAAAAATATAAGTATAATCTTTTTATACAAACTAACTTACATGGTTAAAATTACAATTGAGTTGTAAGATAATACAACAAAATTTTTAAAAAACTAAATGACGATTGAAAAGAATAAGACAATAACAACAACAACAACGGTAACAATAGCAACAAATAAATGCAAATTAAACTAACAATCGAATTATATTTTCATTTTTCGTTCATATTCAAATTTAATTGTGAATTATTTTATGTATGTACTCATATTGAATGATATTATGATCACAAGAGGATTGCGTTATTTAATTACATTAACGTTTATGATTACTTGAAAAATTCTGTTTTTCTTATTAAGGTTGAGCAACACATCTGTAATCAGTTTATATAAAATTTAGGTTACTAGCTGATCTTTATAATACTAAGTAAAATGGTACTTAGGTACAGTGGTAATTACCATTAAAAGAATCAAGTTAGAATACTTATAATTCCCAGAAAGTAAAATAATTTGGAGTTTAATTACTTTTTTAATTACTTTTTGATACTTAAGTTTTTTCGAGTAATTTAGTACTCAATAAATACTTAAGTAACAAAAATTCAATTATTTTTTAACTATAAAGTCTAATACTTATCAATTATACAAATTTAAATTCAAACCCATATGCATAATATTGGATTTTTCATTAACTAATAATTACAAAAGTAAATAATTACTTTCTGGTAATTACGAAGCTTGAAGAACTCTTAAAAACTGTTAGCTTATTAAGGACTATAATTTTAATTTAACCCAATTTATTTAGAGAAATTTTTCATTCCTTGATTAATCCATGCCTCAAACCTCGATCCGTCTTATTTATAAAATTAAAGCATTTATAATCCAAAGGGTTTTTTTTCTGCTTTTTAAACCTATTTAAAATCAATTTTACTGCGGAAATTGGACCCTACATCATCTCTTTCTTTATTACAACATGTAGAAGTATTGATAGAATTATAATATAGAATTCCTGAAAAATTTCTGAAGGATTCGCAATGAATCCAATTTGTTTAAAATTTATTTAAATATCTCGATTAGTCCTTTGATATCCTCGTTTGCCCACATTTTTATGCTCACTAAAGGAACAATATTTATTTACACTATAATTAATAATAGAGACTCGATTTGGTTTCAATAAGTTTCCTATTCTCGAAGACTCATTAAAACTTTTTAGAATGTCAAGTGAAGTGTTTGTTAAAATCAAAGGCCTACAATATTTTTCTAATCCGTTTCTGAACTCTTACTCTTATTTTTGTTGTAGTTGTTGTAGTTATAATGGAAGATAAGACCCCACTTTTACACCTTGGCCTCGCGTCGCGTTGTGCACCTCTGCTTTAGGAAAGACTAGTAATCTTACCGCACCTCGTCGAACCATTCAATACCTCTGAAGAACCTTCCACTTAATTCCAATAAAATCCTGACTTCAAACACTAAAATAAAATCAAATTTAATTCTAAAAATGCATTTAAATATCCCAAAATTGCATTGACCAACTTTTCATAGTTTTCAAATTACTAACGATAACAATTTGACGGCCAGATACGACTATTGACTCAACACAACGGTATTACACGAATTTGTAAAAATCAGTTTTTTTTTTCTTTTTATTGTTTTGTTGTTTTTGTTAAATTTCGATACGAATGATTGAATATTAGTTTTGTTTTGTTTTTTTGTTTTTTTTTTTTTTATTTAAAGCCCAATGGCCCATTTTTTTTTTAATAAACTTTAAAATATCTATATACGAGTAGTATACAAATTTACACAGACAATATAAATGTGTATCTTAAAGATTTAATCCATACAGTACATTGTGTAGTAATAAAACATAAAAAAAAAACAACGTTTTTTTTTTGTAATAACGACCGCTAGTTTTGATCGGTCGAGGTCTTATTTGATTTGTTTGTTTTGTCTTCCCATTTTTCTGCTTCTATCCATCCAAGAAAAAATGAGATAGATACATATAGAAATAAAATAGATAGATAGAGATAGAAATAGAGAAAAATGAAATAAACTTATAATGATGAATTTGCCGCAAAAATTGAAAAGATTGTATAGTTGTTGTTGTTGTTGTCGTTTTGTTTTGCAATGGCCTCGACAATTAGATTTAGCTTGTTAAGAAATTTTTTTTGAAAAATAAAGTATCAAATATGGTTTATGTCACTTTTGTTTATTTTTGGGTTTATTTTTTCTACCAAAATATCTTTAGATACATATTTTTACAATTTCATGTATATTTCAATTATTTTGATGTTTAACATTTTTATACAGTAATTTTAATTTTTTTTTTTTTTTGCTATTCTTACTTTCACTGATTGGACCCGTCCAGCCCAAAAAATTTAAAATGGTTTTATTTTTATGCTAATTTAAAAAAAAAAAAAATTTGATATAAAATCAAAATTTCCCTCGGTGTAAAATTGAAATCGAAATTGTGGGAGTTTATTTTTTTATGGATTTGAAATTAAAATATTTCAATTACATGTGAGAAAGAGAGTCTATAAATTTTACTTTTCTTTAGATATAGTATATATATATGTAAATGTATGTATAAAAATATAGTATATACATATTGGTTTTGGAAATTCAATTAAAAAATTTAAAATTAAATTGATAGATTGGCATTCTTATATTAACTTGGAAAAATTTATGCCAAATGATTAACTCATTATATTAATTGGGCCAAGGGCGTTCTAAATATCATCTGTTTGATTTTTATTATCTATAGTACAATTAATACACATAGTACATATAAATCTTTAATTCAGATTTATACTATGTGAACTTAGAGTTATTCAAATTATTTTGCCAACAGATAACTCCAACTGTCGTGTCGGTTTGGAATATTCTATATAACAAATTCGGAGAAAGTGTGGTTTCTTGAAATTTTTAAATAAAACTCAAAATTAATTGTAAATCTAAAGTTTTTTTTGTTTTTAAATGAAAAGTTAGATGAACACCAACATAAATTAAAAGAATTGTATTCAGGTTTCAAGTCAAAATTTTCAGATTTGGAGACTTTAGAATATTCTATTAAAATTCTGTTAAATCCATTTACGTATTAATCACATCACATAAAACATTAGAATCCATAGTAGAATTTTGGAAAAATATTTCGGAATTCCAATATTCAAATTCAATTCATTTCTTGATTCGGACAATATCTTTATTCAGAACCACTTCTAAGCGTGAATCATTTTATTCGACAATGAAGTTATCATTCGCATCTTACAGATATCAATTTAACTGAATTGTTAAAGGCATCACTAATAAGTTATCAATGATAATAAAAATAAATTTCAGTTTATATTTCTATGAAGATCTTGAAGCTCTTCAACATTTTAAGAGTTTCCAAAATAGCTCTCCATTCATAAACACCTGAATACACCTCTGCTATATAGAAATGATTTCATATAAGAGTAATTAGAAGTACAAAATGTTGGGTAAAGCAAATATTGACAATTATTATTAAGTTAAAAAGTTACAGTTTTAAACCAATTCTGAATATTAAAGTTAAATTCATTTTAAAGTTATTACGGACCATTTGACCAAATATTTCTTAAAAACAACTTTTATGATGTAATCAAAAGATGCTATTCATAAAATTTTAAAAACTATCTGAATAGCAATCAAAATTTTAACTTTGATTATCAAAAATATTTTATACACCAGATAAGTTTTAAAAAACTTTTAAAAGTTGACTAATTGAATCTTAAACCCATAATACATTTATTGTAAATTTCTGAGAATTATTCATTATAAATCAATCAAAAAATGGCTTGCGGTTATACATATGTACTTTTTGCCATAACTCAGTTTCCAATTTAATGTTTTAGTCTCCATCCCAAAGGAAATGTTCCAGAATCCCAATTCCAAATTTAACAATGATGCATCCTTTCCTTAATCATGAATTTATAATTTCACCTTTTAAACCTTCCTCAAATATTTCCTAAATATTCCTACCTTTTTTTAAGATTTAAAAAACCGTTAAATGACTCATTAATTACAGTGTGTATATCATAAACTGATATCAATAGATTTTAAAGATACATTAATTATCCAATGATACAGTTTTAAAAATGTACAAAATGACAGGTGAAAATTAACCTGTATCATTTTTAAAAATTTTTGCTCATATAATTAAAAATTTTAAAAATCTTCAGATATCAGATACAGTATACACATCAGATACAGTAAGTTTTATATTCAAAATTTAAAGAACGCGTTAATTAATTTTTTTTTAAGAACAATTTTTTTTTTTCATGCATATTTAAAAAAAAAGTTTTAAAACGATTTAAATTAAATAAATTTTCAATTTTTTTTTTTTTTTTTTAACAACACAACTTGGGTGATCATCAACTTTTAATCACATTTTATTTTCTTTTATTCTTTATTCGTTTCCAATTCGCGTCTTATACTTTTTTAATCAGTGGAAACTTTTAAAGAAGAATATAATCTTTCATTCGTTCGCGAATTTAATTCCTACGAAAAAAAAAAACAAAACGAACATTTAAATAAAAAATAAAAAATTAAAAATAAAAAAAAAAACACCCACTCAGACAGTTGATAATCATTTTAAATCGTTTTTTAAGATTTATATATTTGTTGTACTGTATACTCTTCCCTCGCACATATAATCTTTCACAGTTATTCGCTGTAACTAAAATGAGTATTTTAAATGATTCAGGTGTACAATTTTTTTATTCACTTAATTCCATTCTACTCTGTTATCTCATATTCCTTCGGAATACCTTCTGAATATAGTTGGTAATATCATCATATCACAGTTACTATACTACCTGTCTTAAGTCCTCCAAGTACAAGGAAAAAAAACAAAATCTTAAATGTGAGGCAGATTTGTAAAATGCAAAAAAAAAATAAAAAAAATCAGATTTGCTTGTTGCAATCTATATATAGTACAAAGTCTACAAAGTAATCATAATGTGTGTATAGTATTTCCAGTCTCAGTAAAAAGTTAATATTACCTGGTAACCAAAGATATACAAAAATAATAAAACCTTAAAGTCTATATAAGAAAATGACTTTATCAGTTAAAAGTGTAACACACATATATATATATATAATGATAAAGAAAGGCTCATTTCCTGGATGAAAATCCCGCAATGAAATTTTATTTAAAAAATATCCTGAATCGTCAGTACTTTTTATATAAATGCAAGATTGCAATATACTGCATATATGCATGACTTAATTTAGTTATAGGTGTATGTTAAGAAGATATAAAAGAATATTTCTCTCCATAGATATCTTAAAGATTATTAATTTTTTTTTTTTTTTATTTTAATTGTGATGGCAATGACACTATACGGGGTTGGTTATCTCACTTATCATCATTTATAATATAAAAATATAATGTTTGTAAGTATTTGTTTTTTTTTTTTGTGATTACTTTTTATTATTTACCCGTGAATTAAGAACTTATATAAAATTGTAATGAATACTTATGGTTAAAATATATATATACAAAAGCAAATTATTTATATTAAAATTCTCTTATGCAGCGCGAAAATATTATTTTCATTAACAAGGACATTTTTTTTTGAAATAATTTCAGGAGCATTGAAAAAATAAGTACTGATTATATTATAGCCTCTTTTTACTATAATGTGTATTTCAAGGGTTATTTTAGAAATCAATTATAAAATAATCTTAATATTTAAAATAATTATAAATTTTAATTCTAAGTAAATATCTGTTAAAAAGATTTTAATATTTTGTTGTGCATTTACGTTCAAATATTATCATATAAATATAACATCTTTGAGGTATAATATAACTCTCTTATTACGATTGTTCAAGGCCTATTGCATATACTCATTTTATTGTTGACGATATCTACTAGTTTAAATGCAGTTAACATTTTAGGTAAAACTAAAGCAATGCAAATTAACTTTTTTAATAATGAATCAAAAGTAATTAAAAACAATGAAACATGTGGTTTTTGACACAGTATTTCAGAAAATACAGGCCATATTTAAAGATGCTATTCACATATTAAAATTTTCTGCTACATAATTCCAAAAACCAAAGCTATACAAATTAACCATTTCAATAATAAGTTAAGATTAATAATAAATAAGTAAAAATGTAGTTTTTTGACACAGTCATTCAGAAAATACAGGCCATGTTTAAAGATGCTATTCGCACATATTAAAATTTTCTGCTACACAATTTCAAAAACCAAAGCTATACAAATTAACCATTTCAATAATGAGTTAAGATTAATAATAAATAAGTAAAAATGTAGTTTTTCGACATAGTTATTCAGAAAATACAGGCCATGTTTAAAGATGCTATTCATATAATAATTTTTTTTTAATTTTCTGCTACACTTTTTGAAATTGTTATACAAATTAAACAATTTAATAATGAGTAAAAAGTAATAAAAATACTGAAAATTGTAATTTTCCACATAGTCATTCAGAAAATACAGGCCATGTTTAAAGATGGCATTCACATATTAAATTTTTTTAAATTTTTTGCTATTCAATTCCAAAAACCAAAATTATACAAACCAACCATTTTAATAATGACTCAAAAGTAACAATAAATAATTAAAAATTTTGTTTTACGACATAGTCATTCAGAAAATACAGGCCGTGTTTAAAGATACCATTCACATAATAAATTTCAAAAATATTTCTGAACTGCAGTAATTATATTCATTTCTTTTAAAAGCTCAATTAAAGTAAATTTCATAATATTATACATAATTTTGAACTTGTCTCTCCATTTAATATAATTTCATTGGAATTATTTTGTTTTTGTAATCAGGACTCACTATTCAAATTAAATTATTTTAAATTTCTTATTAATATTTATTTCTATAAAAAATTAATTCAAAGATATAATTTTGATTTACACAAACACATATTAAACATTATATGTAACACACACACACACACACACACACAACACACAAAATTTGGGGAATAAGTTTTTCGAAATAATGAAAATTCTGCCGAATTAAAATAAAAAAAAAAAAACAAATAAACAACCAAATTCTAAAGAATTTTTTATAAAAGAATGTCAAAATATATGCATACAAAATATAATTGCATACATGCATATTATAAATAAATACTTACATAAAATAAAATTATAACGGTTTTATTGTCCTTTAAATTTTTGTTTTTGTATTCAGGTGTAGATATATAAATGTATCTGTATGTGTGTATATGAAATATAATAAATTATTTTATAATAATAATAATAAAATAATAATGACAATAATATGATGATGAGTATATTTTCATGCAGGTCTTAATAAAAGCATTGCTACAGCCGCCACCATTCATTATAAAATGACAATGAAACTCTATATTAATTAATTTTTGTTTTATTGTAATTATCTGTACAGTTTTGTTTTTTTTTTTTTTGTTATTAGTGACAAAAGACAATTTTCGAAAGAATTTCAGTACATACTAAAAATTATGCTGCATATATATGCATGCATATATGCATACAGATACTTTTAAATTTAACTGAATTAATAATTTAAATCATTTATTTATATATAATATTTTTATTATTATATATATATATATATGGAAAATTATTTATAATTAAAAATATATATGTATAAAAACATATTAAGTTATTTAAAAATAAATTTTTAATATTTCTTTTGAATTAAGTACAAAATATATAAAAGTGGTTTTATTCCAAAAATTTTTGTTTTTATTTAAATTAAAATTTTGAAAAATTCCATAATTTCAGAAATAAATTATTCATATTTTTGAAAGTAATTGCGCGACTATTGATAAGTAATAATTCGATATTCTTTGGAAAAATATTATTAAAAGAATTCGAAATTCTTTGGGAATATTATTAAAAAATATGTATATATTCGGAATGTAATTTTATTTATAAATCATTCAGTTGAAATGCTATAAAATTTATAGTATTAATTTTACGTAATTATAAAGGATTGTGGGCTTAAAGTATATTAAAATACAACTGAAAAGTTTAATTATAGTTAAACGTCAATATTTAAATTTATTTTATACAATTCTTTTAATTAAATTGACTTTGTAGAATTTGAGCTTTTTCGTCATTTTCTTTTTCAACCAAATTGGAAACTCTAACAACATATGGTTTTTGGATTTTCAACTTGAATATAACATGTGATGCTCTAAAGTTTAATTACTAAAAATCCAGAAATTTTATATCTAGCGGGTCTAACACAGTTAAAAAACTGCACTTATCTTTTTTCATAGGAAGATCAGTCATCAATACCCTACTTTCTATGGATTCGATCCTACCTTTCGTGGATCTTATTTTCAATGGATCTTGCCCTACTTTCCAAAAAATCTCATTGTGAATCTTCAAAATTTATTTCACCCCTGGATTATTAACACGTTTAGGACTAAAGGTTTTTTTTTATAAAAAAACTATCAAAAAGTTTAGAATATTTAAAGTCTCTACTAGTTTCAATATTTAGTGACACAATTAAGTGACGGTTAATGGGAATAGCATGTCAAATTTATGTGAAAATAAAAATGGTGATCGTATCAATGTTCAAGAAAATTAACTACGAGACTAGTCGTTGGCTTTTAATACTTTCATTTAATTAAATTAATCTAGATATGTTTGTTGAATCTAAACTATTTAGATCAATATATATTGTCTTAACTCTTCATTGAGGAAATGAAAGTCAAAGAGAAAGTGTCAATTTCAACACAATCAAGAAGTCGTCTTTTTAGGCGTTATTTCATTGAAATCGGAGCAGAGCATGAACAGTCCAAAAAAATTGTGTTTTTTTTTTAAATCAGTGTGCTCCGAGCGTGCTCTACGTGCTCACTAGAAATATATGGAGTAGGGCTGAGCAAAATAAAATACAAAAACATTTGACGTTTGTTTAAGATTTTACTTGTAAAATAAAAGTCAAAATGTTTTTTTTAATTTAATAATTTATTTGATTTAATTTTAATAATTTCACTTAATTTTTTGACAATTTATAACGTAACTAAAATAAAAATGACAGTTTTTTCAAATCGTGTTTTTTAATTAAATGTGAACGTTCTGAGCGTAACTCTGTTCATGCTCTGCTCAGAGCGTGTAAAAAAGATAACGTGCTCAGATCTATGGTCTATGGTGGTTTGAGTAGAAATTTTAAAATTTAAGAATTAAAATTTATTATGATCCTTGCAAAATGTTTTTTTAAAAATAGCACCTACACCCATAGCATCTACACCTACACATATAGTATCATAACTGCTGATATTTTTCACCAATTTGTCTAAATATAAATATTACAATTAATTAAAATGTTTAAAAATTCAAAAAATCATTTAATAAAATAAAAAGCAAAAGTAATTATGAATCATTATTTTTTCCTTTGAAACGTATGATGCAAAAATTCTTAATAATATTATTCCTTTGAATTTTTATATTATACCTTAATTACTAGGTAATTAATCATTTTGTTTATATATATTTTGTGTAAAAATACTCAAAAGGTAATAATTATCATTACAAAAAAAAAAAACAAATTTATAATTACTTAAAAATTTGCCAAAAAAAAAATAATTTTGAAAAGAATTGTTTAATTTAAAATCACACAATATATCATTTTTTTTTTTAATTTTAAGTGAGGGGTAGACACATTTTTTTTTTTCAAATATCTTGTTAATTTTGTAATTACATTCTATCAGATCATATAGATCAAAGAACTCTTTAAAGATTTTCAACAATTAAACAATTTTATAATAAATACTTTGAAAAATCAATTTTTTAATTTAATTTTTAAAATCAAAACAAAAGAATAGAATTTAAAAAATGGTTTTTTTATTATTTTCCTACTTCCGTATATACAAGAAATTGATCAAAAAAATCAAAGTCTGGGCACAATCAGTCTAGTCACAGTATAAACTTGGAAATATTTAAAAACAAAAAACCCTCATTCACGAAGTTAAAAAAAAAAATAACAATAAGAAAATCTAAAAACATCTATATAAGAATTAAAATTTAAAGATATTTATCTTATTCCTTTAAACAATCAGAAAAAAATTTATTATTTTTTTGATTATTTTTTCTATTTCCACATTTTTTTATACAAAAATTCCATAATTTGTTATTTTCTAATTTTTTTTGTTATTTTAGAATGCGAATAAATTTTTGTACTTATACAGGATATTAAAAAAGTATTGTAATCGTGATATGGAATCAATATTTAAATCAATTTATTTATTTTCTGAGATAAAGAAAATTTAGCAAACATGGCTTAGAACTTAGCATTATAGAGAATAGTCAAAGCCGATTTAGAATTTTAACCCACTGGCACTTAAGTATAAAAGATTATTCAAATTATACTTGAGTACTTCATTGCAAATATTTCAAGTACTAGTACAATTAACAGTAACATTGCCCCGTACTCATAACTTTATCGAGTACTTGAAACAGCTAGATTTCGATACTTACAAAATTTAAGTAGAAGTAAAAGAATAAAATAAAAATACTTGTAATTCCCAGCATGTAATTAAATTTGAAGTTTAATTACTTTGGTAATTATTTTTTGATACTTAAGTATTTTGGAGTAATTAAGTACGAGTAGTAAGCAATACTTAAGTATCAAGAATTCAATTGTTTTCATTCATAAAATCAAAGTCCTATTGCACTATACAAAGTAATAAGTATTAGGTAATTGTAGTTACAATTGTACTTAAGTACTATTTTTTATTATACAGTTTTTATACAGATCTGCTTATGCTTAATTGTAACTCTTTTATTTAAATTTAAAGAAATCTCAGTTATATTTTGTTAATATATTAATATTAAATCAAATAAGGCTTAGTGGCAGTGCCAATGAATAGAATACCAATTTATCAATCAGGAGACCCGGGAATTGCAGTAAAAGTGGAAAAATAAAAATTGCAGATTCAGCTACTATTCGTCATTGTGTTCAAATGAATAGCACAAGTAATAAATAATAATTCTATATCAATAGATTTCTTCCAAATACTTCTACTCTATTTTTTAGAGGATCGTTCTTTAAAATGTATTCTTTATTCGATACTTTTTTCGATACTTTTTACTGATTCTTTTATTTTCTACATCGGAAATATCTTCAGAGCTATCTCGATTCGATAATATTTATTTCATTTGTTTTAAAAAAAAATCGTGTTGTACGAAGTAAGAGTATCGCTTTATGGGACAAATTCCGCAATTTGCGAACCGCGTTGTAGGAGGGTTACCTGTACATAAATAACTTATAACTCTAAAATAGAATTAGGACAATGCATAACTAACCAAAATTGAGTGTCCATTAAAATTTAAGACATTCTATATAATGATAAAACCTAGTACAGTCTTACATAATAATTGTACATGGAATTCATTAGAAACTAATAGTTTATTGTTTTTTGTTGTTTGATATTGGGGATAACATGTGTCATCCTAACACTTAGGCTTTTCGGCCCGGGAACTAATTGTAATATGATATATCCAATAAAAATTTACTATTAGAAATGTTCCTAATGATTAATGAATTCCATTAACAATTATCTAGAGTTTCACTTTTGTTCCAACCTGTACTTATTAAAAATATTATCTACAAATTCATTATTACCCCAATATTCTTTATTTACTATATACCTACTTCATTAAAAGATAAAGTCAATTTGAAAATCACTCTTGAACTTTTGTCATACTAAAGTTTTTTAAAGTTCCGATCGTTAAAAAATCATATTCGGAAAATACTTTATTCTAAATAATTAACAACAACAACAAAACAAATGCCTCCCAACATTTTTAAGTACATATATTTGAAATCTCATACTTTTGTTATTTTTGATTTTTCAAAAATAAAAAAAAATTTGTTTACGAAATTTAAAATTTTTATTTTATTTTTGTTTTTTATCATAGATTACTTCCGGAAATTCACTAGCCCAGAACCCCTAAAGATATAAACAAGAATTCTATTTTTTGTTTTTTTTATTTTTTAAATTACGAAATAAAACTGAATTTTATGTAGCAAAAGAATAAAGAATAGAAAAATTTAATAAAAAAAAAATAATAATAAAACACCCAAATGAAAAAAAATCCAAAAATCACGATATTTCATTGGGATAAATTAATCAAATCGAAATCACAAAAATCCGATACCCATAATAGTGCAAAAGAATCGAGAATCGAAAAAAAAAAACAATAAAATCGAAAATAAAAATAAAAAAAATTTTAATATCGCGTATAAAAGCTAATATGTATTATGTACCTACTATATTATAATAATTCACTCCAATTCGACCTAACTATTGTTTCTAATCATTAGCGTAATATTTCCTTATAAAAAATGAATAGCGGGTACAGGGAGGGGGAGGAAATATCAAAAATCTAAACGATTGGACACTGTTCAGCAGCGCGATAACGATTAGTATAATATTCTCAAAACAAAAGTTTAAAGTTTTAATTTTTTGTTTTGTTTTATTTTATTCAGTCGGTTTCTATTTTATTTGGCCAAGGTTCTCAGATTTAATATATTTAATCACGTTGTTATTTATTAAGTTTAATTTATGGTAGTTTTTGTTTTTCTTTGTATTTTAACTTCTGATTTAAAAAAATTTTTGATTGAAGGGAATGACATGACTTTGAAAGGTTTAAACTTTAAAGCTTTACAAAATAAATTCATTTTTAAAACAAAACATATGTCAATTTTTTTTTAGAGATATTTATATTAAGACTTGTCTTGATTTTATAAACAAATAACTATACAATAATTTGTAATTATTTATAAAATTAAATTGAAATTTAATATTTTGTAGGTATATGATACTGTCAAAACTATAATTAATTAAATTAAAAAAAAAAAAAAAATATTGAGTTAAATAAAAATATTTTTAATTGATTAATTGAATTGACATTTGACAAAATTTTGACAGCGAATAAAATTTTAATGAAAAATTAAATTTTAGATTTATAAGTAATTTAATAATTCCGGAACAGAATAAAGAATGAAGTTTTTTTAAAGGTGATTTGTGAAATGGGAATGCATAAAAAGAGGGTGTTAAAGATTTTCAGTCTACATTCTTAAAGTATTCGATAATATTTTTAATAAACAAAATTAGAGTTAATTGGTTTTAAATCAGTAGTTTGAGATACACCGCTGATTTAACATTTGAAGTACTGAAATCTTTCGAGGCTATATAGTCAACACACTTTTCATTACTATTAGTATTATGAATCCCCTTAGGCTTCTTCTTATGGTGATAATGATGTTGTTGATGTTAAACCTACAGATGAATCGTTTGATGGCTGAGATTCATACCTAAAAGCTGTAATTAATTTTTTGGAATTTTACTTAATAGTTTATTTTAAATACACTGTTAATAACTATACAATAATCTGTTTATTTGCATTTGTGAACCTGAGTATATAAAACAGTTCCTAATCCGAATCTAATGTCTACTAAGAACGAATTGGCTCAATGTAATCTTCCACAAAAATTAAATCAATTTTCGGAAAAACTCCATTAAGTTATTTGAACATATTATATTATATTTATATTTACCTGTTCTAAAACTTTTTGTGAAAAAATTTTGTCTCATTAGAATTCAATGTTTCAATATTGAACCAATATATCTTTTCGGTTTCATAAAATGGTTCTTTTGCAGATGTAGGAACCAAGAAAATGCTATATAATCAAATTACCTTATTAACCAAGAAGCGCATCATGTACCTGATGCATCATTAGTCTTTAATGTAATTTAGCATTTTTTTTCGAATTCCACGTTTTTTCAAATTCCACCTATTTGACCAGATTTTTTTTCTAGAATATTATTTAATATAGATATAAATTCTGAATATAAATTTTGAAGGGAGATCAGGGTATTTCTTCATTTTCAGAATACCTATATATAGACATGTACAAGCATTTAAATAAAACTTAGTCAACTAATACACAGTCAAATGATAAGATAAAGAAAATAATGACAGTCTTTCGATAGTAATAACCCAATTAATTTGCTATCGTAAGGTGTTTTTTTCGAGGGACATAAAAAGCTTCAAATGCCACCTACTAACGCTGTGCGCGTATTTTCTATGAGTAGAGAACGATTTAAGCTTTAGGGTGGCAACTGCAATACAAATGTACAGCTTGGTTTCTAGGATAGGGAAACGTAACATTCTGGAATTATGGGGATGACGAAAATTACATTGGGATAATTTAGAAATAAGTTTGTATTAAATATTCTACAATATTCAAAAATTTTCCCCTTTAAAAATATGAAAAATATTTTCATTGGAAATTCATTAAAACCTTTATTAGAAAATCATTTTTAATTTTTTCCAAAAGCTGATAATGTGTATATGTATACGATTTAGCCAAATTTAAAAAGAACATTAACATCTTTCTTTTAAATATCTCATCCAATTTTCCCTATTCTCCGTTATCCAAAAATTGCAAAAACCTCTATCATAATCGCAAAATTTTTTTCGATATCCTCCATCCCTGTGACTAAACTGTACATTTGTATCACAGGTTCCTTGCTAAAGTTTGGTTTAAATAGTTTTGTTGTGTTAAAGTCGCACACTACCGAAAGGAACACCGCACAGTCTCAATGAATGACTTTCGAGCTTTTCATTCCCTTGTAAAAAAAAAATCAAAATCGAAGAAGCATTTGAACAACTTTAATTCCATATGAATTAATAATTAAAAGACACATCTTTTAAAAATTCACTATCTATAGCCCAAAAACAAAACTAAAGAAGAATTTAATGTCAAACATTTTAAAAATTATAAAATGTGTCAAGAAATAAAAATTTAAAAACAAAAAAAAAATTTTTTAGCTCCCCCACATTGAAGTTCTTTTGAAAAATTGTTATATTACAGTGAAATGAAAGTACACATTTCCCAATAGGGAATTTCTGTTCACTTTATTAATTTTTATTGTTTTATTTATTTTAATTTTTTTTTTTTTTAATTTCATTTTTATTTTTCAAAAAAAAAAAAATTAAATTGTATTTTTGTTTTTGTCCTTGTCCCTTTGAACATTTTCAAAAACATTGAAGAAAAAATTTTATTCTTAACATCGCATCTACAATTTTTTATACAATTCACTAGTGTATAACTCCACATCCCATCTTTTAAATCTGTGTGTGATCATTTTTATATATGATGCATCATCATTCAATTACTTGCGTCTAGATTAAATGGTATTGATCATATTATTTGGAATTATTTTTTTTTTGATTTTTTGGAATTTTCAAGTTCGTATGAATGATGATTTTAAAAGTTACAAGTTACAAGTATAAGAATTGCGCAAAAGTACTAGTTTTCTTGAAGTTCGAATTTTGTTATTATTCTTCTGCTGACTTTTTTGGTTGAATCAAATGTTTGTCATCTCTCTTGCTGTCATTCAATGAAATTATTACGTTTTTTTTTTCATTTTTTTGGTTTTTGTTTTTTTTTTTCATCTGACATCGGTATTTTCATGTCAGTTTTTGTTTTTTCTTGTTTTTATTATTATTATTATTATTAGTTTTGAATATGATCGATTGGTGGAGTTCAAGGTAAATGTAAATTATACAAGGGAGCGAGAGAATTAAAATGAAGGAGATAAAAAACATGAAATAGTTGTAAAAATTTATAAAAAAAAAAAAAAAAATTGAATTTAATAAAAAATAGAAATAAAATAAAAGTTTAAATATAAAAAAACAAAAAAAATTAAACACTACACAAATCCAAATATGAAAATTGATCGTGAATTATCTGTGATGGTTTATTGTATAATCATTAAATATATACACTGTAAAATTATTATGATAATGATTGAAGTGATAATGGTGATTGTTATAATAATGAAGTCCAGTAAATTATTTTGAATTTTAGTTTTTTTTTTTTTGTTTTGAATTATTATAATATTTTAATATTATTTGACAAGGCTTATTATTATTATCTATATTGTATCTTAAAGACGTTCAATCTGTTAAAGGTGAAAAGTGAATCAAAATGCAGG
Organism: Dolichopus griseipennis; assembly: GCA_963082915.1. Lineage (NCBI taxonomy): Eukaryota > Metazoa > Arthropoda > Insecta > Diptera > Dolichopodidae > Dolichopus > Dolichopus griseipennis. The sequence continues at coordinate 84,030,906 of OY720443.1, forward strand.
TGTTACAAACATAAATTCTGAGGGGAGATTACAAAATGAAGGAAGAATTATTTGTTGCTACAAACTGCAGTACTTTTAACTTGATCTTATACAGTTTCTAACTACAGTAGGGCGGCAATATTAAGTATAGAATTAATGGGTATTGAGTATCAAATTTAAATACACTGAATACTTTTTTGGGTACTCGAAAATACTCGCAAAATCGATATTATTCTTTAAATTCATAATTAAAAACTTATTTCCTAATTCCCATAAAGATATATTAGATTTTGAGTTTTGATAATTTCTTTTGTTTGAATCTAAGTATTTTTCATTGTGCTTATTACACTTGGGTTGATGGGTTCAATTACTTGACTTCAGTTTATTCAAATACTCAAGAAATTCTTAAGTTTAATAATAGGACGATTCCTTACAGAAACGTGGGTGTTGATAAAATTATAAAATATTTTGTATTATATTTACTTTATAATATGTTATTAAACTATATTAAACTAGAACGAAGTGTACCAAAATTTGAACACATATGTCAAACGAGGTGGTCTAAAAATGAACGCAGCTAAGACTAAAAGCATGCGTACAGAACACTCAACACATCAGCAAATTCTTCTAGAAGAAAGTCAAATTGAAGAAGTGGAGCAGTTCAATTATTTAGGAAGCATGGTGACATCAAATGGGGGAACGGAAGTTGATGTTGACAACAAAATAAATAAAGCTAGAGCTGCGCTTGGAACACTCTCAAACATATGGCAGTCAAACAGTATCACCCTGCGTACAAAGTTAAAAATATTTGAAACAAACTTCAAATCAGTATTTCTATATGACTGTGATACATGGAAGGTAACCGCCAATATCACCAAAAAGTTGCCAACGTATATAAACCGTTGTCTACGCTGCATCTTAAGAGTTCACTGGTCGTAAATCATTACCAAAACACACCTTTGGCGAAAAACGAACCAAAAGATGATTGAAGTCGAGATCCGAAAGAGAAAATAGCGATGGATCCGAAATTTCCTTGAGGAAACCAGAAGAAAACAAGGTAATGTTTTGAGTGGAATCCACAAGACAGGCGACAAGTGGGTAGACCAAGGAAAGCATGGAGAAGAACTGTTTTGAAAGAGGCTGAAGCGCAACGCAAAACGTGGTTACAGCTAAAAAGAATTCCTAGGTATCTTGAAAGATGGAGAGGATATGTTGACGCCCTATGCCCCGCCAGGGGTTCTAAAATCCAGTAATTCAACTAAAAATTTTCATTACAAACTGACTTCTAGTTAATGATTACTTTTCAGAGAAACTTAAAGTAAAGGAGTGGCAAATATTATATAAATACAACCAATGAGATTTAGGACAGATAAAGCTATTATTCTTTCAGATATAGTTTCTTTCTATATGATTTCAAATAATCTTTTTCATATAGCGATCACTTTACTGATCTAAATATTTAAAATTTAAATTTTAAATAATTACTAAAAATTTTAAATATCTTTAATGTTAAATACAATTTAATAATTTCCTTTTTTTTTTTTTGTTTATTTCCAGGTAAGAATCACACATCACACGACCCATATTTACTTAAACATTTTAAACAGGTAAAGTACAATCAAGTATACATTTCCCCAAAAAATAACATATAACACCGCGTACCACTTTGACCATCAACGTCAAAAAAAAGGTTATTGCCTCCTTCCCAACTAATTGAATTCCATATTAAATATATGTACAATATTTTGTTTTGGGGATATTTATTTTTTGAAAAGGTGTAAATGATTAACTAACAAAAAAAAACACGAAACGATAAACCAACAAAATTAAAAAATATTAAAATTTAAAGTTCCAAAGGGTACTTTGGGTACCAGATAAAAATCAGGTACAAGTACAACAAAAAACAGCATCACAACAGCACAGCGGTATATCAAATCGCCATTTACTTTTGCTATTCATTGCAACTTTGATTAAAAATGAATAATATGTTTTTATTGTACTAAACATTATATATATACAATGTTACAAACAAATATATATACATACAAGTACGTATGAATATAATATTAAATACAAAAATAAAAATGTACAAAACCAATTCATCATTTAATTGATGGATTCATTTTGTGGATACAAACTATTTTGTAGTGGTGATTGTAGTTTGGGTAACAATCAATTTGATAAACTTCCTAACATTGTATTAAATTGTTATTATTATTGTTGTTTTTATTTTTATTTTATATTTTTTTAATATACCCCTCAATTTGATGTCTAAACAAAAATTATAACAATTTAAAACTTCCCCCGAATTCAAAAAAGAAAAAAATTAAAAATAAAATATTTTCAATAGATATTCAATTTTCAATTTTATATTTTTTATTTCTTTTTATTATTATTATTTCTTTCATTCTATTGTGATCTTCTGTCTCTTTTCAACTCTTTTCAATAAATATGAAAGTCATTGATCATATTTTTTTTTTTTTTGAAAAAATTTTAAATTTTAATTTTTGAGGTTAAATTGGAAAAAAAAAGCAACAATTTTCCGAATGCATTACTAAAAAATATAACTTTATTTTATAAATATACGAGTATATATATATACACACATATTATATACATACATAAAATATGCAATAAAGGTGGTGTATATTGATGAAAACAATAGAGTTTAAAAAAACGCCTAAAAAATTATTTTATTTTTTTTGATGGATTTTAATTTGAAGGAAAAAATACAAATATTTCAATATAATATCAAAATTCTAGTATTGTACATCAGACTGATGTTAAGTGAAAGCTAATAAACCACATTTTGATCGATCTATTGTGTGTCTCAAAATTTTTTTTTTTTATTGCAAAATTAATTGTTTATATATATATTTAAAATTTTAACTGTATAGGATTTAGGTAGTCAGGTTTAAAAAGTTTTTATTATTTTTGGGGAGCAATGAACACCGCTAAGGTAACTTCATTTATAAAAATCAAAATTAGATGTTTTTAAAGTTTTTGGTAATTTAATTAGTTCATCTCTCAACTATGGGATTTTACTTTAGTAACAGGTATGACTGTTAGTCTTGAAAAGTCTTATGTTTCATTATCTGTAGATCATAATGTCCTTAAATTGGTATGGCATATCACTATAAAAATTTTACAAAAAAAAAAAGAAATTCTTAACACTATTAAATTATTATATTATTCGAATTACAAATTTGTATCCGATTCGCCCTCCCACTTTTCGTCTGTGCCTTTGTATCTCCCTGTTTTCCTTCCTTTTCTTGAAATAAAAACGTCAAACACAAATTTCTGTTTACAAATTGTATTTCTGAATTTTGACAGTTTATGTTTAGTTCGCAACTAAAAATTATAGTTTTTAACTGCAGTTTGCGATATTTGATCAGACCTTCAGTGATTTTAAATAATCTTGATCTTTATTTTTCGAATTTCTGCATATACCAACTGCACTTCCAGGAAACTTATTAAAAGATTTTTTTTAATTATTTACTACTACTGTAAAAATTATAAGCCATTTGTTAGGGAATTCCATGTCATTTGACAATTTTCAGTTTTACAAGCAATTTTTTTCACTAAGTCCCTGATTACTCAGCTGTAATTATTGTATAAGATTTTGAATATCAACAAAAATTATATATATTATACACCATTTAGAAGTGACATTTCACTTGGAACGTTTACGTCTTAACCACTACGCACTACGCCATATGGTCAATTAAAAGACAACCCTTTGAAATTTCAGCGGGATTACCAAATAAAATCAAGTCATTAAATGGATACTATTTTTCGTCACTGATTTTTAATTTGGGATTTTAATAAATCTGCATTAAACGATTCTCCATTTTTTTTTTTTTTTTATTAATTTCCAATAAATTGTTTTCTTTGATGAAAAAAAGAAAGGAGGAATCATTAATTCAATATAAAATAAAAATCCCCTGAATATTTAAAAATTAATAAAACAAATATATAATAATAATAATAATAAAGAAACCTTGTTAAAAAGAGGTCCAAAAAAACCATCAATCGATTTCAGATTCATCTCATCTGATTTCATATCAACCAATCTATTCATTCATTAATACATCATATACTATTTATTATTCAATTTCAAATTTGAATTTATTTTATATTATTTTTTTTTTTTTAGTATTTAAGAAATTTTTTCAAACAATAGAATTTATTTTTTGTTTTTGTTTTTTTTTTTTTTATTAACGAGGTGAAATTGTTTAATGGAAAATATATATATATATATATATATATTCACATTTAAAAGAAATTTTTTTTGTTTCGACAAGAAAAAGGTGCTGCTGCTGTTAAATGGCAGTGTGGTATTTATTAAAAAAAATTCAAAATAATATTCGTTAAACGAATTAACATTATTTTTAAAAATAAAAAAATAAAAAATTTTATTTAAATACTATATTAAGACAATTTTGGCGGGGGGCTATGATTCACTCCTATAATAGGATTCGTAATAATGTGGTAATAATTAAAAAATCGTTTCTGTATTCAAGGGACGTTGGATGAACACGTTTTCCAATGGAAGTTAAATAGAAATAAATTGAAGGAATTTAGATGAGGTTCTTCGGAGTTCTCTTTAGTTGAGTCAAACTGACATTACCTAATGGTACTATAGGTTATTTCGTATTATAGATTTTAGAGAAAGTTTCAGATGGGAAGAAGGATGATTAAGGTATTGTAAATAATTCATTTTTGTAAAGAACCTATCTTAAAGCGTGCGTTTCAAATAAAACCGTTACTTAAGTACATGGCTTATTTCATTCTTCGGATCGGATACTGCGGATACAGAAACATTAGATTGAAAGGAAGCTTAGAATATAGGATTAATCTCAAATTACACGGTCAGTTTATCCAATTTTTTAAAGGCTTCGAGGGTTGTTATGGGAAAATGTTTTCAATGGAAGACATGGCACATGGATTGACCCAGATAAATTGAAAAACTACACTTTTAACAGTTTAAACAAACAAAGATAAACTATTGAACACTACTACATTTTCAAAGTTCAAATCATGATATTCAAATCACCATAGTAATTCAGCAGCCAAATCCTAATCCGAACCCGAATCTCTCTCCTTTTTATATATCATAAAAGTTTAATTTATCTATTTATAAGCATCCTCCACGAGCTACCGCATACAATGTAATAAGTGAGTGAATCATACCTTTCCTACCTAACTCTTCCTTGAGGAATGAATGAGCCCAGAAAAGAACACCAATATAATGGCATTATAAACCTTATTCATTTAAACACTCTAATTTTTACTCTTATCGAATCTATTAGACGACCGATCATTAAAACAAAACCCAAAAGTATTATAATTTTTAAGGCACGATTTTTATTATTTAAATATTTTTTTTAATTCCAATTTCCATTACGCATATATTAAATGTCTGTCCTCTCTTTTGTGATTAAATACAATGCAAATGTGCTGTTAAAATTATACGACCGTTTATTTGAAGAGATCGCAGTCATTTTTTAAGTGTTATTTTATTTTATTTTATTTTTTCAAGTATAATTTTTATAATAATAAATAAAAAAAACAACAAAATAAATTTTAAATTATACAAAAAAAAAATCATAGTAGAAATGATGCACTTCATTGCATGTGAAAAGAATTTTTAAATTGAAAATTGCTTGTTTTATTTTTTTTTCATTTAAATTTTTTTTTAATAATTTTCTTTTGTAATTTAAATTAAGTGACCAAAAATAATATAAATATATTCATAAAATATTCAATAGAGATTGTTCAGTTATTTTATGTATCTATAAGATATTTTTTTTAGCTTTTTTAACTATTAAAGAATAAATTTGTTAACTTTAAAATTGGGTATAAGTGGTATATATTTAAAATTGGTATTTTTATAAATCAGCTACTATTTAATATGCCTATGCCATATATTACCTAAGTATGTAAATCTTATATTGAAATCAAAAAAAAATTGAAAGTCTAAAATATATATTTAATATAAAAATGTTTTAAATTTTGATCGCCATATGAAACTTATCTGCATTCGTCTGTCGGTTGAATTGGTTTATTTTAAAGTTCAATATAACTGCCTTTGAAACTTAAAGTATTAGCGGATCTATCAACAAAGTGCCGAAAATGTTAAGTTTGCTAGCAGTTAGTCAGGATTCAAACCCAAATTAGATGAATTGATTTAACTCACGGGAATCTGTAAGATAAGATGATTTAATTCAATGGAATCACTAAATTTCGCACTTTAAAGACAATTTCTAAAATTAAATTAATAATAAAAAAAAATTTTTATATTTGAAGGAGGATCGAACTCAGGCCTATTTACACCGTCAGCCACTTTGCTAACCACTGAACCATACAATCCTTATAAATTTATGGTCAGATTTCTAATATAAATGTATCACTAACTGACAGAATGAAAAATAAAGCCATAGACACAGGCAAGTTCAATTAAAAGTATATAATTAATTAAAAATTGGGTTTTTCGATTCTTTTCCTCTTCTAACTGGCCAAGAGGCATAAGGCATCCAGTTTAATTCAGAATAAAGCCTAAGCATTAGACTCGGGTCATCGGGTTTGTTTATTACTAATTTTATTATCAATCGGATCATTCGCCTATTAGTTACTTTTACTTAGTCTGTCCAATACCATTTTCCCAGATATTTCTTGGTCAGTCTATCATTATCTGCTTTGCTTGAGGCTATCTATAGCTTGCCTAACAAATGCATTTTCTAGTCTACTAATTATGAATCAAACCCATCTGCATAGTATTTTATTATCTGTATCTCAATAGAATATTCCCCACACTAACTCAATAGTTGCCAATTACATCTAAAAATCTGTTTGGAAAAAATGTCTAGGAGATTTTTCGGAATCATTTATTTCTGAAGGTCTGTAGCTTCTTTGCAAGTTTACTAATAGTTAGCCAGGATTCTAACCTATGTAAATGAATTGACGCACAGAGATCTGTTAGATAAGATGACTTAATTCAATGGAATCGGTGAATTTTGGCACTCCTAAGATCAACTCTAAATTGTCCAATTTTTTGGAACACAGTTAAAATCAATACTGTTTGATAGTCACCTGCTATTGTAGAATTGTCTTAAATTAATTTCGAAGTATTTCTTTTGTTCACCAAACTACCATAACTTCTTATCCAATTGAGAAGCTATCAAATCTAACGAGCTTCTTAACATCATTTTTTCAAATCAAAGAAACAATGCATTTTAAAAAAATTTTTTAAAGATTAAAAAATTTTTATTTAAATTGAAATAAAAAACTTCACGAATGCATTTTTATACCAGATTTAATTCTTAATTTTATTTTAAATGAACAAGATGTTATTAATGAAAGTGTGAAATGTATGCTTTCTATTTATTTATTAAATGAATAATTTATTTCTTATTATGTTTAAGTATATTATTTTCTTATTATTATTATCATTATATATATTTATTTAGTTGAATGGTTGACTAAATTCTAATATATTATTAATAATACTTCTTATAATTCAATTTCAATTCAAAATTCAATAAAATAAAGATTCAAAAAAATTAAAAGTAGAACAAAGATTAACATTCTTTTTATTGGAGTCATTTTCTGTCAGACTTTTAAGATCAACATTTTAGACAAAAAAAAAATATATGTCATTGTATATAACAAAAATTGGTATCCGGTCAGTTTACAGAAAAACAATTCACATAAAAACAATTCACGAAAAAGCAATTCACAGAAAAACAATTCATAGAAAATGTATAAAAAGCAATTTACAGAAAAAAAATTCACCGAAAAACAATTCACCGAAAAAACAATTCATTAATATGTTGTGGAATTATTACTGTTCCTTGCCTGATCCTTCGAATACTTCTTTTCATGGACACTATAGAAGGCAAATGTGGTTTAACTGCGTTCATTACTTTAGTTGAACAATTAGCTACTACTAATTGACTAGAATCCTTAGTCAAGTCTGCTTCATCCCTTAAATTTTCAATACATCTTTTCATTATAAATAAAATTCACTCTTTAGTTCAATAAATATTTTACCTATTTAACTATATCATTCTTTGTTTTCTTTGTAAATAATGTTTTTCGGTGAATTGTTTTTCTGTAAACTGACCTAAATTCACTAAAATTCATTAATAATTTTGTTTTTTTTTTTTTTTTTAATGAATATTAATATTAAATTATTATCATATTTTTTTGATTCTAAAAATGGGTCTCTACTTATTGTGTATACTGGGTGATAATACTCTTGGGATTTAAAAAAGAGTGTGTATTAAAAAATGTTTTGTATTTTTTTTTTGGTTTTTAATTTAATATTTAATATTATAATAGAATTAAAAAGTAATTGTAATTGTTTTTTGTTAAAAATTTTATTTGTTTAATTTTTAATGTCATGCACTTTATTAATAAGAACACTCACAATGAATGGAAAGAAGGTCAGAAATGATTGAATGGAAATAAATTCCAGCAAGTGTAGAGAACAATACAAGAATTTCTAAATTTTGAAATTGGAATATAATTCATGCATATTAGACATTTTCTTAAAAGTTTCCTGTTAAATAAGAAGCTAATTCACATATCCTATATCTGAGGTCTCTATCCATCATTAGACCTGGTTAATACTAAATACGCTGCACGGAGCAATCCTGAAAATTATTCACCAATTAGTGTTTGATAGATTAGCTTTAGATAGATCAGTACCATCAAATGTTCTGCAATTAATAATTAACATTTTCAATTATCAATAAAACGAATCAATTCTATCTTCAAATTTTTTTTCGGAAATGTGAATATTCATAATAGGCTTGGAAATAAACTTTCATAGGACGATCAAAATCTCGTTTTTAGAAAATCGCTTTATTAAAAAAATCTCATTTTAGAAAATCTATTTATATTTTTTAAATCTAGTATTAGAATATCTCTTTTTTTATATTCTCTCAAAGGCTCATAATTTTTATTGGGATCGTTCCATAATCTTAGTTAAGTAAATCTTTTTTTAAATCTCGTTTTTAGAAATCTCGTTTTTTTGTTGAAATTCTCGCTTGTTAAGAAAATCTATATTTTTTTATTGAAATTCTCGCTTTTTAAGAAAATCTAGACACAAGATTTTCTTAAACCAGATTTTCTAAAACGAGATTTTGTGAAAACGATATTTACTAAACCAAGATTTCAGAACTAACCCAATTATAATAATGATTTTGTATACCTACAACTATAAAATGGGATTTTAACAAAAAGCGAGATTTTTCAATAAAATATATTCTAATATGAGATTTTATCAGATATGAGAAAAAAAATATTTACAAAACCTAGATTATAGAACGCTTCTCTTGAATTATATATTGTAGTTTATAACGAAACTCCCAATACCACACTTCTATATAGGCTGAATAAGAACCAAACTGATGCAATGATGTCACATAAGATGTTTCAAAGACTTAAAATCTTTGAGCCTCCAACAAAATGTAAGAACTGCTTATCCTTTATACAAATTTCTACTAGATAATCTCTCAGAAAATTATTTTACAAAAAATGTCAACCCAAATCCAAAAATTCTAATATTTAAGAAAATTAAAAATTAAATACTAAATGGCATAACATACACATTTGACTTAAAATATAAAGCTGGATCATTCTTGCTTTATTTTTGATAGTTCTAGATCAACTAATGGTAACAATTGAGTGGAAGGTGACAGAGTAGTTAAAATGCCGACCTTTTATCCGAAAAAGACATCGATTCCCTCAAAAAAACTTTATCTAGTTTTCGACCTCGACTCAGCTGGACAATTACTACTAATTATATATTTTTGATTAAAAATACAACAAGTAACTTAATTTCATAATGCAACTTACAGATACAGAAATATCTTATAGTTCAAATATAAAATTATTACGTTTCAGTACTATCACATGTTTAAATTGTATGAGGAATTCTTTAAGATTAATTTGTATCTATGGCATGGTCAGAATACAGACCCAAACAGTTGAGCAGTAGGCTTTATTAATCAATACAGTATACAAATTCCAATCCCAAAAATTGAAAATATCATGAAAAAATTGAGCAAATCATTTCTTGCATATTTTGATGCATTAAATTCAATAAAAAAAATTAATGAATTGGAAAATCATTATTCATTTAACCTCTAATAGATAAATAGTACATATATTTTAAAATAATTTTCTTATTATATATTTATAATTAAATTCAATTACTACTAAATACCTCTTTATAACATATTATTTATATTAATAATATGTATGTTTTAAAAAACATATTTTTTTTACTATACTATAAATATTTAATATATATCAAAGTATATACATATTAATTTCCAACTCTTTAATTGACTTCCTCTAAATTTCTAAATAAATACGTTGTACATACGAGAGTATTGTGTAGATCTTAATTAGAGCATAAAATCCCAAAATCCGAACAGCTATTAATTGAAGATTAAAATTTTTTTATTTTGGTTTTTTGAAGGAAATAATTCAAGATATACTAAATTTTAAAAAATTATACTATAATATAAATAATTATAATAATAATAATAATGAAATTGAGTATTTTACAATCAATTTATTATAATAAGTTATAGTTTTATTAACAATTGAATGAACAAATGAATAAAATCTATGATATATATCAGAAAATTTATTAGAATTCTAGTTCTAAATAATTGTAATTCTAACACGATTAAATTATATATATATACATGTGAATATTAATGTAAAAATGGCGTCATATAATTTAAAAATAATATTAAATAAAATTAATTTCATGCTCACTATCTCATATCCGATTTAATATAACATTAATATGATTCGGTTTATAAAATTTGATCATAATATTAATTATAAAAGTCTATGGTATATAATAGCATATGATATAATGGCAAAAATTGAGATATAAATTAAGCTTTGAGAATATATAAAGCCATGAACATATGATTAACTTTAAGTTGTAATACAATATAATAACTGAACTATTGAAAATCTCTTAAGCTGCGAGTACACAGATTGCCAACGGGCTATATTTTGTGAGAAAATGGCCATAGCTCAATTCTCTCTTTTCTTCATGTGTGAAAATGGCCATATACAATTCTAAACTCCGTTGCTTCTCTATATTTTCTTAACCCTTCTTTTCTAATGAAAATCAACAATCAAATTTTTTTTAAAAACCGTTCGCTGGCAGCCGTCTGTGTATCCGAGGCCTTAAATGTAAAAATGGCCGAATGTAGACTTTGTTTCATTTATTTCCTCCGCAAACTTTGACAGCTGAAATAAATTACATTATACTTCATTAAATGCATAAAGTATCTGACCAATGGCGTGGTGGTAAAAACGCCGCCTTTCATGTGGAAGGTCTCGGGTTCAAACCCCGGTCAGATCATATCTAATAAAACAATATCGTAAAATTGTACATATAATTATATCGTAATAGTTAATATCGAATTATAAAATAAGATTTAATAAAAATATATAAATAGTTCTTGTGTATGATTATAGATGGCGCACAAAGTTAACATTTATGCATTCATATTTCATAAGCTTATGCAATAGCTACAGCCGAGTAATCAACGGCTTAGTGAATATTATGATTAAAGAAACTGAAGCCTAGTTTAAAATAAACTTGTTGAATGCCCTATACTCCGTAAAGAAGTGGAAAAGGAATAAAAAAAAAAAAAATGCATAAAGTATTCAATAGACGCAAAGTCACAAATTGACGAATCCTTATTTCAATACTGTGCTTTGTTGACTTTGACATTCATTCTCAAAAAGTACATATTTAAAACATACATTTCTTTTTTGGCAAATATCAAAGTAACTTAAAAAAATTTCATTTAGCGTACTCTGACTTCGTTTACTTTACTTCGTTCAATTACATTTATGAAGTAAAGGAATTGAACGAAGTAAAGTCTACATGGAGTCAACGCCTTCTTGAAAATTTTTAGAACAATTTTAAAACTGCATAAACGAGTTAGGTATTCTTCTGTTATACCAGATGTACATATAATTATTAGATATTCTTCTATTACCAAAATTAAAAATATTAGTTCCTGGCCTGGATTATTCTCATAATTTGCTTTAATTGAAATGTGTACACAGTATTAAACAATCTCAAACTCTTCTTTATCTATACAGAAAATTTTAGAGATTGTCAATAGTAATCACAAAATCAATCGTTTAATTACAAATTAATCATATCGCCATTCTTAACGTATGGATTTGCGCATAGATTTGCTACCATAGACTGTAGATCTGCTGTCACCGAATATATTCGAAATAAAATTTTAAACTGAACTTTTTGTAGGTTATATTTCATTGACATTTTGTCATTTGGAATTTCTGTACAGAAGCCAAACTTAAAAACAAAACACTTTTATGTATAAAACACTACAAAAACAAAACAACTTTAGAGGCCTCTTAAATTTAAATTTTTTTTTTTAATAGCTACTATACTTTGAACATAATAAAAAAATTTTTAAATTCCTTCTGGGTAACTATTTCCGGTTAATTCAGATTTTAATAAATTTTCTCATCTTCTAAATTTTGCAAAATACAATAAAAAAGTTATTGAATTTTATTAAAAGTATAATTATTAGATTTTTTTTTAATGCCAACAACAGCTACAACAGCAACAACGTCAATGACATCTTTTTATTGTTTAATACTGATAATGCAACCTTATTATCGAAGCAACACAATACAACACAACATAATTAAAATTTGAAACTCAGACCAGCCAAACAGAAATAGAAACAGAATATACAAATATATAGTAGTTATTATTATAATCATCATTAATAATAATTCGTTATGAACAATTAATAATAGTTAAAATAAGAAATAAAACTGAAAACTTGTGTTGTTTTTTTTTTTTTTTAGTATTTTCCAAAAATAGAATTTCCCCATAAGGTAAATTTTCATTTAATTGAGCATAAATTATTGATGAATTTAATTTGTTATTATTTTTATTTCATTTTATTACCTCTGATGTTGTTTTGGATTTTGATTCCGTTTTCTTCTTCTGATTCAAAAAAAAAATTAAAATTTTGTATTTGGATAAAATTAAGTCTTTTGGGTAAACTTTTTTTTTTTTTTAAAGTGGATACTTAATTAATTCTTTAAATGTTTTAAGTGTGAAAAAACTGACCTAATAATATTTTTCTATTATTTTAAAATTTGTATCAATATTGATACACATATATTAATTGACATATTGGATGTCTTATTCAATGAATATGAATATTAAAGTTGTTTCCGGATTTTTCGCGCTTGTAAATCTGTCAAATGACATTTATTTTACTCTGAACGTACAATACCCTGTCAAACTGAAGCTGTCACAATAGCTGTCAAATATTTATGTGCTTTTGACTACACAAACTATTGCACTAAATGAGTAATTCATATATGAGAATGGGGAATACTAACAGTTTTAGTTTTCTAAAAAAATTAACTAAATTTCTAAGTTTAGAAAAGGGATTTTTAGGAACAATAAAATATTCAAACCTAAGCGGCTTGAAAAATCGTCCAGGAATCAAATATAGATAATATACACAAGAGTTTCTTACAGTACTATTGATTCTACTCCTAAAAATTTAGCACTGAAAAATTTAATGAAACAAATGTTGTAGTAATCTTGTATTTTGAAGAAGTATGAGGATGAAGTGCTATGTGTATGAAAATGTTTATGAGATATGAAAGCAGCCCGAAGGAAATCTGAGACCTGATAAATCATGATTATTTAATATAATTCATGTCTCCCTTAAAATCAGATGGATACTTAGGAAACTAATTTTTTTTACTATTTTTATATTGAGGCTGTAAAGGGCTTCCCACTCGTTTTTCTATTATCAGTCTCGAAAGATCAATTCACTCCATCATAATTTCAAAAATGTTATAATTTTGGTACTTACCAACTTTAAAAAAAAATAAATAAATCGAAAACCTTAAAATTTTGATACTTTTTTACAAAATAAAACAGTAATCCTAACCCTAATACAACATAGAAGCCCAATTAAATTTAACCTTTAAATAAATAAAACCAATAGATGGCATCTTATAGATTTTTCAACTTTAACAAATATTTATAATATGCATTGTATATGTATGTACATCATAATTTATCATATGTACATTTACAGTTATGCTCATAATGTACGCTTATATAATTATGATTCGATAAGCTTTAATTCAATATTATTTTTTTAATTATTTTTTTTTTTTTTTGTTTTATTTTCTTTTAGCCTTGAAAAAAATTTTTTTTTTTTTAAATTTACTAGAAAAAATAATAATAATTTTCAATTTTAATTTGTTTTTTTTTTTTATTTTTTTTAATAAATAAATACAAAAAAAAAATCAATAAAAATTTTTGCTATTTAGTTACAAAAAATAAAACAATTACAATTATTTAATCGTTGATCTTAAAGATAATAAGATGTAACATTTTTGAAGAAAGGGTATTTAATTAAAATTGAACATTTTTTGAAAAAAAACTAATTTCAAAGTTGTTATAATATGCGAAAAAAGTTAATTTTTCAATTTGGACAAAATTTTAAGTTAGCTCAATTCTTCAATGATTTTACCTCAAAAGCCTCCTTCTTAAACAAGCCTCCTTCTTATAGCTTTTATTAAAATGCTTCCGAAATGTATTCATTTACAATTTTTTTACAGCAAATTCCTAAACCATTTAACAAAAATTTCAATTTAATAATTAAAACAGCAAGGATTTTTTAAATTTTAACTAAAATATTAAGAACAAGAGCAATTCAAGGTTTGTATGAGCTGCAGATCAATAAACTCGCATATTGAAACAAAATTGTTCGAATGACATATGTTTCATTTCCTTCCATTTCAACTTGTCATCAGAAAACAAATTTGATGCAATATTTGCAATAACTACATAGAAATAACTTTATTTTGACTTTTCATTGTAAATGACATCCAATTTAATCACGCATTATCCCAACTGAGTTCTATAAGGTACAAAGTATAATTTACGTACAAATATAGTAATTTACAAAATGGCATTTTTCCAGGACGCATTCCAATAATACTTGCAACGCCTAAGGCAGAGATTAAGGAACATGTAGGCAGAGAATGAGCGACTTTTTAGATTAAAATTTCATAAATTTCTTCATATATTTGATATAAGTGATCATTAGACCATCCAACTTGACTATTCGAATACTTGATATTCGAATATATTTGCATGTTTTTTGACTATTTGATATTCGAATATTTTTTCCAAATATTCGAATAATTTCAAAAATGTAAATCACAGTAAGCTTTGAAAAAAGTACGGTTAATTTCTCTCTTCTTACAAGAAAAAACAAATAAACCCTGAAATAAAAAACAAATCTAAGAATTTTTATATAGAACTAGTATTATTTTAAAGTTTCTATTTTTATTTTTCGCTTTGTCATTTTGTAAATCCGAGGTACCAGTACGTCGCGTATTTCGATTGCTCAGATGTAAATTCGTACCTAACTATGAATTTCAAAATTTTCTAGAAATTTCAAGAAATTATACACCGTACGCGTTGGTTAGGCCCTAATTAACAAATCATTTGAATTACAAAAAACGATCGGATACGCTGGACGTTTTGTATAATGCTCTTATAACAATACGGCCTACTTCAACAGCTTCTGAAAGAGTATTCTCAACAGCAGGCTCAATCAAAACAAAAAGACGAACCAGTTTAAATCATGAAACATTTAATTCAATTTTATTTTTAAAATATATGTTTTTAGAAAAAAAATAATGTTTTAAATAATAAAATAGTTCAAAACTAAACGCTTTTCTTTATTAAAATATAACTATTTTTCTTTTTGTTAATATGTCTTTATACTTTTGATAAATTATTCGAGTATTCGATTACTCGAATATTTTAAGATTTTTCTATTTGATATTCGAATAGTTGAAAAGATCGAATATTTGGATGGTCTAGTGATCATATAGAAGAGCGACAAGTCAACGCATAATTATATTGCCATTTTCTGCAAAAAAAATCTTTCACAGAAATATCGCTCGCCCTCTGCTTCCATGCTCGAAGCCTAAAGCTCTAACTTTCTATTATAACATTGCCATACTATATATTAAACAATTTCAAATAACATAATCAAATTTTTAGAAATTTTGCGCCTATTAAATTTTCTTTATTAAAATTTTAAACTTTATTTCAAATACATAACACCATCTAATGTAAATTCAATTCAAATATAAAAATTACAACCTTAAAAACATTCTCATAATCATAATATACAAATTCATATTACACAAAAGTGTACATAGATATATTTATTATTTTATTAGCAACGGCTCATTTTCTTGTCCTACACAAACATCTGCACATACATACTCACATCTGTAAGTATTTAAGTAAATTAACTATTGTATAATATTTTTTGAAACACCTCACCAATCTATCATGAATAAAATGAAGTTAAAATTGGGGAGTGAATGTAAAATTCTGATATGCAATGATATCATCTTAGTTTTAAATTTAAAAAAAAAAGTCACAGACTGCCAGTTTTTTTTCGCGAATTTAATTTTGAGAGCAAATAGTAACAAGATATCTATTGGTACGTGTTCTAGTATCTGTACTTGTGCTGGTGGTACTGCTGCAGTTGCTGTTTATACCCGTATGACTATAGGTCAAAAGGTATAATTAATTTGCCATTACGTTTGGGACGCAGAGAAGACGTCGGATCAGAATCGAAAAAAATAATCGAATTAGTTATGTATGTCCGTCCGTCCGTCCGTCCGTCCGCACGATAACTCAAAAACTAAAGGAGCTAGGATCTTGAAATTTTCGCAAATTCGTTTTTTTTTGTAATGGCCGTCATCTTTATTTAAATCCAGCCATTTTGGTCAATGGGTTCGAGTAGCTGCCATAAAACACCTTCTTTAATACGAGCATTACACTACACCTAATAAAGCTGCTATGTTTGAAATTTTGCCAAAAGTAATTAATGTTTATAATAATAATGATATAATGTTTATATAAGGGTAATACGGGTATCCCAGAGTTGACACAGTCTACTCTACTACACTCTTCCTCGTTTTGTAATGTAAGTGCGATGGTGGTGACGATGGCGGTGGCGGTAATAATACAATGCCGCACCCATTAAATGAACGTTATTTAATGATTAAATTGTTAAATTCCTAATCTTTTAAAAAAAGAAAAACAAGAAATGAGAACTTAATAACAAATTTGTTGTAATATCTATATGGTATAGTTCAAAAAGTATTTTGAAAAATTGTCTTTTAAGTATCTTATATTGCTAAGTTAAGTTAGCGTTTTTATTGATTTGCTTTTCATTTTCATTAAATTCAATCATAATATAGTTTAAATGAAAATTGAATTGATTTTTATTTTTACATAATTACGTATTTTGAAAAAAAAAATCACAAATTTAATTCAATCACAATATTGTTCATTTTGTTGCATATTGTTGTTGCATATTTGTTGCATATTGCATTCACTTTTTTTTTATAACTTGGTTTATGAGCCGTATTTAAGAAACTTGAAGTTACTTGAAACTTGAATTGGTTGTTTTTTTTTATATTCAATGAATAATTTAAGATCAAAAGATAATATTTTAAATACTAATTGAGATTGAGGGAATTAAAAAAAAAACAAACAAATAGTATTTAATTAAATAATGATTAGTTGCAATAGAATTTTGAAAAAAAACGTTTTAATAATCTTAATAAGGTAAACTTAAGGTGTGTGAAAAATTTTTATTTTTTTAAAATAAAAATTTATGGAAATTATAAAATTCCAAATCAATTAAATCCAAAATTTTATTGGCATGTGAACTAATTTGCTTTTTAAAATTAAAAATAAATCATAATATTATAAATGGATTAAAATATTTAATAATTAAAGATGATTGAAGACATTATGTTGATATTAATTGAATATATTATATAAGTTAAATTTTTAAATTGAAAAGTTATATTAATCATCATAAAATAATTGCATAACTCATAAAATTGCATATATAATTGATGATGCTTTTATCTGAATTATAGATTCCTCAAAAAACCGGTTAAACTTACTTAAAATACTTTAAATGTAGATAAATTGTTGTTGCAAATGTTGCACACTAAATATAATTGATTAATATATAGTCAAATAAATCACAAATGTTGTTGTTGTTGTTGTTGTTATTTAGACGGGGGGGAAAGTAAGTCTCCCTTACACCTAGGCCATTCGGCCCGTTGTGCACCCCTGCTCTCAGAGTCGCTCGTAATACTTACAGCGCCTCATTGAGCCATTCTATACCCTTCATGAAGCTTATCAATTTACCCTGGTCTAACTCCCTTACCGTGCTGAAGTCATCCCAGTACGTTCCTCCTAAGGTTCTCAGTCCTAGGTTTTCTAGGGTTACACATTGGCATAGGACGTGGAGAACTGTCTCGTCCTCACTTCCACAGCCTCTGCATATACTCGTAGTTGCCCTACCTATTTTTACTGCATGAGCTCTGAGCATTAGGTGGCCCGTGCTTATCCCAACTCACAAATGTAGTTCTAAAAATTTCTTAATGGAATAAATCGGGAATTAGAACAGAGATTTTTCAGATTTATTTCAACACTATAATACCTACTGATGAGGGAAGTACTGTTAGAAAAACGAAACACCCCTCACATACTTCTAATATAATTATAACTTTTGTCTATAGCTTCTATTCCTAATTTTGTTCGAAATTTCCCATATATACTCTTGAAGCATATCTAATGCAATTTGCAGGGTTTCCGATAAATATTTTTAATCCAATAAATAAGTCCAATAGCGCTCGTACCAGATCAAATTTTTCAGTTTCACAGCTTTTAGAATGGGTATTGCCTTTTTTTTTGCGAATATTTATTCCATAAATTAGGTCTTAGGCCGCACACTGAAAAAAGTAGCAACAAACATAACCAAAATGGCTCTAATTCGACCCAACAACAATTGGCTTTAAACAGCAGTTGATGAATTTGTCAAAAAAGAACCAAAATCAGGAAATTGGAAGTGATGAGGCATGGATGAGGCTGTTACGAAAGAGGCAACCAATATTTTACTTTATTTTTTAATTTACAACCATATTTACTTAGACCCTCCACCTTCCCAAATCCTTCTCCAAAAAACTTTCATGTAGAGTGATACATCATTAAAAAATCAGCTTAAGTAAATGTTGTACCCACATAGAACGTATAAAATGATTATATTTGAAGAAAACATGGTGTTGCCAGCTTTTTCGAAAAGTCATTTTCAAAATTTTATTAGAAACTTGAATTTGTTTCTGTATTAAAAAATTTGCAATTGCTGCCAATTGATTTAAAATTGATCAATATTAGTAAAAATTATTGGTAAAAAATTACAAATAATTGAAAATAATTTCTATTAAAATAAAATAAATAATATTAAACAGAGTTATTAACCAAACACTTAGTCACCTTTTCAAGAAAAACTATTAAAGTTTGACTAAACATCATCTCACCACCACAATATACCTGAATCACACTCCCAGTTTATTTTAATTTGCACTATAATATATTCACTAATTTTTTTTAACTCACTTTTTTTTTATTATAATCTCACACAATTTTTGTTTTTAATCACTTTTAGTGAAACGAATCATCATTTAAAAAACCATCCAATAAAAATCACATGTAAAGCAATCGGAGTCCCAAACTAATAAAAAATCGATTGATTTATTATATTTTAATATTGTCTCTTTTTTTTTCGTATCTTTCTTATTCATTCATTCACTCTCTGGTTATTTGTTATAAATTTCTTATAATATTTTGCAACAAAGACCAATAATTCAATTTAGTTCCAAATTTGAAATTTAGTTCGATTTTAAATCATCAGTTTCTTTTGAAAAAAAAAAAAAAAATGGTTTTATGTGAAAAAGACAACCAACCAAATCAATAAAATAACAAAATATTTCATTTAATTTAATTTAATCTTATTTTATTTTGTTATTTTTTATTTTTTGGTAAAATTGTAATAAAAATTGTGTTTTTCTTCACTTATATTTCTTTTATTTTTTAAATAATTTATTTAATCTTCAATTTAATGTTGCTGATGATGACCAAAACGATGACGATTTTGATGGGATTTGAAACCTTTTGTTATAAGACCAGAAAATTCGGAAGAAAAAAAAAAACAAAAACTTAAGCAACTTCTTTAAGTCCATCATTTTGTGTTAAATCTAACAGCCGTAAAAAATTGGAAGTTTGGGTTTAATTTTTTTTTTTTAATTTTAAAAGTAAGTGAAGAAGAGTGTAGAGTAAACTGAATCAACTGTAGGATACTCGCATAAACGTATAATATGGACATTATATCATTCGATTAATTAATTTTGGCAAAATTTCAATTACAGAACTTATTAGACCTTGAGTTATATCTATAAAATAAAGAAGTTGTATTGCAGCTCCTCGATTCACTTGTACTTCACCAACTATACTTTGTGAAGCGTCAGCTACTCAAGCTTACAACACTAGCCTAACCGAATTTGGAGTTAACTTTGGTTTTAAGCTAACTACTTTTGACATCAAAATCGATTTCTTTTTCGATCCTGATCCGATCCATACATTTGAGTCTATAACTAACCCCTGCTTCCTCCCCTCCCTCCTTTCCTGCATCACAAACGTAATGGCAAATTTAGTATACCCTTTAACTTACATTTTACGGGTATAAAAATTCATACACAAATGCAAAAATTAAATTTGTTGGGAACAACCCCTTAATTTCTCATATGAAATATATATTTGTTATGTACATACATGAAGATGAATGTTGCAATTTTTAATGACACTAAAATTGTTTTTGAATCTTTAAAATTAAATAATTTATTTTAAACATTAGTATTATTCTTAATATAGATTGTTTTGAAAAATTTTTATTTGTTACCCAAAATGATTTAATATAAAATTAAAATGGAGATTATTTCAAAAATATTAAATGTTTATTGCAAAAATTTAATTAATTTTCTTAGGAATTTTAGTCATTTTATTATTTTGCAAAGTTTGTAGATTAAAGTTAAAAAATTATACTTTTAATTGGAAATCAAATAAAATTTTCAAAAATAAATTTTTAAAAAATGCCAAAATAGATGATTGAACTTTAAAGGATCTATTTTCAACTGTTAGTATTATTAATCTACTACCTACTTCCACATTTCCTACATGAATTTTAGTTGAAATTAATTTCTAAAAATAGATGAAAAATTTAAAAATTAATTTTCTAAGGGGGTCATATTGTAAAAACCCACTTTTCCTGTCGAATTCATTTGACAAAATATTTTTTTAAAAAAAGTCTCTTTGAAAAAAATGGTATCAAAATTATATTAACAAAATTTTTATATGACATATCTTATAATTGTACAATATATTATATACAGCTATTTTGGAAAACAACATAGTCCCACGTTTGATTCCAACTCTAAAATCTTTCCAAAATACTGGGTTCATCGAAAAACTGTTTAATATTAATTTGTAGTATCTATATAATATGGTCATCTATTTCCATCAGATTTCACCACTTCAGTTTCTGGCACTTGAGATAAGTGGTTTTATTATACCCTACGTGCGTAAAGCAAAAAATCTTGAAATTATGTTTAATAATACATTTTTACCTGGTCAGATCGTATTTCGCGAATAAAACTTACTCTATTATTCGAAACTTATGGCATATTTTTCTTTTAATTTCTTTGAACACTAAAGCAAACTCAGTTAAACTATTGTTTTGCCACATTTTTTGTACTGTGATGCTGGATCTTTGTCTACGAATACCAATGAAAGAGACAGACTAAACGATATTTTAATGCATGTACAAGATGTCTCTAACCGACGTTTCTCTTATCATTCCATATGATTTCTAATGTATCTTGACTTGTACTTTCAAATATCTTTAATTTCTTTATACTCTAAAAACTAAAAAGTATCCTACGTATTTATGTAGCAAAATTTATTTTGGCAGATCAGTTAGATCTTTTCAAATTAATGTACCCAGATATTCAAGTAGAATATCCTACTTTATATCGCCTTCTTTTTTAAAATATCTTCTCTATGAAATGCACCCTCTATGGAAAGATTGATATATTCCAGGACGAGCTCAAATGCATTGTGAATTTTTTTCCTTTGTTTTGAATACTTTAGTAATAAATAACTTTATTGTTTTACTCTCTGTTAAAATAATATGAATCCCTGCATATTTTATTCGATATCTCCTACTTAAATTCACAAAATAAATAAATAAATAAAATAAATATAGATATAATTTAATCCATATTTATAACTTACAGATTTTCTAGTACTTACCTAAATTGAAATCAATGTTTTTTCAAATAATCATAATATAAGAATATTTAGATTAGAATATTGTATCTATTGTAATTTTATACATTATCTTAAAATACAATATTCTTGAAATAACTATATAATATATGCTCAGCATGTCCGCATTGCCTTGCATTGCTTTTTCTTATGTTCTAGTTCATATCAATGGTATGAATATACTTATTAGCTCTTCGATTGAATATTTTCAAACTACATAAAATTATTATGACATTGCAAAAAACACATTTATAGCTCATGTAATTAATATTTAGCAACAACTTCGGACCCTCTACGGTGTCCCGCATCTTTCACAATTTTTAAATTAATTATTCGACTTTATGAAAAAATCTTTTATAGTTTTTATTCGAATTTTAATAAAACTAATACTTTATTAATATTTAATTTTTAATTAGTATATTTTTAATTTACTCTAAAATATAATTAATTTCTCTTTACTATATTTAATTTTAATTTTTTTTAAATAATTTTTAATTAAAATGTTTTTCTTTTTTTTTTAATTTCAGGTAAGAAACCTATGTCTCTCTTTAACTAGAATATTATATATATGCTGATACAAGGTACTAGAGTAAGAAAAAAATTTTATTTTTCAAAAATAATTTTGTGACATTTTTTTTTAAAAAAATTTTCTAAAACAAAATAACATTATTTAATTAATGCTAAAATAAAATTAAATTCTAAAAACTAGAAAATTCCAAAACTTTTTAAAAATTCTTCTTATATAATTTTCTTTTTAATTGATAGAAAAATTTTCCTTTTTTAATTTTAAAAAATTTGTTTTATTTTCAAGTTTTCTAAAAAAATAAAAATAAAGTTTAACTTTAATAAATCTTTAAAGGAAATTTGGCAATTTTCCTTCAATTAAATTTTTAATTTTTTTTTTTCCGGAAAAAATTTTGTTTTCTTGTAAATCAAAAATCTCTTTTCTCTTTCTAACGCTTCTTAATTTTTGGAAACATTTTTAATATATAATTCCTACTAGGTACTTTATTTTGTTTCTTCCTAAATTTTTACTTGGACACAATAAAAAAATATTTATTAAAATTAATTTTAATTTATTTAAATTACTAAAAAAAAAATGTATATATACAATTTTTTTTCTCATATTAAAAATAAACAAGTAATTTAAAAAAGCAAAGGATTTTAAAAAAGGACATTTTCAAAAATTAAAAATTGTTCCATAATAAGTTTTGGATAAAGAGTGCTGTGAAAAAAAAATTTATAATAATTTTTAACAACTTTTGTTAGAATTTTGATGTATAAGGTGTTTAAAAATCGGAAATATTCCTTCCTTCTTTCAAAGCTTCCTTTCGGAGCCTTTTCCTTATTTTATTTTTACATGAGCCTTCCATGTCCTACTTGTTTTTTAGGATTTAACTTCTGTTAAATTTTAATTTCAAGCCGTTTGAAAAATATAAGAGCCTAAGAATTTTGCAAAAATCGAGTTTCGTATATAACAGCAAATTAAAGTACCGTATGGCAACCCTATAATTGCGATACATATAAAAAGTTTTATAAAAAAAGTTATGCCTTGGCATTTCCAGATTGAAAAAAATTCCTTATAAATTCCTTATAGTTATAAAAAATCCTAAACTTTTGTTATAATAATTTATTTCAATATTGAGCTTTTCGGACCTGCAGGGCTGCAACTCCATAATGGGCAGGGCTACAGAAAAAAGTTCTTCCATGAAATAAAGTTTTTGTGGAATACCTATCCATATTTCACATTTCTTTCTTTTGTTCACAAATAGTTGAAATGTAAAAGTTTTGTAAACATACGAAAGGACAGACGAACGGACGGACAAATTTAATATACCTATATATTAGCACATTTTTTTTAAAATTCATATATTTTTTAAAATATACTTTAAAAATTATTTTATAAAAATGCACCTAAAATGAAAAAAACTGAAAAAAATTTAAATATTAAAAGCCTGAAGTCATCCTTCCAGAAACAGAATAACAACAACAATAATAACAACATTAGGCAACAATTTTCAAAAAGTTTCGACTTTTATTACGTCAGGTTCAACATACCAAAAAAAAAAAAATGAAATGAATCCATGTTTTCATAACACAACAAACTGAAAACTGAAAAATAAAAAAAAAAATAAAATTTATCGATTTTTTTAAATATTATACAGAGAGTAAAAAAAAATTATTAAAGTCCAAAATCATACCCTGGAAGTTCAAAATGTTTTTTTTTTGTTTCTTGTTGTGTTTTTTTTCCCTATTTAATGTTTAATACATATATTTTTTTTTGTGTTCTGTTATGTTTTGCCTCCACTCTTCCCCCGTCTGCATCCCACTCTCTGTTCCTTCTTCAATATTTCATTCATTCTATGAATTCTGAATGTCGAATATTGATATTGATGACAACACAGTGATGACGATACATGATGATGATGATAATGATTGTATAATGAAAAATAATAATAACGGTATTTTATATACTGTTCGTTCTATATTCTATGTGTACCGTTATTAAAAAAAAAAAAAATTCATATACTTTAATATTCAATTCTCTTGTATCCTGTAATTTTAAAGAAAAAAAAAAAAATTTTATTAAATTTCCCACAAAGAAAATTACGTACAATATGAAAACATAAAATAAAAACAAAAACAAAAACACCAGCCATAGAACATAAAAAATAAATTCACCAAATTTTTCATTAATATTTTTAATTTCTAGAATTTTTCCATATTTTCAACCAACATTTTTTTACATTTTGTCTTTTGTTTTTTTTTTTTGGCAATATTTAAAAAAAAGCAGAAATTCAAGTTAAATAAATTTATGCAAAATCAGATATTAAAGGACTTATCATATACAACTAGGAAATTTCCCTCTAATAATAAAATATCCCAAAAATTTAAATTTCTACTCTAAATAGTCAATACCCCTCTCTGTCTCTCTCATTCTTTATTTCTAGTGTATTTTCATCACTTCTCACCTCACCTGTGCAGCTCGTGTTAAAAATAAATTTAGAGAAAAAATGGCAAAATATTTAACTTCCATTTTTACGCAATTCTAAATAGAAGAAATTTTTTTTTTTTTTTATTTAAAAAGGATATTTTTTTGTTGCTGTTTTTTTTATTTTATTTTCCATGTTTATAAAGCAGCACATTGAAATGTCCTTAAACCTTGTCCTCATTTCCTTTAAATTACTAAGTTGTGAAAAAAAAAAAACAAAACAAACAAATTTAATTTGTAAGGGGTAAGTAAAAAAATATCCTTTTATTTGAGGTTATAAAAATGTCCCTTTTTTAAACAGATATAATGACACTTAGAAGGATATTTAATAGAAAGGGGATATTTTATATATAAGTACCCTTTCAGTTATGTTTTTTCAAATTAAGTGGCATTGTAAGCCTGTCAGCATTTGTATAAGTATTAGAAGTAGGTTTCTTGTAAAATTTATGAAATTCGAATAAGGACATTTATTTACTCCTTATTTTGCTGGGGATTTTTTTGGACTTTTTTTTAGCTGAAGAGGGTTTAAATAAACTAAAAACTAACACGCTTATAAAGCAATGGTATATTTTTTAACTTTTGAAGGGTAGTTTTTTTTATTTATTCGAAAACTTTGAATATAAATTTAAAAAAAAAAAATCAAAGCATCCAAACATACCTACAATTTTTCTAATCAAATTACATTTTCTAAAGTAAAATTTTAATTGAATTGAAAAATTTCTCCATTCTCCGAAAAAATTTCCCTTTTTCGTTAGAACTTGGGAACTTGGAAAAAAAAACAAATGAAACATGAAATTAAACATACATTTTAAACAAAATCGTAAAAAATAGCTGAACTTAAAAATTTACTTCTATTTTATATTGTACTACCACTACCTCTAGTGTTTCTTATGATTAAATTAACACAGTAGCAAAATATTCAATTGATATTATTATGATTTATAATTTTAACATTGTATCTTTAAGATTCTTGTTTTTACAGTTTCTTTGACATTTTATTAACTTTAAGTGATTTTATTTGAAAATTATATATAATTTCGTTCTGTTTTTTTTTTGTACGTCGGTTTCTTGTCTTCTTCCTCAATTCGTTTTCATTTAAAAAAATCACAAAAAAAATGAACAAAAATTTAATTCAATTCTTTGGATCTTGAATTACATATATTATAGTTTTTATTTAATAAGCAATGAATTTATTATTTGTATATAGAATAAAATATAACACCATAGTAGAATTGAAATTTTTTTATATATAAAACTATAAAAGATATAAAAATATAAAAAAGAATAAAACAAATTATCAAATAAAACTTTCTGACAAACTCTAATATTAAAAATAATAAAATTAATTTTCAAATATACAATATTTTAACTTCTCATTTTTATAAATTTCAGTACAAATTACAAAATACTTTTTTTACTCTCTTCCATTCTAAATTGAACCGTCTCTCATCATATCATACCATAAGAATTAAACAATGTTGAAAAAATTTTTATAACTGCGCAACATCACAGAGTAACAGGAAATATGTTTCAGCAACACTTTTGAAACCACACACAAAAACTAACTTCGACAATTCAGCAATTCATTTAAGTAATAAACCCCTAAATTCAACTGAACTGAATCAAACAAAATATAATATGAGATAATTTTGTACTTTCGAATTTTCCAAATTCGATACAATTGATAATGAAAATTCAACTCATCAAAAACTGTTTTCGAAAAAACTTTCATATTTTATAATCGTTTCAAAAACAAAAAGTTGAGCGAGAATTTTATTTTCAAGAATAATAAAAAATATTTTCGAAAATTTCGAAAATAAAAATGAGAAACACAGCACAGCCTTGCCTTAATATAAGTAAGGTACAAATGAGAGCCAGCAATAAGTATTTATTTATAAAACAAAACAAATTTTTTATTTCTGCTGTTTATATGATTTCGAATAAAATGTATTAAAATTTCGAACATTTAATATTTTCTCATAAAATATATTTTCAAGTATACTCTCAAAACCAGTTATTTTGAGCACACATTTGAATTACTCTGTAAATATGTACTCAGGTTAAATTCTCATTACTCAGTTTAATATATTTCGAAAATTCGAAATACTCTATATTCTGTACTCAAATTAAACTCAGTTTATCCTATTTCAAAATTGATACTTTTCGAAAATAATTTATGTTGATTCTCTAAATTCAGTAAGTATTTCTCTCCTTGTCTTCCCCTTTTGGTTTTCACCCCCGTTTTACACAAATATTTTGTGTATTGGGATTCGAATTTCATATTAATTTTCAGTTCAATGATTCCTTTGGTTTGTAATTTGTAAATAAGTATGTATTTGGAATATTTTATGTTTATACTCTTTCTCTATATCTCTCTCTCTCACTCTGTCTCTGACTATCTGTTTTTTTTTTCACAATACAATTGTTCATTTTGTTGATAACTTATTCTTCTATTACTCATTTCATGTTTTTTTTTTGTTTTTTGATTTTATATTCTTTAAATTTTCTGTTTATTCTGTATTTAAAAAAAGAAAATATTTTGTATCTGAGAGATACTTTTGTTTTACCATTTTCGAAAATAAAATTAATTTAACAAATTTTTATGTAATATGACTAAAAATTTTTAACTTCGAACCAACTTCGAACTCTTTTATTATATGTATGTAATATTCGAAAATTAAATTAATAAACAAAACATTCGCATTTTATCGCATATCTTAACATAAAAAATAAAAAAAAAAAAAAAAAAAAACAAAAATAACAGAGAAAAATAAGAGTAAAAGCGAACAGATATATTAGCGGTCTAATATTTACTATACTAAGGGCCCAATATATTATATTAGTAAAAAAATGTACGAATACGATACATAATGATTTTTTCTTTTATTTAATTTTGTTTTTTTGATTTTCTCATTTTTCTTTTTGTTTTTCTCTTGATAATATTGAGAATAAAAATGTGTATGACGACGACCAACTATAGGAATAGAAATTAAACATTAAAAACAACAACAACAACAACAATAAAAAAAAATTTTTATGAAAAAATAAAAAATTGAAAATGACTTCAATCTTACTTTTACAACAAAGTTAAGAATTCAGTTTACTTTGTCGCGTCGAAGCGTTCAGTAGGGTTTTCATAATAGTAGTGAAATATTTTTAGAAATTTTATTTTTAAAAAATTTTTTTTTTATTTTTATTGCTTTTTTGGGTTTTTTTTTTATTGTATACGGTTATATTTACCCTGTTCTATCACAAAAATACAGTGTTGATTGGAAAATTGAAAATATTTGTAAAATTACAAAATAACCAAAAATTAAAAAAATACAATAAAAAAATCGCGATTTACTTACTCTTAAAACAATATCTTAAAAAAATAAAAAAAAAATCTTAAGATTGGAAAAAATATTCAAAAAAAAAAAATAGTTACGGAAAATACAGTTCCTATATATGAAAATTCGAAAAGAAAAGTGTATGTTTACTAAATTATAAAAAAAAAATATATAATAGAAAAGAAAAATCAAACAGTGTGTTGTGGAAAATATTAATAAAAAAAAAAAATTGAAAATATTAAAATGAATATTCAAAGAATAATATTAACGTATTAACGGTATTTTACCGAAATTAAAAAAAAAACCTAAGAAGAAAAGTTCTCAAAAAAAAAAATTATTAAATAAACAAAAATAAATAATTGAAAATAATTCCAACAAAAGAAAAAATACAAAATAAATAATATCTTCACAATGAATGGAATATACAAGGAAGTGAACAGATGATAAATCATCAAAAACAACTGTTTTAAAATAAAATATTTTCTTATTTAAAAATATTTAAAAAAAAAGTTTTCCCATTTTCAAATAAAAAAGGAACACATTTTTTCTTTCTATTTTATGTTTTTTATTTCATTTTGATTTTCATCAATTTTTCACATAAAATCAAACCAAATACAAAATACACAAATTTAAAATAAAGTTGTTCCGAATTCTGGTGTTTTTTTTTCTCAAATGAAATGAAATTTGACAAGGAAATGAAAAGAAAAAGAAAATTTGTTAATAGATAGTTTTCTTTAAGTTTAATGATTTTTTTTTTTCAAATTTTTTAAATTTTCCAAAAACCGAAAAACAAGAAAAACAAAAAATTCAAAAAAATGAAGGAACAACAGAACTTGAACT
This sequence comes from Dolichopus griseipennis, assembly GCA_963082915.1. Lineage (NCBI taxonomy): Eukaryota > Metazoa > Arthropoda > Insecta > Diptera > Dolichopodidae > Dolichopus > Dolichopus griseipennis. Next base: position 84,060,388 of record OY720443.1, read on the forward strand.
TAATTACACAAAGTACAAAATTCAATTTGTATGTGAAAATATCAAAGTAGTGAAAAATAGTATTTAAAAAACAATATTTTAAATAAAAATCTGATTTTTATTTTTTTTAAATCAATAAAAGATTAATTATAATAAAGATACAAAAATCTATAGATAACATACAACTAAATTTCAATGAATGAAATGAGAAATTTTTTATTTAATTTGAAAATTTCAAAAAAATAAACAAAGAATAATATTAATGAATTAAAAAATAAAAGAATAATATTCTTCAGATAAAAGATATTAAAGTACGAGTATTAAAAGTAACAAAGAATTAAAAAATAATCAATTATTTTAATTTAACAATACCAATTACTTGAGTGCTATTTTGTAGTATCCATTGTTTATTTTCAAAAAAAAAATTTGTAATTGATTAAATTTAAATTAAAATTTAAATTAAATAAAACGAATATATTATATGTATAATATACAAAATACATATTATTAATATATATTTTCCACCTAATATTTATTCTAAAACAAAAATTAATATTCAAAATTCTTTTATTGCCAAATATTTCCAAATATTTATATATTAAAAAAACAAAATTCTGATTTTAAATAAATAATTAAAAAATTATAACAAATAATAATTTGTTAAAATACGAGTGATTTTTTAAAAGTAGTGAACAAATTATAAAATAAAAATTAAATATAAAAATAAACAGAAACCCAAATGATAAAATTTTTCAATTTAATAAAATTTGAAATTTAAAATAAAAATCAAATTTAATATTTTAAAATTGAAAAAAATATAAAATTGAATGAATAAAAAAATAAACGGAAGTGATAATTAATATAAAAATAATTTTTTTTATATATAATACATTATATTAATTTATATTGTATGTATATATATATAATATTATAATTTTAAATATACATATATATACTAAAAAAATTATAATAAATGATAATTATCTAAAAATCACCTTCAAGCTATATACAAAATAACAAATAAACAAACGCGACAAATTTTTCACGAATAAATAAATATATTTTATATTTATTTAAAAATAAATAAAAAAAAATTAATATAAATATAGTTTTTTTTTTTTCTAATTAATTTAATTTAAAAATTTTTTTTTTTAAATAAAAAAAATCAAATAGTGATAAAATTAAATCAAAATTAAAAAAAAAATAATAATTAATAATATTTTACGAAAAAAATCTATTAAATATATTTAAATAAATAAACATACATATAAATTTGTATATAATATTTATTTTTTATATAAATAATAATAATAATTAAATAATAGAAAAATTATAATATATAATAAAATAATAAAATATAAAAAAAAAAATTTTTAATGTCATTTTTTCTGACATTATTAAAATTTTTTCAAATTAAAAATATAATAATTATATAAAGTCATATATATATATCTATATATATATATTCTGTATATATATTTATATTAAAAGCAAAAAAAAAAAAAATAACAAAAAAGATATTTAGATAAATATAATATGAATCCTTATGAATTTGAATCAACATTAGATTGTAGGGACAATAATGGTGTATTACGAGGTGTTGTACGTGGTAGAAGCGGAGGTAAATACAAATTTTCTATTGTTATAATTATTATCTTTTAAAGTAATTAATTAGGATAATGTTAAATTCAGAAACTAACGAGCTAGTTTAAAGCTCCAACTAAGATTAACTTAAGATTACTAATATTTATTATTTAAAAAATTGAATGTTAAATCCATAGTACCTATTAAGCGTTTGAATGAAACCCTATAAGCACAGAATCTGTATGTTGTATAAACCAAATACTCGTGTTTCTAAAAATAATACTTAAATTTTAGTGAAATTAAGGAAATTACTCGATTTTTCATTTATAGCATTTAAAACATCTTAAAGAATTAAATTAGAAACCGAATTGTTCTAGGATTCGAAGGAATATTAAGATAATTAGATTCGTTTATAATATTGAGATATTAAAAATTAGTAGTTTAAATCTATTTAATTACTTATGATGTTAGAAGTTGTGAGATTTTTTAGTGAATCCTTTAAAGTCCTTTGTTAAAAAATGTAACTATTTACTAAAAGATGTAATCAATAGATTTAATATGTTCGTAACAGTGCAAAATGTTCCGTGAAGACCTACTTTATTTTAACTTAATTGTTAGGTGTTGCTAGTACATGTATTTAAAGAAATTTTTTTCCAGGAAAACGCCTGATATTTTACATTAAATGGAATTAAATATCATATTAAATGTATTAGGATTTAGAACTTAAGTACAGAACTGAATTTAATAAAAATAATCAAACCTGAAAATAGTTTTAAGATTATTTCATATTACTGATTAGGTTGCAATATTATATTAAAAACTTATTTGAACCAAACAGTACCTAATTGATTATCAAAAGTACATAATGTCTAAAAATTTTTTCGAATTTTATTGAATACCTACTTGAATTAATTGAATTGTATTGTGTATTATATTTTTTGTCCTTCATTTGATTTATTATCAAATTATTTATTGAAATATTAGAAGGATATTCATAAAACTGATTTCACCCAATCCCAGTACAATTAAATAAAAATACAATTGAATAAACATTTTTGGTTGTAGGTATTTCGATTTAAATTGCATACTACTTACGTACTTCAAAAAAAAAAGACCTACAAGCTATCTACTAATTGAAATTGAATTAAAATTTGAAATTATTTAATTGATTGTTCTGAAGTTCTTAGGTTTTGTTTCTATTTAATTTGCCTACAATGTAATGTATAATAAAATCTACTTCTAATAGCATTTAATTCAAATTTGAAGTTATTGAACTGATTGTTCTTAATATTTTTAGTCCTGTTTCAATTGAATTTGCCCACTCCTTTAAAAAACACAAAAGCCCAGTACTAAAACCTACTTTAAAAATCATTTTTTTTTTGGATTTTTAATTTGGAAAATTTAAAAAGTATTTCAAATTCAGATTTTATAAAATTTCAAAAATTTATAAAATATCACATTTTAATTCAATTTTTCTTTTTTTTTATATAATTAATTTACTTATCTGTTTTTTATAAAATAAAAAAAAAACTCCTGTATAATGTTAATTATATTTTTACATAAATTATTCCAATAGGTACATAGTTTTTATAATAAAGTAAAATTTAATTTTATTTTTTAAATTTAAAAAAAATTTAAATAATATTATAATTATCTCTTATGTCACAGACTTGTTTTTTTTTTCCTTTATATCCTTTTATATCCTTTTAATAGAATTGGAATCAAAAAAAAATAAAAAAGTGTAAACTATACAACCAATTAAAGTATGTCCTTATAAAATATCCTTTCCTTATTTTTTATTATGTATTCGTTCTTGTTTTTTTTCCATAAGTAAAAGGTGTCATAAACTAATATAGTTAATTAAATTATTTAATAATTTATATTGTTTGAAATTCAATTTAATTTAACCGTTTTCTTTGTTGTTGTAGTTGTAAGGACATGCAATGAAAAAAAAAAATTTAACTTATAATAGAATAAAAAATAAAAATAAAAAATTTCAATACAACGTATTAATACTATATAACAGAATGTAAGCCCTGTTACATATAGCTTTAATATATAAATTATTTAAATTTATATCAATCATTTTTTAGAAAATTTAATTTAATTAAATTATATATATATAATATATACTCATATATATATTCAAAATGTAAATTTGTTTTTAAGGATTTACTAACTTGTTTGTTGTATTCCTTTTTAAATTTTTCATAAGTTCTTTTCAAAAAGTCAATATTATATTTTCATTGAATTAAATTCGTTTTTTAAATTTAAAAAACGCCTTTTGGAATTTAGCTACTTTTCAGATTCATTAGAATTTGAATACACAGACATATTGTATATCAAATAAATTTTAAATTAAAAATTATACGCAAAAAATTTAAATTTTACTTAAAGAAAATATCCTTGAAATCAATTTAAATTAATTTTATTAAGGATTCCTTACTAAAATTCGCAATTTTTTCTTAAAAAAAAAATCTTAAAAATTCAATTTTTTAATTTTATATAAGAAGCGCAGGAGTATCTTACATAATAATAGATAATATATATATATATATATATATATATATATATATATATAAATCACTGTACTTTTGTTTCAAATATTTTACTAACAAATTTCAATTTTACTCCAGTGTTGACCTTATACATTTGTTTAAATAAACCCAATAGTGTATGAATCACCTGAAAATTCACCTGAAACTTTAATTTTCTAAATTCACTTTTTTTGCCCAATTTATTTCGATTTTCTTGTATTTTTTTTTTACCTTGTAAAATTCCCTGTTGGAGTTCGCTCTTACCCTTAACAGTCTACAAAAACACAGAATGTTATTGAATCTTGAGTCTTGACTTATTTAGTTTTTTATTATTGTTGTTGTTTTTTATTTTGCGTTTCCTTCTTACTATCTGAAACACACACAGCGAATACAAAATACAAAAAAAAAACAGTACAGTACAGGTATAAAACAACATGACCATCATATAAATAACAAACTTTTATATAAAAAATGTTAAAAAAAAAAAAAAACAATCAGAAAATAAAAAAAAAAATAACGAATAATAGAAAATAAAACCAATTTTTAAATAGAAAAGTACAAAAACAACAACAACAATTGTAATGGTATCCTTTTGTAACCAAACAGAAGTGTAATTGTAAATTAGGAGAAAAAAATAAAAAAATAATACAAGAAAAAAAAACAGCAGGAAATCAATCTTTTATTTCAAGGATATTTACAACAAAAAATCAGAACAGAATATAAAAAAAAAAAAAACAAATCAAGAACAGGACAGAACAGAGTAAAAAAAAAAAAAAATTATTATGACTATGAATAAAATATTTTATGTATATATACTTACATATTTTATATATTGTATATATGTGTTTATGTATATGAAAATATTTTCTTTTCTTTAATAATAATTTAAGGATTCAAGGATACTGTAACACACAGTCTTTTAAGTTTCATAGAAATTGACTTACAAAAATGACTTTAATAAAAATTTTTAATGGAAAAAAATATCCTTTAAAGATTTTTTTTTTAAAACCAATTTTTTCTGGTGTAAAATGATTCGCTCTGGTCTTGTTCAATTTTTATTATTTTATTATTTTAAAAAAGGGATTCCTCTTCTTCAGAAAAAATCGACGACTCAATAAAGAATTTTCTTTTGAAAAATATCAAATTTTGAAAAGGAAGAATTGAAATTTGAAAAAAAAAAAAATTAAAATTGTAAATTTGTTTCGCAACATTTTTTGGTGATAAAATAAAACCGAAATCAAATTACTATAAAAATATCCTTTCTTAGTAGGATATTTTTATATTTCTATCTCTTTCTATATTTTTTTTTATTCTAAAAATTTATACTTATATTTAATATTATTTTATAGTTTTATAGTTTTATTACTTTAAATTCATATATATATATATATATATATATATATTATGGATATTTTTACACCAGATTGTGACATCCAAGGTTATATTTATTGTTTTTAAAAAAAAAAAATTAACATACCACAGTCTTGTCTCCGGTTTTTTTTTCTGATTTTTTGTTTTATATTTCTAGGACCTAGGGTTTTATTTTGTTTGTTTAATTTTTTTTTTTTGGTTTATGTATTCTATTTTCTCTATTTTGAATTTCTAATTTTAGGTCAACCTTAAAATTATATATGTATATATATATTTTTACCCACTTTTTACAGTTAAAATAACTCATAAATTCACTTAGTAAAGAAGCTGTGGTGAATAAAAAAAAAAAATTAGTAAAATAAAATAAAATTTAAAATTTAAAAATAAAATTTTTTCCTCTTTAAAACCACAAAGACTACCTTTTTTACACAGTAGTAGTGACATCTATAGTTTAAAACAAAAAATTACAAAATTTTCGGAATAAAATATTTTTACTGTGTGTATTGTATAATATATACGATTGAGAACAGTAAAGGCCATTTTAAAGATAAACATGTTAGAGCTAATTTTGTATCTTAAGATTTTATTTTAGAATTATTATTTATTATTAATAGATACATTTTTATAATTTATTAATTTTTTTGCTAACGGTAAATGCTTAAAATTAATTTAAAAATCTAGAAGTAATGGCAACATTAGAGATTTTATTAATTTTGTATCTTAAGATTTTATTCAATACTATTCTAACTATTTTTTAAGATTATATTACAGAAAAATGAATTATATTTATTAATTTTCTAACGGTAAATGCTTAAAATTGATTTAAAAATCTAGAAGTAATGGCAACATTAGAGATTTTATTAATTTTGTATCTAAAGATTTTATTCAATAGTTTTCTAACTATTTTTTAAGATATATTACAGAAAAATGAATTAAATTTATTAATTTTCTAACGGTAAATGCTTAAAATTGATTTAAAAATCAAGAAGTAATGGGCAACAATAGAGATTTTATTAATTTTTGTATCTTAAGATTTTATTTAAGAGCATTAGAACTATAATTTAAAATATATTACAGAAAAATTAATTAAACATATTATTTTATAACAGTAAATGCTTAAAATTGATTCAAAATCCTTGTACTAATGGCAACATTAGAGATTTTATTCATTTTGCATCTTAAGATTTTATTTATGAGTATTCCAACTATTACTTAAGATATATTCCAGAAAAATGAATTAAATTTATTAATTTTTCTAACTGTAAATACTTAAAATTGATTTAAAAACCTATAAATAATAACAGCAATTTTTTTCAATAACTGTATATTTTTAATTTATATTGCAATTATAAATTAAAAAAATATCTAAATAAATAACTAATGTCCTTTACTGTACCGTTAGGTTGGTGGTGTAAGTTTTATGTATAAGTAACTACTTATCTATAGATACTTTTATATTACAAAATTTTATGTAATAATTTTGACCTTAAATTCTAACTAATATTATTATTATTGTTTTTATTTTAATATGAAAATTGTGGATTATATATAGGTAAATATGTATGAAAGAGACAAAACATTTTTGAATTTAAAAAATTTTGAAATAAAATAAAATCAAGATAGATTCTTATAGGTACCAACTACTGAAATGATGAGGAATATAAAATTATAGTTGCACAGAATTTTATGATCCTAGTTCATAAATTTATTATTCAGAATTTGTATTTCATATATATATATATATATATATATATTTATGTTAAACTTAAAGTTGAAATATATATACATATATTAAATTTTGGGATTTTTCTTTTATATAAAAATTTATATATGTATATATACTTTATTTTTAGAAATTAGAAAACCTAACCTAAAAATATTATTTTGAACCTTAAAAAAAAATAAAAAAATTACTTTTGCTTTTTTTGTTTTTTTTTTTAGTTTTTTTTTTATTAATGTGATGACATTTTAAATGTATTTTAACCTAATTTTTTTGGTCTTGTCCATTTATTTTTCGTTTTCCGTTTTTTTTTTGTAAATAATGTATAAGTAGATACATTAGAGAGAGGTTAGAGAGGGATAGACTGAGACATAGAAACATAAAATATTATTAAGAATTCAAAAAATATTAACATTACTTATGTATGTCATCATTATCTGATAGGTGGCCAAAAACTGAATTTATGTTGTCGTTGTTGTTGTTGTTGTTTTTATTCTAATTTTATTTGGATTTTTTTTAAGGGCTCCACTACAAATTTTATTTAAAAAAATTTAACCTTTGTTTTTTTTTTATTATTTTAAATAGAGAGTATTCAGATATTATACTTGAATAATTTCTATATGATTTTGTTGTTGTTCTAGTTGTTTACCTACTTTTTTTTTTATCAAATTGCATGATTTGATAGCAGTGGCATTACACAATTAAATTAATAATTTTTTTTCTCCGTTGTTGGTGCCACTGTTTGGTCTAGTATGGTATATACTTAAAATATAAGTGCCCAAATATTCAAAATATTTAAATAATAAAATGATAGGTAATGCATGACCAAAAATATTTAAAATAATGGAAATAAACGACAGAGGAATATGTAAAAAAACAAAAATCGATTTACTTACATAAGTGTACCTATATAAAAATGAACAAACATTATTTCTACGGGGATTGAATGGATTTTTTTTTTTAAATAAATAAATAAATGAGAACACAATATTCCTTTTATTAAAATTAATATTAAAATTTTCGAGAATTCATCATCTCATATATATTTTACTACTATATAATATACTTTAATACTGTATAAGTAAATCAGAGATGGACTTGAAACATTTTAATACCAAAATAGTTTGAATTTCAAACTGCATGAATATTGGATCAGAGTAGAGAGTGGCAAATAGTATGTTTTGAGTTGTCGGCATAGCCTATATTTAATACAAGCCCGGAGTAAAACACTTAAGATTTAATTAAATTATAGTGCAAAACTTTGTGTAGTCTGTGGTTATAATTACAAATAAAAATACTTAAATCTAATTGGCAAGATATTTCGGAACATTTCAAGATTAGAAGTTATTAAATAATTTTAAAAATAGTTAAGTTGTATTTGAAAATAGAAAAGACTCCTTTATTCGAAAAATTATTTGTAATATAAAACTCCATTACAAAGTAGATTAGAGATGTACTTAGAACATTTTAATCCCCAAATCTTTTGAATCCTAAACTACCAAAATGGTGATTCAATGTAGAGAATAGCAAATAGTTTCTTTAAAGTCACAGGCATAGCTGTTATCCATTACAAGTCTCTAAGTTGATTCAATGTAGAGAATAGCAAATAGTTTCTTTAAAGTCACAGGCATAGCCGTTATCCATTACAAGCCTTGCGAAAAACAAGCAAGATTGTATTAATTTAAAATTTCATGTACCTAGTCTATCGTTACAATTATTAATAAAAATACTCAAATTAAATTGATTCAAGTCTCGAAGTTTTGAATAATTCTAAAAATAGTCAAATTTCATAAGAACATGTAAAACATTTCTAAATTTTAAAGAATAAAATGTAATATAAAATTCCATTACTTACTAATTTGAAAATAGAAAATAAAAACCCAACTCTGGCCTTGATATAGAAAACACAGCTGAGAACTGAGAATAGAAAATTGGATATGCTATACATATACCTACACCTAATTTTCTACAATAATCAAAAATGTAATAGATGAATATTGTACACTTGTAGACATATTCAATCTTTTAATAATTTTTTTTTTATTACTTATTATTCCATCTTTTTTTATATTCATCACATTTATACCAAAAAAAAAAAAATATCTTATAGATATTTTTTATTATTTTCATATAAAAAGATACACTTACACAATAAAGTATCTTTTTTTATTTTTCTTTCTACTCAAAGTTAAAAAAATAACAGAATATGATAAAAAAAACAGAAAACAAATTTATAAGATACAAAATGTATCTTGAATTATAATAATAAAAAAAAAGCAAATTTTAATGCCGAAATCAAACATGTGTAAGTACTCAATACTACATTTAGACAGGTATAAAAATGCGTGTACAATATATAATGTACATATTTTAATAAAAAATATAAATATTTATGTATGTGCATATTAATGTGCACAAAACATAGGTGCATTAAGTAGTAGGACGCCCCATAAGATGGATGGATGGGATGATGATGATAATAAAAAAAAAATTTATAAAATCATATTCATCTTCTACTTCAAACATAAAAATTACTTAATGTGGCCTTCTTATATCTCTTCCCCTCCCCATCTTCAACCGTCTAATTCACTATTTCTTGCATTTATTTTTTGTTTGTTTCCTTTCCTTTTCTTTTCCATATCTAACAATAGAATATGAGTTTCTGTTTATGGTGGGGTGAAAAACTCAAGAACTCAAACTAAAAATAGAATTAAGTACCATTTTAGGATTTTGTTTTTACTTTAAAAAAAAATAAAAATAAATGAAAAATCTTAAGGTGTTTACTTATTTCAAGAAATGAACATTTATGTCTTGTCATTGTCATCATCACCTTCACTATCATCATTAAAATGCAATATTCTCATATTGTCAGACCCAGGACTACTGTTTCTATTTTTATTTTTTTTTCGATTCTAATGATTCAGTGTTACCAGGTGGTTTATTGGTTTTATAATTTTTGTTAAATTAAAGAATTGTGAATCATTTTGGGTAGGTTCATCAAAATCAAGGAATTTGGGCTTTAGAGATTGGAGCTGAAATGATATTTATTGTAATAGTATTACTACTGGTTCAGCACTACTAAACTGACTAGAAAATAATGTTATTTGCCTATAGACAAGTTTAAATTAATATAAATTTTCATTCGGATTTTTTTTTTAAAAAATTCACTTGTGAGTTATAATACCGATTAAAAAATTGTGCCAAAAGGCCTGTAAAATTAACTTTAAAGTTTTTAAAAAACTTTTACATTCAGAACTATTGAACTTATTAGTAGGTAGTGGTGATTGCCTGTATATATAAGTTTAAATGTTCATATAGTTTTTTTCATAAATTTTATCTGTGAGTTATAGCGTATATTTAAAAATTGTGCTAAAAAGCCTGTAAAATTAACTTTGAAATTTTGAAAGAATTGTTACATTACCAAATTAATTCAAATTCAATCTTTCGGCAATCTTTCAGACTTCAAATTGATTAGTACATTATGAAAGAGTTGGAATAAACTATTTTTTACAATTTTTAAACTCGCAACTTTAACAGAATTGGATCCAAAATAAGTATTTGGCAACTCCTTTTTGTAATTTCTTAAATATAACACACGTTTTTTTAAACATCCAAACATACTTACTTCCAAAAACAAATTTTGTATAATTTAAATGTTCTATTTATGAAAAATAAACATAATAATTGTTCTGTATTACAAATTACGACAAATATTATACTTTAAAATCTAGAAGTACAAGTACAAGTTTAAGAATATCTACAGCATTCATTCAAGATCTGATGAAAAACATGAAATGTATGTTATGAAAAGTTACATACCATATAATACTGAGTATAAACTTATGTATTAACAATTATATGCTTTAAATATATTTTATGTTAATGTTTTGACTTTGTATGTTTATTTTCATTTTTTTTTATTTCATTTTTCTTTTAATGATAATAAGATGCGATAGCATCTCTTCTTTTTTAAGTAATTTTTAAGTTAAAAATGTCTTTTTTTTCCCATCCTCATCATCATCATCATCACATCAAACAGCGCAGACCAAACACAACTAAACCTCCCAAAAATATAACCTTAAATACAGTAAATAATGGTTTATGCAATAAAATCCAACTTGCTAACAACAAAAAAATGTAAATGTAATGTTAGTTACAAAAAACAACACAAAAGTAACTTGAAAAAAATAAATAGTTAGTTAAAAAAAAGTTATAAACAATTAAAGTATAAAACTTAAGATACATTTATATGAATACTTAAGATACGTACATATGAATACTTAAGATACATTATAATGATAAGAAAAATATATATAATGTATGAAGGTTAATTTCTATATACATATACCTAATATTCCGAAAAAAAAAACATTCAATGTTTTTTTTAATGTTTTTTTTAAATTTTTTATTTTAATTTTTTATTTATTATTTTTTTTAAACAAATTTGCACTCGCTTCTTAAGTCGCTGACCTAATAATCAGTTCATCGTTCATTATGGTATATTTTAATTTTTTCGTTTTTCATTCTTTTTACGGTTTTTTTTGTACATATACTCTTTTCAAATGAATTTGGTCTTTTTTCAAATTAAATTGAGTTTTTCAGAAAGCTGAAAAATCGAACTGATGTGATCTGAGTAACGAAATCGCAATTCTGTAATACAAGGTAAAAATAATATTAAAATTAAGATAAGTGTCCCAAAAAGGGGCAATTAAATTTTTGGGTCTATCTTTTTAGACCTAACATTAAAAGTCGAACTATGGCAGTTTGTAGGTTTACTATACATTCTATAGTTTCTTATTTTTCAAATATGTTGATCCGACTACTGGATCCCAAGAACTTCAGTCTTTTAATTAAAAAAAAACCTCAATTTAATGTGAAATTTTAAGACAATTTATATTTGAAAAAAGATCAAATCCATTTGAAAATAAACAAATTTCATGGGCCAAGTTTACATGAAAAGAGTATATAGTAATATCAAATAATATAAAAAGTAGTAAAAACGCATTCATAACCTTTTTAAACTGCTGCCAAATTTTTTAGTGAAAAAAAATACTAAAAAAAAAAACTGAAATTGGTTAGTAGCTCAAAATTATTATCAAAAAACATTTGAGATTAGATTTATTGCAATATAATCTATCAATTTAATCCAATGGATACATCAAAGACTATATTTTGTATTATCCGATCGCGGTCGGTTCACCACTCTTTATACTTATTGTATACTTGTTGTATTCACCCAAATAAACTTTCAACTTTAATACTTTTTTAATCAATTTTTTAGGTTTTTTAGTTTTTTAAAATGTATGTATGTATGTTTTTTTCAATATAATGTATCTTTAGCTATATTTGATTTATTACTTGCACTTAATCTATGTTTTTAAGATGCGCGTTCAACAAAATTTTACAATTTAAAAGATTTCACAAAAAAAAAATAATTAATTTAGTTTTTTTTTTAAATTTGTTTTAAATGTTGCACAGATGTTGAATGTGAATTATGATAAAAATTTTGTATGTAATTTTGAAAATCGCCTTTTGAAAAAATAAAAAATTGTCAAAAAAAATATTCAATAAAATAAAACAAATTAATTTTTAAGAGGTGTCTTTTCATACTTTAATATGATGTTGCCTACTTTTTTTGTTGCATCTGTTGTTGTTGTTGTCTATTATATGAGTATTTGAAAAGTTTTTTTGTAAAAAAATTCCAACGTGTTGCGTGATTAAAGACTAACCGTTTAAGTAATAAATTTGCGGTTAAGTTTTTTTTAAGCTTTTCTTTAAAAAAAACTTAAAATTCATAAAAAAACGCTTAAAATTTTGAAAAAACGCTAAAAACTAAAAAAAAATCAATTTGTTCAATAAATTAAATTTTAATTTGAAACTATGTTAAAAAAAACTAATTTTAAAGAAAAAATGTAAACTTAAAAACAAAAACAATAGAAATAATTTAATAAAAGTGTTTTGAAAACGCAATTATTTTGTAAAATCGTAAAAAAGTTAACTAATCGCGGTTTTTTATTATTATTTAACTTAAAACGCGGTTTTTTTTTATTGAAGAGTTTTGTTACAAGTTACTATTGAATAGCCAATGGGCAGTTAAATATTTTGTTTTTGGGCTGAGTGTAATGAATATTATCATTATTGTAATTCTTTAAATATACACTTGAATTGTATCTTATTATTATTATTACTTTAAGTATAATAAAATAAAAATTTTTTTTGTAATTTAACCTTCAAGTAATAAAGATGATACAAAATAACCCCACGCACTTTTTTGTTAACTAATTTATGAATTAAACGTTTTATTTCAATTTTTTGCCTAAAGAATTAGTAAAGAATGAGTATTTTGATAAATTTTATTTATTTTACCTTGCTAAATTGTATTTATAACAAAAGTTATACTTAAATATTATAAAATATGCCATATATTTCAAAATTTCTTCTAGTTATTGTATTCTATAATAGGAACGCATTCTATAATAGGAATGAAATCAGTATTGTTTTCAATTTTTTTTATATTTAAATTTAAAATTATAATAAAGTCACTTTTACTAAATATTACATATAAATAAGTTGATTAGTTCCAATTTGAGCTTGTTTTTCTATTAAAACAGAACTATAAATAAGTGAGGAAATACAAAATTTTATTAAATTATCTGTAAATTGAATTCTGCTTATCAAATTTTAATTTACATATATAGAATTCAAAAACTAGCTTAGTATATACTAAATAATTTGTATTTTAAACAACCAATGACTCTAATATTACATTTAATTAATAAAAATTTTTTAGTTTAACCATAGTCTTAGTAATAAATATCAAAATAGTCACACCACAACTCAAGTTTTTATTTGATTAGAGCAAATATAGAATATTGTACTATGGTCATTTAATACTTAAATTACCATCCAATATGGAACACATAATAATTTAAAACAATCTGTAGAATTAATATCAAAATATGTATATATTTTTATTTTACATTTTTGATTGTTGTCAAGTGTTATACAAAGAATATTTTACAAAAATTTTATCTAAAATATTATTATTATTATTGTTTTTATTCTAATTTTAATTAAATAATTCCAAGAAAAACGTTTGCCCACAATGAAAATAATGAAAATTTAATAAAAAAAAATAAGGAAAAATTTATCTTTAAAACCTACTCACAAGACGCTCTTTTTGTTTTAGTTTCTATTTTGTTTTATTTGTACTTGTGGTTTAGAAAATATTTATTTTTAGAATTTTAATAAGAAATCTAAAATAAAAAGTTTTTAAAAGTAATTATATTATATTATATTATCAAAGTTGTTATATTTGAAATTAGTATGTATGTCATTATTAGTTAAAATTTTTTTAAATTTTCAAAACTCGTATTAAATATTATAGAATTTAATTTTGAATGTTGTATTGAGTTTTAAATTCAGTAAAAATTGGAGATATTTAGAAAGGCTAAAACCATAGTATTATACTAGTATTATTATACCAGTATTATACCAACCGTTCACCAACCTCTAGTATTATACTAAACCTTGGCTAACCACTAAAGTGTTAAAAAAACATTAAATCTATAAAAAAAAATTGTTATATACAATCTTATATACAACCTTATATACAAATATATTATTTTGAACAATTATTTTGTATATTACAATAAATTATATGTAATATGTGTTCAAATTTTTGACATTTGAGTATAAAGTATAAAAAAACAGTTGAGTATAAATCCAGCCTTAAAGAACATATTTATACATTTATTAATTTATTAATATTATATAATAAATAAATATAGGCACTCCCTTTGTTAATACGCAATGTACTTAACGACTTCTCCACCGTAGCGCTCAGAACATACTTAATAATAAAGTATAATAAAATATAGTATATCATTGCATAAAATTAGGCGCAGATGTTTTAATACACTTTCCATCTACCAAATGAGTACTAAACTTTTATTACTCGAACTTAAAGGTTAAATACATTCAATTACTTAATAGTTATTCTTCATTGACATACTATTTATATAAGTTTTATACACATACTTTACACCAATATACAAGTATATTATATAAAATTTATTAAAATTAATAATTAAATTGTTGGTTTTAAGAATTCTTCAATTAATGCACAACAAAATCAAATAAAATAAACCAAAAAAAATCTGAAATAAATCATTGAAAATTTTTTGACCACATAAAATTAATGATTAATTAATAAAAAATGGAATTTTTTTTTTAAAGTGGAAAATTTAAAAGGTGTTTAAAAAAAAAAAAAAAAAACAAAAATTAAATATAAATTAATTAAATATTAATTAATAGATAAATTTAATTGAAGGGCAATTGAAAAAATTGCATTTAAAAATAATATTTAATAAATTATGTATTAATAATTCATTTTAATTATTTATTATTAATATACGGAAATATATTTAATCTTTTTTGTAATTTTTTAATAAATTTTTTAAATTGGTTCTTGGTTTAAGACTTTAAATAATTCAACTTAAATTTTAAATTTTCCATATATATAGGTAAAGAATATAATTATTAATTATTTGTATATTATTTAAAATTTTAAAATTTAATTGTTTATAAAATCAAAAAACGAAAAAAAAAAAACAGCAGCAACTAAGTAATTAATATTAAATTGTAAAATAATTAAAGAATAGTATGTAATTGAAATTTGTTATACTTTTTTTTTAATAGAATTAAATGAATTGTGTAATTTTTTCACCATATGTTGTCCCTTCTCTTTTTCCAAAATTTTAAAATATTATTTTTTTTAATTTCAATGATTATTTTCAATTAATTACACATTTAAAGTTGTTTTTTTTTTTTTTAATGAATACGATTAAATTAAATTAATTAAATAATATTAAAAATTGTTTAAATATAATAGCAACTCATTATTAATATAATAAAAATTAATTAATAACTTGTTTAAAAAAAAACAAAATGTTATTAAAAAAAAAAATTCAAAACAATACTAAAGGTTTATCACTAATCAAACTAGTTTTGATATCGTAAAAAAAATTGTATATTATATACGAGTACATTTGTATATTGTATAAATTGTGTTATATGGGAATTTCCCTTTCTCTAAAATTTTTTAAGCAAATTTGTAGTCATTTACATATACATTTAAAAGAGTTTAGTTTATATTTACAAAATTTAATTTGAACAATAAAAAAATTAATTAAATTAAATTTTAACACTATTAAAACTGATTTCAATTAAAAAAACACAAAATTAACTCTTAACATTTTTTTTTTAATTACAAATATTTTAATTATCAAAATAAAATTGTGTGAAAATTATAAAATGTATATAGATACTTAATTATGGAAATTATAGTATAGTGTTGAAATTTTTTAATGAATCATTTTAAAATTTCATCTAAATATTATTTAATTTATTTTTATTTAATTTTGGTTTTTTAAATGATTTTGATTGTCCTTCGGTCCGATATTAATTTTAAAGATTTGTATTTTAAATATAAACTAAAGTTATTTTTAGTATTTGGGTTCAGTAATTATATTAACACTTGTATATTTACTCGAATATTTACTTTAAAATTACATCGTAAATACTAATAAACTAAAGTCTTCACTTAAAGTGAAAATTGTCTTCACTTGAAATAAAAAATCTTTACTCTAAGCAAAACTATTTTCATATAACTATAAGTATATTACAATCATAATAAACTATCTCCATTTAAAGTTAAAAGCTCTTCATTTAAATTAAAAAAACCTTTCACTTCACTTAAAGTAAAAATAGATTCGTTTAAGTAAAAAAAAATTCATTTCGAGGAAAAATATTTACAATCAAATTAAAATCTCCCATTATTTCACTGAAATTAGAAATTATTTCACTTAAACTGAAAATCGCTTCACTTAAAGTAAAAATGTTATAAAACTAATATAAAACATATCCAAATGCACTTAATTAAAAAAATAAAAAATCCTTTACAAAGTAATAACTTATCATCTTCAAAACGTGTTAATTTCCCAATTTTGAACATTACTTCCGGAAGAATGCATTTTTTTGATTTGCTAATACGTGAGTATTTTGTACATAAAAAAAAAACCAATTCTATCTTTACAATTAATTGATAAGTCTCCAAGTTACTGGCCTTTTTTTTAAAAAATAAAACTATTCTTGTTAGAAATCAATAAAACTTAGTCATAATTAGTCAATGGTGTACGTGATTTAGTCTTATTTACAATAATTGATACAGTGAAAAAAATAACCTGTAATTGTAAATTTATTTTATTTTTGTTAAGGGACTTTTGCAACTTTTGCAACATTGATAAGGGACACTAATCAATATAAAATAATTATTGTAAATTATGAACATTTATTGTAATTACATTTTTTAACCGAATTGATAAGTAAAAATTAAAACTGATTAATGAAAATCAAATACACATATATATACTAATATTAATCAAATTTCAATTATTTTATAATATATAAAATGAGAAAATAAAAGTACCTAGACCTATACTTGATAAGTAATACTAAGTTTATAATGATTCATCAAAGAAAAATTTATCATTGACGCAAAAATTACATTGTTAATACTTATCACCCATTTATAATTTAATTTCTCATTTCTTTAATTTTTTTAATTTATTTATATTTCAAAAATAGATAAGTAATAACTTATAATATTCAATTTTCAAATCAATATTTACATTCTTTCCTTTCTCAATTTATATTTACTTTATTAATATAATATTATTAAAATGTATAGTAATTATTTGATAATCTTGACATTGAAATGGGTCTAATAACATTTTTGAAATATTTTACAAAAAAAAAATAATGAATTTATCAATTAATAAAATAAAGAAAATAAAAAACGCGATATCAATTTCAATAATTTCCGATTTGATTTTATTAATTTCAAATAAAAATTGAATCTTATTTAAATATCATCAGTATAAAAATAAACAAAGCTGAAGAAATAATATATAAGTACTTTAAAACCTATATTTTTTTTTGTATTAATTATTTTAATTTTCAAATATTATATTAACATTCAATTTGTATGAATATTAAGTGAAAGTTATCAGTTAATAATCAACATTAGTTATAATAAGAAGTAAATAAAAGATAAGATAATTATTCGGGGTTTTTATTTTTTAAAATGCTGAAAATTTTTAATAAAAAAATGTACTTAATTAAATAGTTATCTATTCGGGAACTAGAAGCTTGTTAATAATTTATTTATATGCAATTAGAGGGTTTATAATGCACTTAAATCAATATTTTTTTTATAAATGGTAGACCAATAGTATTAATTGGTAATAAATTTGTCATCCGGTGTTATAAATTGTAAATAGTAATGAATTTTATAGTAGAAGAATATAATTTTTTAAGTAAGTTTTATTAAAACAGAAAACATCGAATATACAACAGAATACATAGAATTATAAAAAAAAAAGTTGTTTCTTTTTTTGACTTTGAAACTTCTTAACAATTTTAAATACCCTTAAGTACTTAGAGAGGAAAGCCATAGATTCTATAGATTTGTATAATTATAAAACTTTTTATTGATTAGGTTTTTTTTTAAATGTAATTTTAATTCCATTTTTACAAAAATATAAAATTTGCATGATAAACTTACTTACTTCCATCAATTTCGTAAATAATCTTGTAAATTTATTTAAGCCATTACCTTGGGATGGTCATCATTGTTTAAAGGCCAGACTGAGTAATTGGTGTTCAGTTAACATATTTAATTGTACTTAAGTTAATTCTACGATTTTAAAATATATTCTAAAGAAAGTTTTATTTTAACAGAAAACATCGAATATACAACAGAATACATAGAAATATAAAAAAAAAGTTGGTTCTTTTTTTGACTTTGAAACTTCTTAACAATTTTAAATACTTTATAGTTCTTAGAAAGAAAAGCCATAGATTCTATAGATTTGTATAAGAATTTGAATATGTATAAAACTTTTTATCAATCAAGTTTTTTTGTTAAACATTTATTAATATTGATTGAAAAACTTTTTCATTTAAATTTTTCAAGCTCCCATAGTTTCAATTCTGTGGAAATTTGCCAAAACCCAATAAAGCCATTTTTGGGCAATTTGAGATATTAATGAAAATAGAATGCTGAATAATAAATCTTTACTGTGCCAAAAGCCCGCAAAGTCAATTTGAAAAATAGGCACTGAAAAACTAAAAATGTCATAACCCGTTTTCTTTACATACCAAAATTACAGAGCTGCCAAAACCCGATATTTCACTATGTCGGGTTTTGGCATGAACCGTATAAGTAAATTTTCCAATTCAAAACTTTGCCAAAAAACGACGTTTTTTTCAAATAATCGCGTTTAAACATGTTTTAGCAAAGAAACAAAAAATATTTTTATAATAAAAATGATTGATTAATCATGTTAATAATGTTTGAATAATATTTACTTATTTGTTTGTGTTGTAATCAATATGTAATAATATTTTTAAAGACAAAGAGAATAAATAAAAATAAAAAAATATAGATCATAGAATAAAAACATATTATCTTCCGCAGAATCAATACAAAGAAACTAACAATATTTTCATATTAAAACTGATTGATTAATCATGATAATAATTTTTGAATATCTAACTGATCGTAGAATAAAATATTATCTTGGTTTGCCATGGTAGTTTATTTTTGAATCGGTACCGTACATCATAATATATGTGTGTATCAATATATCAGTTAACTTTTAGTTTAACAGAAACTTACAAGCAGTGAAGTTCAATACAAATTAAAAGAATTATATAATTATTATACATATAGGTAATTACATAAATAACAAAAACTTAGTTATTAGCTTTATATTAAAATTTAAAAAAAGTGAATTATTAAAAAAATGCTCAACGTTCAAAACTTTTAGTAAAGTTAGCATTAGAAGCTAGACAAGTTATGCACATTCTTATAGTAATAAAGCTTAAAATATTTATAAAATATTAATGAAATTTCGGAACTTCAGCCCAAATAAAAAACAGAGAGTTAATAGAAGAAACGATAATAGCACAAAGCAATGCAAATAATTATTTGGATAATGATCAGTTTTTTTTATAATACAAAACTAATATTTTTGTTTTTGCTTTTATACTTATACCTTTTTAAATCAGGATCTAAAACATCTAAAGAAGATTTCATTCTTTCTGAATCAGAATATGTACCAGATATCTCAGAAAGGAGATCTAACTAACTTCAATTTCTGAAAGCTCTGCAGAAGTTGAACCTTCGACGGAGGAATTATTTGCAAGATCTACAACTATCACGCCGTCAGAAAAAAAAATCATATAACCGAACAAAACATAAGCTTTTAAAAACACAAGGATTGCCGTATGTTACCCGATCAGGTGTTGCTAAGCACTCAAAGCAATTTCGACCAATAAAAACTTGTTGTTTATTAGAATGCTTCCAAAAAATTTCAGTAGACTTACAAAAAGAGTTCTTTGATTATTTTTATTCCCAAACGAATCAGAATAATCAAAATCAAATATTAAAAAGAAAAAAGAAAACAGCTATACTACAAAGAAAACAGCTATAACCAAAAAAAAAAAGAAATGTGACTGCAACATACAAAATTTTTGACAAACATTCAGGAACTAAAGTAAGAGTTTGCAAAAGTTTTTACCTGCAAATATTCAATGTAACTCGATATAAATTAGATTATATCATTGAGAAATCAAAAAGAACTGTATCTGGAGATATTGGAGAGGATAGAAGAGGTAAAGCTGAACCTTATAATAAGTTAGCCCAAGAAG
This sequence comes from Dolichopus griseipennis, assembly GCA_963082915.1. Taxonomy (NCBI): domain Eukaryota; kingdom Metazoa; phylum Arthropoda; class Insecta; order Diptera; family Dolichopodidae; genus Dolichopus; species Dolichopus griseipennis. The sequence continues at coordinate 84,081,355 of OY720443.1, forward strand.
AAAAGCAACAAATTCTTGATCATATAAACAGTTTTCCGCTATATGAAAGCCATTATTCAAGAAGACACACAAAAAAAAAATATTTACACGGAAATCTCAATATTAAAAAATTGTTTGAATTACACGTTGAATTAAATGCAGAAGAGAATAAAAAAAAAGTGAAGTATGATTCTTACCGGAAAATATTCAATTCAACTGGGTACAAATTTAAACCTCCAAAAATAGACACTTGTAACAAATGTGATGAATTTGATTTAAAGTTGAGACAAAAAAGTATTGCTGATGCAGAAAAAAAAGAAATTCAAATTGAATTTGATTACCATAAAAATTTAGCAGATATGGCTTATAAACAAAAATCTATAGATAAAGAATCGGCTAATACAGATAAAAATACCCGAGTATTAGTGTTTGACCTATAGCAGTGTCTTCCAACACCAGCTTTGTCATCCAATATTGTCTTTTACAAGCGTTTACTGTGGGTCTACAATTTGACTGTAAGAGACTGTAGTAACAAGCAAACAGACTGTTATATGTGGCATGAATCAATTGCCGGGCGAGGATCTGACGAAATCGCGTCATGTTTATATAAAAAACTTTTATCACTTCCAGAATCAGTGAAGCACGTCATAACATATTCAGACACCTGCGGTGGCCAAAATAGGAATATACACATGACAGCTATGCTTATGACTGTAATAAAAAAGCAAACTAATTTTGAATGCATCGACTAAAAATTCTTGATTCCAGGCCACACACATTTGGATTGAAAAAAAGAAAAAAAGATTTAAATAATAATCCCATCAATAGGCTAAATGTAAAATGGATTAGAGTCACCAAAAATTTTGGAAAAATTTATTTTAAATATGACCTTAATGATGACACAGAATTTAGAGTCATGGATTTCACAAGAAAAACTGGAGGAACAGATCTTCAAAATTTTGAACCTCCAAACATTTATAATGATGTTAATTTTTTAAATCCTAAAAAGAAAAATGATTTGATTTCAATTTTACATTTGATAGATAAGGATTGTCGTTTTACAAAAATCTGAAAGTTCAAAAAGGTGCTAGTGATAATTACTTAACTGATGAAGAAGATGATATCGATCCACATGAATAAACTTTTATTTCTTGTTATTACTTTACTACTCTTGATTTTTTTTATTTTAGTTTTTTTTAATATTATATTTTAAATAATTATTTACTACATGTAAAAGAAAATTTGATTAAAAAATGAATATAATACCTAATGTTGTACTTTTGTTAATAAATTTTTTTCTAATGAATATTAAATTTAGATTTCCTAATAAATATACATATGATTCTTTATAAATATTTCTGTTGACTTTTATTTTTTGTTCGCAAATAGACTTTTGGAAAAGTTTTTATATGGTAAACAAACCTATTTATATAATTTTCCAAAATCCGATAGTAAATTCTCCCCCCAGTCTATATTATATAAAAGACTTAAAACTCTTACAAAAGTAACGAAAAATATTATTTGAATAATAAATTACAAAAAACAAAAAAATATAGCTTGTTTTAACGTAAATTGTCATGTGGAGTTAGAATTTTGTAACGACATGTCATTTTAAAAATTTTCAAACCGCTCTACTGAAAAACTATCATTTTCTTTATATCGGGTATTGGCAAATTTCCACTGAATTTAAATTAGAATTTTTAATTTTAATTTAGTATTCATATTTGAAATGATAATTACTTATTTTAAATGTTTGAAAATTATTTAAAGTAAGAAACAAAGGCAGGAAAAATATACGCTTATAATTATATTTGATGATAAGTACTTTAAAAAAAACTCAAAAAGCCTTTTAATAAGTCATCTTGGTACAGTTTTTCGGCTTAATAACTAAACTACATTTTAAATGTTTAACTATAAGTCGTGTTTTTAATTATTATAACATAAATATAATCCAAAATATACATCTGCTGATTTTATACATTAAAATAGTATGACAATCATAATTTTAAAACAATAACTTATATCAGATTTCCTAAAGGTTATCTAAAGATCTCTACTGCAACACATATGTATATGCAAATAGAATTGTTGCAATCTTAAAAAGAAGTTAAATTCTATTTAAACTATTATTAAATTATCTGAATCTTTTAAATATTATTGATAAGTTATTTTAAAAAATAAAATTTTTATATATTTTTTGCTGATTATTATACATAAGTGCATATATACAAAGAAATACAATATGTTTCAGAAACAATTTATTTAAATTAAATATTCTAAAAAAATATTATAATATATAATAAGTTAAAAAAAAATATATATATATTTTATATTAAATATAATCTTATATATTTTTTTTTAAATAAGTTAAATAAAGATATGATGACCTACATTCTATATTAGATAAGTTCTATATAAGATAAGTTTTCTCTTTCTTCATAATTCAATCCTTTAAGAAAACTTTATATTATTAAATATTATTTCCTAGGTTCTGTTTTTTTTTTTGGAATTTTCTTAAAGTTTTAAAGGTAATTTTTTTGAAAATTATTTATTAAAAAAAAACTCTCAAACTGAATATATAATATGTTAAGGCAAAATTTTTTTTAAATTTTCTTATTTTCTCATTTTCTTTCAATAAAATAAAAAAAAAACAAACCAAAGCACCAACAACAAGCAGCAGCAGTAGGTATGCAGCAACATATTCTTTTTTTGAAAAAAAAATTATATATTAAAATTTTGCCACAAAAATCTTTTTAGAAAATATAAAAAAACTTCTACCATGTTATCAAGTTTAATTTTTTTTTTTTCAAAGTTTACTGGAGTTATTTTCTAACTAACATATATTTTATTTTTAAAATATATTTACTTACATATTATATATTATTTTTTTGCACAATTTTGTTATCCCATCTAAGGTAGGGCCCATCTTATATACTCGTATATATTTTCAGTTTAAATCTTCTTATTTCAAATTTCTTCGTATCGGTTTTTTACAGTTCCTTATCATAGGTGAATTGTTAGAAAAAATTCATCTGTAGGTTATTTTGTTTAACTTAAATTAATCTTCCATGAAATATTCCTTTAATATATTTTTTTACAATTCTTTCTAGTTTTTTTTTATATATTTGTATAAATCTATGTTATATTTACCTGTATGACTATAACAACTATTTTTTTTCCCATTCTATTTAAGTATAACTACTTAACTTTTGATACTTAACTATTTTTGTTTTTACAAATAACTTATTATATACAAATAAACTTATAAAATCGGATATAGGATCCATGAATAAAATACAAAATATATATATGTATTATATACATATATATTATAGCCTGTATTTTTTGAATTGAACAATTTTATATGATTTACTAAGGTTTCTATTTTGTTTCTATAAGTACTTCTTGTCTTATGATAAGTATATATATATATATATATATATATACATTAATATATAAATTTTAAATAACTGTATATATATATATATATACTGTATATATATATTACAGTGAAATTGTGAAATTTATTTAAACTATATAATATGATTTGTGTCCCTCAATTCTAATAAACTTGGAATACAAATTATATATATACACAGTATATACTAAAATACTGGAAAATATGCATATAATATTAAATATTTCTTGTAAATAATAAAAAAAAATATATAACAGATGAAAAATAGATAAAAAATATTGCATTTATACTGAAAGATGGACTCAATGCACTCACTTACTTACTCAGATCTTTTACAAAAAGAAAAGCAATAACTTCAAAAGAAAAAATTTTCTATCGTCATACTGTTAAATTTATTGAACTTTATACTCTTGCAGTCAATATTTATATCCTACTATAGGAAAATTCAAATTATATATATATGTATTATATATATATATGTTAACATACTAAAAAAAAATTTGTTATTGTAATATTTAATATATGACTTTAAAAACAGATATAACAAAAGTATTTTCTTCCATATATATACATATCTTCTTCCATAAACATATATATATATATACATATATATATATATGTATGTACACATATATATACATCAAAATAACCATAAAATTTTCCATGAAAATTCAATTGTTCACAAGTAAAAAAAAAACATTTAACTTACCCTTTCAAAATTATATTCCATGCATATTCTTATATTTTTAACCCCCCTTCACCCTTATGCATATTTAAAGAATAAACATATTACATAATACATACATATTATTTACATTGAATAATCAAACTAACCAGCACCCAGTATACCAACTATATACCCATCATATAAAGTTTATAATCAAAAAAAAAAAAAAAATGTTGAGAAAAAAAAAACACAACAACAAAACAATTTATTGAAAAGAAACAAAAAACAAAAAAAAGGACACACAACTTGAAAAAAAAAAAATAAAATAAAAGGATTCCAAGGATTCAATATCAAAATCTTAAAATTTATATAAATATTCTTTTCTTTTTTAATTTTATACCTTATTTTCTCCTATTCTTCAACTTTTTACACAATACACACGTAAATGCATATGTTTTGGATTTTTAAAGAGGTACACAAGAAACAGTACAGAAAAAAAAAGAGACAAAAAATGAATATAGTCCTGATCCTGATCCGGTTTTTACTTTTTTTACATTTTACAATATTGTACAATTGATTTTTCTTGTTGTTGTAATGTTCAACTTTTCAATTGTGTGACTATTGTGAAATTATTTTATATATTTTCTTAAAATTTAAGTATACATATATATTTATTTATATATCTATATCAATTTATATTCTTTGGTACCTGCCTGATGATGCCTGCACTATAGCTATTAAACTCTTATATTCTTATTTTTTATTTTATATTTTGTAATACAATTGTCAAGTAATAGAAACTTTAAAAAAAAAAATATATAATAAAAAATAAAATTAAATAACAAGCAGAGGACAAACTGAGTTAAAAAAAAATTAAATTTAGTTAAAAAAATGTTGATGCAAACCACTGATTTCCAAACTGTGGTTAAAAAAATTTAATTTTAATTCCCTTTTTACAGAAATATAAAGTTGGCGTACTAAACTTAAGGTATTTCTAACAATTTTTTAAATAATCCGTGTAAATGTATTTAAGCCATTGCCTGGCATGGTCATAATTATTTAAAGGCCAGGCTGAGTACTTTGATAATTCTACGATTTTAAAATATATTCATGACGTATTGTATTCACATCAACTTTTGGAGAATACATTAATCTAAAAGTTTATAACCCATTACCTACCAAGGTCATAATTTTTATAAAATCTGGCTGAGTAATTGTAATTACTTAAATTAATACAACGATTTTCAAACATCTACATGATACACTCACACTGTAAAATATACTCATTCAAAAGCATTTAACCCATTGCCATATTAGCCATTTGTTTTGGCCAATATGGATTGCTAAATGAATCCTCAAAAAATTGTTGATGGGTTAATGGATTAAATTTTACAATAAAATCATTAATATGCAGTTTTGTGTACTATCAATAGTCATAGAACATAATTTTAGTACCTCTAATTAAGTACTGCATTAAACATTAAGTACTTGAACACTTAAGTACACTATACCAAGTAATTACTTTGAAAATCACTGTTTTATATTGAAAAAAAAGTAAAAATATCCTTTAAATAGGATATAAAAACTTTTTTCCAGGTAGTTTTATTGTGCCATTTTTTTTTAAATATAAATTTCTTTTGTCCTGGTCTTTTTTCATAATTTTTTGTTGTTTTTACATTTTTAAAATTTTTTTTTTGTAATTTTCATGAAAATCGTTTCATTTTTTTTCATTGTACTTTTGTTTTTTTTTTTTTACTGTACATTTAAAAAAAAAAAATAAACGTTAGAGTTTAAGGAATCGTTTTATTATTATTGTATTAAAAAAAAAAAAAGGAAATTTTTTGGAAAAATTGCACAAAAATTTCTTTTCCATCCCTGGGTTTATTTTTTTTTTTTTTTTTATTGTTTGGCATTGGAAGGATTAATGCAGATTTTTTGATCTAATCTTTAAATTTTTACCCAATTTTTTTTTTTTGAATAAAACTTGTAGGTACACAATTGCCAATAAATTCCCTGCATTTAAGGATTGAAACAAATGATTTACAGTGAATTTATACCTTAAAACATACCCTAGGTTTCCAGAATGTTTTTTTTATAAAAACCTTTTAATTTAAATTAAAAAACCTTTAAACCCTTTTTTTTTTTTAAATGAAAAATAAAAAGAATAAGGTACTTAACTTGCTATTAAGAATACGAGATACAAAATTAGAAGAATACATTAATTTCTATTAGCTATTTCCTACTTAGGTTCCCTACTTAACGTCCCAACTACCAATTTTGATAAGATTAAAAGTCATTTGATAAAGGATTGTTTTTTTTTTTTTGTAAATGCAAAATTCTAATCTGAAATTGATGTGACATTCGATTACTAGTACTTATATATAGGTATACATGGGAATGAGTCATATTTACAAAAAAAAAACAAATTTCGATTATATTTTCTATCCTTTTCTTACATATTCATTCATTTAAATACAAAATAAATATATAAATATAGTTTTGTATGTATATATTGGATAAAGTTACATAAAAAAGGGAGAATTCATAGTTTTGTTTGGAAAAATTAATGTAAAATGAGAAATAATATTTAAAATTCCATTTATAATATTAACTAAACTATTTTTAGATCCTAGAGTAGCAGCAGCAACAGCAACAGCAGCACCATATGTATTTTTATTTTATTCTTTTAAACTTGTTATTGCTTTTAAAAATCCTTCTTTCAATGTGCATTAGGAAGATTTTCTGAAATTCAATATTGAGAATGGTATTTGGGCTCTTTAATTTAATAATTTTTTTTTTCAAATTTTTTTTTTTGATCTGGTTTTTTGTTTATTCTTTCAATTTTAAAAAAAAATGTTTTTTAAATTAATAGTATGAAATATGTTTTTCCTCTTTTTTGAATCTCAAATTTCAAGGGCATTAAAAACTATATTCGAAACATAGATCATAGAGAAGAAGTACAATAGAACAGAACCCTAATTCTTGCACGTACTATATTAAACTTTATAAATATTATTAGTATTTTAAATTCCTGCATTTTTATTTTAGAAAAAATATAATATGATTAATATTATGGTTATTAAAAGGCATAAAATTTATTAATACTATTTTGTTATACATATATATACACATATATCATCTGTGTTCTTAATTCGAACACTATGGAATCTATTAGACTTACAAAATAGAAGGATGTAACCTTTATTGTTACACCAAAAAAAAAGATGAATAATGAAACGAACTGAATCCAATCTGAACGTATATACTCGTATATACTGTTATAATATACTCTTTAAAATATGTCATGACATTGAACGAAATGCATTCGAATATGACACTTTAAATATTTTTTTCTAAAATGAAAAATTGTCTTTTTTTTTCGACATTGAAAATAAAAGGCGATTTTTCAATAAGTATTGACTATATATATATATATAAAATTCAAATAGACAATGTTACCGCCTATTTTTTATTAGGACAATAAATACTATTTATTAATACTATTAATAATAAAAGAAAGGAATTAAAGGATTTTGTGTTTTTATTTAATACTATTAATACCATGTATTATTATTTAATGTAATCTTTAAAGTTCGAATTAAAATCGTTTTTTTTTTATATTTAATAAAATAAAGAGTTACATACATTTCTTTGAAAAAAAAACTTATTACTTATATAAATAGTTAAATCTTGTCAAAAGTATTAAAATGTTGTAAGTAGGATGTATTCACTTCATAAATAGGTAGATAGTTTTATATTTGAATAATGAATTTCAACTTATCATTGAAATTTAATATTTTTATTTTTTCAAATGAAATTTAAAATTGAATTTGAAAAGAGATTATTAAAATTTAAAATTGAAAATTAATATTTATTTAAAAAAAAAAAAAACAAATGTTATGAATTTGATATTATAATAAGGTATTAAAAAAAGAAAATATTATGATATTTTTTTAAAAATTACAACAATTTATTAATCATTAATCAGATTAGTATATATGAAATGTATGTGAATTCTAGTGGACAAGCATTAAAATATTAAAAACCCTTAGGAATCTTCTTATAATACAAATATTTAAAAATTTTTTAAATTCCTTATTTCATTAAAAAAAAATATTAATTTCATTAGAATTTGGATTTAAGTATACTTTTAACAATTATGATACACTACACAACCAATGAACCTTTTTAGGAGAATTACTAAAGCGATCTAGGCTAGGAACTATTGAATTGAAATTAATCAAGATTATATAATGATCTTACTTAAAATAAAATTTAAAACTTTGGATGTTCTATAAATTCCTTAATTTAATTATATCTGCTCTATAAGCCCCATTTTAGAGTTAAGTGTCCTTTGCAATTAATATACACTACTCAAAGTGAACTACACTATATAGTATTGCTAAATAGAATTACATAAGAATTTCTTTTAGGAACTATTAAATTGAAACTAATCGGAATCATATATTTAATATTGATTTAAAATCAAAGTTTCGACTAATAGTGCTATAATTTCCTTTAATTCGTTTAAAACTGGATCGTATTACACCAACCTTTAATTATCATTCATAATATAATCATTTTTTTAATAATTTTGTTTTTGCCGGCACCTCTACGTGCTAACTGTTCACTGTGATAGGCTAAACTGCCTGACTATATATGTGTGCACGTCGGAACAGGAAGATATATTCATATATTAGAACTAATCAAATGAATTCCACATACAATTTAAATATGAGATATGAGGATTCGAACCCGGGGCCTTTCGCATGAAAGGTCGGCACTCTAACCACTGTGCCACCCAGCCGATGTAATCAAGCTTCATTAATTTGTTGTCAAATATGATTTTGCTGCAATAAATTCATAGTTATAAAAAAAAATTGATTATTAGATAAGTGATAAGTATAATAGAGCTTAACTCTAGAAACCCAAGAATTTTATATAACTGTTCAATTACCTGTTTAAACAAATCTCAAGAGCCCAATTCCAGAATCACAATAACTTTCCAATAATCTCACAATTACCCAATTAAACAGTTCTAATTGTACTCGATTTGACATATATTAACGTCCCAATTTTCCAAAACATGCCTAACCTAACCTATATATTATCTCTCCAATTTTAAATATGATTTCTTCCATTCTCACTTTTCACTTTTAAGCACAAAATCAAAACAAAAATCAATTTATAATAATAAATCTTTTTTCTTTTAACCATTTTTTGAAAAGCGAAAACTTATTAGAATTTATAAATTACAAAAAAAAAAAATAAAATAAAAATTAGGAAAAACTTTTAGTTGTACCTAATATTTAAAGATTTTCTAATAAAGAAAATCGAGGTCACAAACAAATTGTCATTTCAAAGATTTGTTTTTTTTACACTTTTCTTTTTTCCATATAACAATTTGTTGTATGTATATGATGATGATGATTCCAATGTGGAAGATGATTTGGGATGAACACCCAACACAAAATATCACAGCAATTTTTCAAAAAAAAAATTAGAGTTTAAAATAAAAAAAAATACAAGAAAAAAAAATCAATGAGAATTTTTCACGAAATTTTCCATTTTGTCTGTCCAAAAAAAAAAAAACCAAACGCCAAAAAATCTTATTTTTCTATTGTCATCGTCATCAACATCATCATCATCATCATCATCATCATCATCAATGATAAATCTTTTAATAATCAATTTTAATCAATATCATTTCCAAAAGAATTGTATTTTTTTGTTAAAAAGTAAGAAAATTGTTTTAAAAAAAACAAATCAATTTTTTCAATTTTGTTTTCTTATTCTTATTTCGTTTTTTTTTTTTTTTTAATTTTCATCTTACCTAAATAACGTTTTATTCAATTTTACCTGTATACATAGGTATACTTTCCAAAATAGGTGAAAAAAAAAACAATCTTTAAATTAAAAAAATACAAAAAAAAATACAAAAAATAAAAATTAAGTGAAGAAGTCACTGAAAAAATTGAATTATTGAATAGGTCACGTTTAACCTCAAAGAAGCGGTTGAATTATATTTACATCTATATATATATATATAAATATATATATAGTATTACTTTGTATACAGGGTGTCCGGGACTCAAGTACGCGCACTACACTCAGTGATTGGGGGCATTAAAACAAACAAAAAATTGAACTGGAGGGGGGGGGGGTCTATTGCGGACCCTTTTCGAGATATTAGGGATTAAATATTTAAGGAGACTTTTCATAAAAAAATCAATAACTTTTGAACAGCTTACTGTAGAGAGATACAAAATGGATATTCTACAAAATGGATATTCTACAAAATGGATTTTTTTTTATCTCTCTACAGTAAGCTGTTCAAAAGTTATTGATTTTTTTATGAAAAGTCTTCTTAAATCTTTAATCCCTAATATCTCGAAAAGGGTCCACAATAGCCCCCCTCTCCAGCACAATTTTTTGTTTGTTTTAATGCCCCCAATCACTGAGTGTAGTGCGCGTACTTGAGTTCCGGACACCCTGTATATATATATTACAATATATTGAATATACATCTCTTTACCAATTTGCTTAAAAAAATCAACCAAACAATCCAGTCATTTTGTATATATATAAATAATACCTCTGTTCAGTATGTATATATGTACATATTCACCAGAATTGGTGTTAGCAAAAAAAAAAAGAACAAATAAAATATAAAATACAAAATTTTTGTTTTTTTTTTTAAATTATCGTGCAAAAAGGAGTGAAAGTATCTTTAAGATACTATGAATTTACCTAGCAATTTTTTACTTTTTTTTTTGTAATAATCAACCTACTAAGTTTATAAACAAAACTCTTAGGTATTCTTGTAAAACTTTTTGTTTTTATTGTTCAGATCCAAAAATAGAAAAAAAAAAATAAGTAAAGTATCTATAGATATGATGATGAATATATTTGTTTACTCTTATTGATCTTGGTGTTTTTTTTTTGTATCTATTGAAAAATAAATATTAAAGATATTCAATAAACTTTTGGGAGTAATATTGGAGAAATGTATTCATAGGTATATGTACTCCCTAGATATATGTACTCATAGTTTTGTACTGTGTACTCTTGAAAATTTTATATGGCCACCTTTTTTAATAAGTATTATACATCTTTTATTATACTTCTCATCTGCTGAGGTTTTTCTTGTGGCTTTTTTGTTTTGTGGGGGAGAGTGGGAGGAAGGGAAAGGGGGAGTTGTTTGTTAAGTCAAAAAGAATTCATTCAAATTTCATTCCAAAAAAAAATTTGTTTGCCTAAAAAAAAAATCAAAAAAAATTAAAAAAAAAATTTTAAAATTATGGAAAAATTTATTTAAAAAACTTTAAAGATACATTTACCTATACTTACCACCTTATGTAAATTTTGTTAAGATACAAGTAAACAACTTTGTTGTATTCTTTTCCATATCATATTACTGAGTACTGAGTACAGTTGAATATGATTACCTGATTACCTACTGTTGATTTGCTATTTTGACAATATTTTCAAAAAAAATATGATAATGATTAGCAAAATGATCATGAATATACTTATGATGATACTTTTGGTAACTTTTCTTTTTCCGAACAAATTCACGATTTTTTTTTGTTTTAAATTGTTCTTCTGTTTTAAATCAAAAAATTTCTATTTTTTCTAGTAAACTTTTCTTTTTCAAAAAAAAAAACCCCAAAATAAGTATAAATTTAAATTTTCTCATGTTTTTCATTTCATTTCATTCACATCATATTAATTTTTCCAATTCAACTCAACAATATTGATGATGATGGAAAAACTCTTTTTTTTTCTAGGTATTTCACTTAAAAAAAAAAAACAAATCTTAAGATACTTTATTGGATATCTATATAATTTATTTTTTTAATTTACCTTTCTTTCTTTAACAAATTTTTCAAAAAGATTATGATTTCTTATTTCCATTTTGTTAATGTAATTTTGAAAAAAAATATTTAAAGAAAAAATTGAAATGAAAGAGATAGAAATAGAAAAAAAGAAAAAATTTTTAATTTCATGATCAACATCATAAGAAAAAAAAAAAAATAACAGAAAAATTAAATTTAAATCTGAAGATGTTATTGTTAAAAAAAAAATTTTTTAAATGCAAAAAATAAAGAAGAAGAATTTTTCAGTTAAAGTAAGTCATACACGATTTTGTCATCATTATTTTATTATTAATAACGTGAAAAGAATATTTAAGAAATTGAAATGAAAAAAAAAAAAAATATCCGTTATTATTATAATTATATTTTTATATTAGATATATTATAAATATTTTCTTTTTTTTTTTTATTTAAATATGATATGAAAATCAGGATCTATGTACATTTTCATGACATTATTTTCTATAAATATAAGTAAACCCAAGTATCTAGTAGATACAAAAGACAATATAGCGTTTAATTGTTGAAATAAAATCAAATATCTTTTAAATATATACACATATATATATTTTTTAAATAAAATTGTAATTTAATATTTAATTTTATATATATATAGAATTTAATTTTTTTCTCATTTTCTTTATAATTTTCTTTTAATATTTTGACATTTTTGACTTTTGAATAGAAAATTTTCATGATATATATGTATGTACATATGAAAATTCAATTGAAAAAAAAAATCTAATAACATTCTGACCTACTAAATAAAAGATGGTCATATAATTTTTTATCTGGAAAATATAGGAGAAATTTATATTTTAAATTTAATAATATTTAATAATATTTTAATAATTAATTTGAAGAATAAATAGTACTTGTCGTATATCATTTGAATACAATTAACTTTTAGTTAATAAATTTAATAAAATATTTTAAATTTATTTTGCAATTAAATATTTTTAATTTCATCTATATATATGGTTTTAAATACAAAAATATTTATATAACTTTCTTTTATACTCTGCAATTTGAGGCTTCCGTCAACTCAATCTAATTTTAATTTTTTTTTAATTTTTTCAATCTAATATTTATATTCTATACATATACAAATTAATTTAATAAAATATTTAAAACTACTGTTTTATTAAAAAAATATATATTCATATATATATATAGATATATGATTATAAAAATAATTTATTTAAATGACTAAATTAAAAAAAAAAATTTTCATAATAATTATTTAATTATTACACCCTGAAGAAAAATTTAAAATTCCCAATAATTTAAAAAACAAAAAAAAATAAACCAAAAAAAATTGAAATTAAAGTTATTAAATACACACAATTTAATACCACAAAAATATAAACAAAAACAATACCTATATATAAATTCTAATAATTTTTAATTAGAATTTTATATTAATTAAATAAAACAAAAAATATAACATCTGAACCATAAAATATTTTAACCACAAATATATACATATATATATATAAAAAACCCACCACATATACTATTGTTATCCACAATATCCTGGACTACCCAAAAATAATTTACAAACAATAAAATCTCCTTAAAAAAACCATTATTACATTAAATTAAAATTGCCCTGCCGTTACTCTATATTCATTCTATTTAAACTTATTCACCATATATTGTATAACTTTTAAACATATGATAATCAAGTTGAATATTCTTATCCACCACCAACCACCCAATCCAATACTAAAAACAATTAACACAAAAACAAATTTTAACATTAAATGCTTGAAATTAGGTCTAGGTTAATATTAAAAACAAATATAGAGGGCGGGAGCGGAATTTTGTAATTGAAAATAAAAACAAAAATAATATCTACTTAATAATATTCAATCGATTTAATTACGAACAAAAATACACCACAATTAAATTATTGACCACAATTTATTTATTTTTTTATAATAAGTCTGAGGTATTCAACCTCAACGGTAAATGCAATCAATTTTTACAAAATTTGTGTAAAAAATAAAAAAAATATGTAAATATATGTATAAATGAATATATAAAATAAATGAATAATCATTTTTTTAATATTTCACCTCACACTTATCCAGCTTTGATTAGTTCAATTATTCACCACTCATTCTCTGATCGACGACGAGGTTGTGTAATTAAGGAAAGGATAAAAAAAAATACGATTTATACTTAACCTAAAAAGAACAACAAAAAAATGGATTCGAATTGAATTTTTTATCAAAATCAGGTGGTTTAATTGAATTGAGGTGAAAAGATGAGTTCTTACTTACTTATCACACCACAATCTGTATACAATTATTCAAATACAATAAAAGCTAATCATTATTATTTAATATTAAAAAAAAATTTCAAAAATCGATTTTTTTTTTTCAATTCGATTCAATCAAAAATTATGTTTCGATATCCTTACAATAACATGACAATTCACAATGGTATGGTAATACCATTGAATAATATTTCTTATATTTAGTAGGTAGATAACCTACAATAACCGCCCAATTTTAAAAACAAAAAGAAAAAAAAAAGTTCAAGGTTATTAAAAATAAATAAATACACAAAAAAAAAACAAATTTTTAATGTAAATCGTTTACCTCTGATTACTTTAATTCACAATTTATCACGATAATAAAGAATAATGACACAGTGAACAATATAAAGAAGGTGGTGAATGACGATGAGGTGAATAACAATGACATATAGCAATGGTGGAAATAATATACAATAGTAATGAATTGGAATGGTGAAAATTGTGGTGTCAAAGCCAGACATTTATAATTTTCTTTAATACTCTGATTTTATCAGATTTTGAAGTATCCTTAAGACCCTAATATATCACCACTTTCACAAAAAAAACTCAAAAACAAATATATACATACAAAAAAAAAATTATATTCATTCACTTTCTCATTTTTTTTTTTCATTTGTAAAATAAAATAAAAAAAATTCCATTACCACTTAAGGCATATATAAGGTAAATTGTCAAGGTGCACTTTGCACAGGGGAATTAACATAAAGCATAATTTCATACTCCCCACATCTGATTATATATATATATATATATTCTTATTACCCTTAATTCATTTAATACTGACATTTCTTTTTTTATATACATTCCTACTACTTTACTACTACTACTAAAACTACTTCTAGTACTACATATACAATATAATATAAGTAAAAAAAAATATTTATAAAGGATAATGACATTTTAATGTGATACTAAATTATGTCAAAATCTGATTCTGATAAAATGAACAGAATTTATAGAAAAATATTAAAGTACTTGAAAAGAAAGAGATAGAAATAGTTTTGTACTCTATATATATTACTCATCTATTACTATTCAATTTTTTATTTTATTCAAAAAAATATAACTATAATTTATATATTCAGGTATTGAGGTTAAAAATTTAAAAATTTTGAATTTAAGTACCTAAACACGTTTTTTTTTTTTTTTTTTAAAATTCGAAGTTTTATTTTAAATCAAATGTGTGTGTATGAAACTTTGGAAAAATTCTAGAAGATGCTGAGAGAAAGAGTTCAAAATTTATATTATAAATTTTTTAAGAAGTTCATTAATATGAAATATAGAATCATATATATATATATATATATATATATATATATAAATAAAATTGCAATAGAAGAAGACTAGACAACAACATAATTATTATAAATTAATCAAATATCGCAACAAGATTCTTGATATTTTTAGAATATAAATTATGACATTTTTTTAGAATTTCTTTTCCAATTTTTTTTTGCAATTTATTGCAAATTAGGTCACAATAAATCAAGTTTAAATTTTAAAATTTTTTTAAAATTAATTAATATTGAAATTGATAGATACCTCTATGTAGATATTTTGAATATACTAGCGTGTATTGACATTTCTAGATAATATATAGACCTATATTTGAATTATTAAAACTTTACTTAAAAACATTAAATTTCATTTAAGCCCCCATATCTTGGAAACTAAAAGAGGCCTACCTTAACTCCAATACACAAAATTTATCTACTCATAAGTATCTATGCAGTGGTATAGGTTTAATTTCCTTAATTAGGAAACACCATGTATATTTAAATATAAAATTTAATTACAATATTAAAAATTCTGTACTTGAAATATATTTATATTTCGAATGAATTTTAATATTTAATTAAAAAATTATATATAATGTATATACAATACATTTAATATTATACTTTATTCCAAGTATTATATACCTTCATTTCGAATAATTCAAATTGATTGATGTTTCCTGATTTTTTTTTTTTTTTTGCTAATATTAATTATATTAAAATAAACTTTCATTTATTATTTAACAGCCTGAGTTCTGATATATAGATACTCAAAATAGCATATAAACTCTAACATATTAGTTTTATATAATATTGATGTATTAATTTTTCGGAAAATTGATAAAATTCGAAAATAAAAACATTATTTTTTCGTAAATTTTTAATGAAATTTAAAAATTTTTAAATATTTGCTACAGTTTTAAAAATAAAATATACATATATACGTTAACTATTTTTAAAAATTGACATTTAATACAAATATACATGAAAAATGTCAAAAGTTAAATGTAATATAATAAAAGGGAATCTTCAAAAATATATTAATAAGAAACTAAACATAATAAATCCATTTTGATCTTTTTCTTTCGTCATCACATAATCAAAAAAAAACACAGAATAATTTTAGAAAAACTTTTTTTATTTTCTAAGTAACACTTCTATATTTTACCCAATTATGCTTTAAAACGTAAAGCTAAAAGAAAATAAGGAAAATTCTTAAAAAAAAACAACATTCTTATTTTTCTGGATTTTTTCATTCATTTTTCAATGTTGACGTAATTTCAAGTAACCTGATATCATTTTTTATACCTGTGTATCTATTTTATACTTTTTACCACACTTTAAAATCAAATTTTTTGTTTTATTTTTAAATATTTTCGTCCTTTTGTTGTTGTTGTGTTTTTTTTTTTGCTAATATCGAATTTTTCTGAACACAAAAGGTCAAAAAAAATGCTTTGCAAAATAAAATACATTATCAAAAACCATTATAATTGTACAAAAGGAATAATTAAGATATACCTTAATATTATTTTACCTAAAAATTTCGAAAGTTCAATTATAATTTGCTGGAAAATGGTCAAAATATGATGACTTATCAAATTTTTAGAGATATCAGAAACTTTAGTCGAAATTACATTTTTAATGGATATTTGTAAAATACTGTAAAGTTTCAAGGTTATCTAGCCCTGCAATACATTAGAGTGTTTAAAGAATAAATATGACAGTTAAATAAAAATTAATTAAAACTTAAATTTAATCCTGAACTTCAACTGTTATTTTCTGAATTGTATTCATTTCTATTGGTATATCAGTATTTGTAAAGTACTTAAAAGATGCAATGTTACCTAACCCTGATAAAAATCATTACGCAAAACGAAAGATTATGAAAGTAGAAATTAAAATTTTAATTCTGAACTCTTTTAAAAAAATGTGATTTTCGGAACTTAATTAATTTTAAGTGCTTTAAAGACTAAGGGTTCCCTACCCCTGACAAAAATAACAACGTAAAACGAAAAATTATTAAAGTTAAATTATAAAGTCTCACGATGATTTATCTTAACTAACTGTTATCTCTGAACTCCAATAATAGTTCAGAAACTCCAATAATATACATACTGCATTGTATTGCGCAGAGAAATAATTTACGGGTGCGATCTCGTAAGTATTTCCAAAAAAAATTTTTGATTTCATTAAAATATTAAGGTACCATTATAAAGTTCTTAAATTTTTACTTACTGTCTTTTTGGTCAAATAAATCCCACATATAAATCTTTTGTCCACCTACAATAAATTTTGGATTTTTGTCTTTATAACTAACTATCTATGAAAATATATATTTTTAACCCATATTTAAATTTTTCCCTGTTTTATTACAAAATAAACGGTAAAAAAAAAAGTTTGTATGTACGTAAGTTATAGTTAAGTGCATAATCCTCAAATCTTACTTTGATACCAAAAGAAAAATGAGTACTTTTTCAGAATAGAAAACTTTACTAGAAGATGAACTAAGAAAAAGAAATTTTAAATAAAAAAATTGTACACTGAGAAAAAATGTGTATAATAAATTCTTATTTCTGTGATAAGTTCAAAACAGGAAGTAGACCAAAATGAAGCATTTTAAACAGCTTCCGAACTTTTTTACCAGTGAAACAATTGACTAATAAATAAAAATACAAAAACAAAACAACCATATGAATTATTTAATGATTGAATACATTATTTTCGATTTTATTTATTCTAATATGATATTTATGCTAAAACTTGTCCTTAAATTGTAGGCAACATAGGAAATATTCAATAATGTCCCTCTTATTCCCTCTGATTCCTTTCTTTTTGGGAATTCTCATTTTCATATATATGTACCTTTTACCTATATAGTTACTTTATATAACAGGTTCCTAAATTGTATCTAAATATATCTATCCCAAAAATATGTACTTAACCTTATTTTCTTGATTTATTTATCTCTATCTCTGTCACTCACACTTTACTTTTATATTATTTTATTTTTTTTTTTATACTTAAATTATACAAAGTTAAAAAAAAATTTTTTAAAGAAAAAAAAAAAATTATTACATTTTTTTTTAAACTTCACCGTCTGAAAATCATAAATTATTCAAACTGATTTTGATTTTTATATCGGTTTTGATTTGATTTTATTAAACAGAAAAATAAAAAAAAAATTAAGTGAAATAGAAGTGAACAAAGAAAGAGATAGAAAATACAAATGATTTGATTTTTACTCTTTTTTTTCTTAATCCATCCTTGTTTGTTGTATACATTTTTTTATTTTTTATTGTTATTTAATGAAATTTCGTTAACCTTCTTAATAATATAATATCAAAGGAATACCGAATACCGATGTTCGGTACTTATGATGGTACTACATACCACAACTCTTCGTTACTTACTCTTCTTTTTTTTAATTCTATTCTTTTTTTCAATTTTTCATTTTATTTGTTGCTGTTTTTTTTTTATTTTTTTTACAATTCTGTTACTGTGAGAACGAGTTGGAGAAGATTCCATAATAAGATATTGTATATATGTATATATATATATACTGGATATATGGATATAATATTATCATGATGGTTAAAATATTTTGTATAAGTTTTGTTGTATGTTATATAAGTTTTTTTTTTTTTTAGTATCTACAGATATATATAGCTATATAGATATTTGTATCTCAAGATATAAGATACCCCATTGAAAAACATTGATACATTATTGGAATAGGGACCAACATAAAATTTATATTGTTTACAAACTTGTATACATATTTATATACAGCAAATATAATATATATGGAGATATTTATATATATTATAAAATTTTTATTCTAAAAGACAAAAAATAAGAAAAACACAAAAAAAAAAGAAAATTAAAGGAAGGAAAAAAATAAAAATATAAGAAAAAATACTTAAAATAATTTCATTGAAAAAGAATAATCAGAAAAAAAAAATAATAATAATAATTTGAAAAATAAAATAAAATCAAAGTTGATTTGATTCAATTTGGAAGAAATCTTTCAGCAAAAAAAAAAATAAAAATAAAATTTATTATTTCTTTCTCTTTTTCTATATCTCTTTCTTCTTCTGTTTTTTACAATTTCCTTATAATATAATTTCATTTTTAGTATAACATTCTATTTCTATATGTCATTAACTTATAAAGGAACTTATAAAGGAAGAAAATATAAAATTTTTTACAAAATGGATAAAAAATAAATTATATTAAAGTTTTGTTTTTTATATGACAGTTTTTTTTATAAACTTAATTTTTTAACTTTTGTTATACTTATTATACTTTGTATGTTAACCCTTTTGAATCGTATAGTTTGACCTGTATGACATCTGTAATTTAAATTTTTATTGAATATAACTTATCAAAAGTGTTCAATATTATGTTTTGTAATACCCTTAGGATTTTTCTTACATACCAATTAAATGGCATTTTTTAAAGTTTTTCAATTCTTTGTTGGTAGTCCTGCAGTTAGTCCTATAGTTAATTCTGTATTTTATACTTAGCTTAGTTGTTAATAATAACAATTTTAAATCTACAAAATGCTTTTTAAATTCTAGTTTATACTTTTCTTTGCTTATACAGTAATTAAAATGTTAAATTAAATATTCTCAATTCTTTAAGACTAATTATTAATAACTATAATTAAAATTTGTATATTTCTTTTATTAATTATAATTTTTTATATTCTTGTAAAAAAAAAAGCATATTTACATATTAAAAAATATTAAATGAATATATATATAATTTAAATAATATATATATTATTATATAATTTTTTTTAAAATATTGACTTTTTAAAATAAAAACTAATTTTTAATTTATTTAATTTTTAATTTCAAAATGTATTGAAGAATAAAATATACACAGTTTTTATATATATACAAAATAAAAAAAAAAAAACAATTAATTAAAAATTATTTAAATTATTCAATTATTAAAATTAATTTCTAATTTTTTTTAAATATCTCATATTTTATGCTTCACTTAAAATATAATAATATTTATAATATTATAAAAAATAAATATATAATTATTTTATTTTAAAATTAATGAAAATTATTAAAAAAAAAAGTATTCTTAATAAATATAAGATTTATTCAATAAGTTTTCTTACACTTATTTTATTTCTTATGCTATAAATAAATATCTTATATACTTAAGTTTTATATGTACATTTATATTAAAATTATACTATTAAAAATATAATTTAATATAATATTATAATTTTAATAGAAAATTTTTATTTCAAAATTAAAATATTATACAACACAATATTTTCTTTATAATAAAATATAATCAATAATTAATTAACTTTTCTTTAAAATAAATTGATTTTCCTTTTTTTTTATATACACTCATATATATGTGGAAGTTTTTAAGCATACATTAAGTAAATTATTATATATTGTATATATTAATATGTATTTTTAATAAAATATAATTGTAATTATACCATGAAAATAAGAAAATTTATTTTTTGTTAAGTAAATTTTCATTTAAAAGTTATTTATATATTTATTTCACTTATTATGTATATTGTATAATAAGTGTTGTATATATATATATATATATATAGTTATAAATAGTATTTTAATTTTTAATCAAATTGATTTTAAAATAATTATTGTTGTATATGCTAATGAACTTTTAATTTATTCAACTTTTAGAATTTGAAAATTTATATAAAGGCTTTAAAATATTATTAAAAACTTTTCATTCTTATTATACAATATATATATATATATATATATATTATAAGTATATGACATTTTTTTAATATTATTATTATTTATTTTGAATATTTCTTAATCTATTGTATTATATAGGTATTTAAATATACAATTTTTCAACCCTTTAATTTCAATTAATCTGTTTAGAATATCTTGTATTTTTAAACTATTTATAAATAAATTATTTTAAAGTAATTTCTTATATATGTTTAAATTTGAATTGAAATTTTAAACCGCAATAAAGTGAAATATTGAAAGGTGCTAGAATAAGATATTTTAAAATTGCTTTAAAACTAATTTTTTTTATTAAATTACCAATTAAAGTCCAATTAAAAACATAAAATGGTTTTAAAAATTTATTATTTTAATTTAAATTACAATTTTCAATCAAACAAAGAAGTTATACATAAAGATTTTTAAGATAAGAATATAAGATACATTTTATATAACATTAATATATAAATAAATAAGCATATACCTATATATTATTTTTAATAATTATAAGATATCTTAATTTGAAAAAATTCAAAAATATAAATTTTTTTTGAATTCTTATGAAAAACCAAAAAAAACCCAAACAAAATCTAAGAAAAAAAATTATCTTCCATAGATTTTTTTATACTAATATTTACTTCATTTTTTTTTTTTTTTTTGTAATATTTTGTTAATGTGAAAAACTTTTACAGTTTTAATTTTCCTTTTCCAAAATAAAAAAAAAAAAAAAAGAAACAAAATATATTTTTACACCATTTTTAAATTAAAAACTTGAAAAATTTCTGAAAAACAGAAAATCAAAAAATCAAAAAAACCAAAAACAAAAATAGAAAAGCAGGAAGAATACCAACTATATAGAAATAACAACATAATTCTATTTTTAACCTATATTTTTATACAACCTATATCAATATAACTAATTATGACACCTATAATCATCAGATATTAACCCCCATTTTCATTTTCATTCTTATTGTGGCATTTTTTTTCCTAAGTACAAAACTATACAAAAAAAAAAAAAAAAAAAACTAAAAATATTTATATTTAGAATTTTTCACCCATTTTTCTTTATAAATTTAATTCCATTTAATTGTTCTTCTTTTCCTTTTTTTTTTTTATTTTGTTTTTATCTTTTTCTGCTTTTCATGAGTGAAGAAAAATGAAAACAACAAAAAAATAAGTAAATTGATAGGGGGGCTTATATTCACACAAATATACATATTATATTTTTAAAATAAATAGTTCATTAAGAAATGAACAAGTATAAAATTCAAAAAGAAAAAAAAAAAAATAAAAACAACAACAAAAAAATCTTTTAAATAAAACTTCTAAAAAGTCATCATTATATATAAAATTATATAATTTCTATATATATGTATTCTATATATTTATATCCTCCTTATATGTATTATTTTTGTATTAAATTCAAGAAAAATTTTTCTCATTAATATAAATGTTTAAAAATATATATATATATATATATATATACACATTTAATTATACACATACATATATATATGTATATCATTTTATAATAAATACATTTTTAAATATAATTGACAACCCGTATTTATTCGACCGTATTTAAATTTGATTACTTATAAATATATACTTACATAAGCTTTAAAACTATTTTAATCATCATCATCATCATTATCATCATCAGCATTTTGATTGTTCATCAATATCAATAACCTTCCATTTAATAAATATACAAAAATACATATTTATAAACTCCTTAATTTTAATATACACATATTAACAACATTTATATATATATATATAAATGTATATATTAAGTTTTATTTTTCGGAATAATTTAAATCCTCTCAAACTCCTCTCAATATTTTCTTATAAAAAAAAAATTTCCTTATGCAATATAAGGACAACAACTACAACAAACCATCATTATTATATTACAGCACAATCTTTATCCTCTGTTTTTGATTTTTATTAATTTCTATTTCTATTTTTTTTTTTTTTTTTTTTGTACTTTAATATTCTCTTCCTATATCTCTCTCTTTCTCTTTCACTCTCTGTTTTTCCATCATCAATTTGTATTTTGTACATAGAATTTTTGTTTTTTTTAAATAAACGATCCAAAAAAAAAAGGAGTGAATTGAATTTTCATTTTTTTTTTGTTTTGGAAAATTCTTAATTGACTTTTCTTGACCCCTTACACTTTTTCTATATACAGTTAAGTCTTCTTCGAAAACTCACTTCTTTCTTAGTTTAAAAACCGCAACAACAACAAATACAGATTTCAATTCTTAATTGTATACAAAATTATTTAATTAAAATTAAAAAAAATTCCTTAATTTTGAAAAATAATAAAATTTTTCAAATAAAACAATTTTAAAGCTAAAGATTTATATTCAAAAATATTTTGAATAAATCTTAAGATTCAGTTGGGAAATTTATTAAAATCTGTCTAATGGAGATCTATACCTTTCTCTTTCTTAAACTTTAAATTAAATACATTTTCAAATAGTAATTTACTTAAATAAAGACATTAAAATTATTCGTCCTTTTCTTCAAATGTTTTTAATTTTTCTTCAAATTAATTGGAAAACAAGAAAAACGTGGGATAAATTTAGAAGTAACCGAAGTTTTTCTAAAAATTATAATTAACGAATTGTATTTAAAATATCTACACATTTTTTTTTAAAAAAAAAACCAAACATTAAAATAAAAACCAAAAATCTAAATAAAAAAATAAAAACAAAAAAAAAAATTATAAAGTCACATTCATATTATCACAAGCTATTAACTAATATTAACCAAAAGTTAAAGTCATGTTTATCGATTTATGTAAAATGTCCTTTTTTTTTTGTTCTTGTTTGTTGTTTTTCTTTTTTTAAGTTAAATTTTGCTTTTCTTTCATCCGTCACCCTTTTTTTTGGCTTTATATAAAATTCTCTCATCATTCTATACATCTTTATAGTATATTTAAATTAATATATATATTTATATATATTATATAATATATATTTTTAAAGATATAAAAATTTAAAAAAACAAATAAGTTAAAAATAAATTCTAGAAATTCTTATGAAAAGTCAAAAATTCCTTTAAAATAAATTTAACACACAACAACTAGAAACAGTTATCTATGGAAATTTTTTTTGTTTGTTTTTTTTTTTAATTGCGAGAAAATTTCCCTTATTTTTCTATTCAATTCCAAATAAAATTCAAAAATATCCTTGAGAAAACAATTAAATGGGTAATTTAATATTTTTGACATTTGATATTTATGGGAAATTTTTTTTTTCCAAGCTTATTTCCAACTTTAAAAAGTCCTTTAATAATAAATACAAAATTGGAGAAAATTCAAAAGAGCTTTTTTTTTTAAAAAAAAAATTGTACTTAGCGAGAGATTTGTTTTTCTCAAGAGATATTTTTTATAAAAGTTTTTTATTTGGGAAATTTTAATATTATTGTTATTTTTATTAAAACTTTCGCTCCGCTAGGTAAGGTACTTTTGAAAAATTGATTTTATTTTTTTTGGGAAATTTTTCTAGAAAATAAAAATTTTATTTTGGGAAATTTCAGTGGTGTTAACTGCTTTGTATAAATGCTTATATGGTACCAAAAATGATTTCAATGAGTTATTTTAAAAATAATCACTTTAAAACTTGACATTGACAATGAAGTACAGTGACAACAAAAAAAAAAACAAGTAATCAATAGCAATTTTCAATAGTAATCAAAATGTTGTTTAATAAATTCTAAATGACATATAATAAAACTAAAAGTTCTTAATTCTTTAAATATCAATATTAATTCTTTAAATATATAATAAATCCAATTATTTAATGCATTTTATGGATTACAATTAGTTTCAGTTATCATATTAAAATTTTATTTTAAATATTACTTACATTTAAATATTATTGTGTATTTTAATGTGATTTCTTTTTTTTTAAATTGAATAACGCTTAATATCCAATTTATTATTATGTAAATTTTGGTGTTTTTTTTCCAAAATTTTCACATCAACTTTTTAAAGTCTTTTGTCTTTGTATATTATGGAAAAAAAGATTATATAAGCACATAATACCTTTTTAATAATAATTAAAAAAAAAAATACAATTATAAATATTTTATATACCGACATTTACTTTAGACTTTTATACTTTCACTTTTTGTTTTTTTGAAAAACTTTTATATTAACGTCTAATAAATATCATTAAATTTATAAATTTTGATATAAATCCATAAACAAAATCTGACATTATTTTCTGGTAGGTATTTAAGTTGTTTTTTTTTTTTTTTATATAAAAATTCTATTTAAGGCAAAACAATTGGAAAACAAAACATGAAAGAACCTTGAATAAAAAAAAAAACACACAAATATTAAATTTTTTAATTCTTTCACGTTTTAATAGATTAAAAACAATTTAATTTCATTTTTTTTTTAAATTTTATTGTAACTATGAAATATTTAAATTGGATTGAAAGTGAAAAAAAGAATTATAGAAAAAATTTTTAAATATAAAATTGAATAAGCTGGACAGATATGGAAGATATAAACCTCTGACTTTTTATTCCAACTCCAATTTTACAATATACTTCAAATTGTTGAATGAAAACTATCAATTTAGAATGTAAATGTTAAAAAACGAAAGTACTGTTTAAAACGATTACATACCTTGAAAAAAGCAAATCCTTTTAAGTACTTTATTATTTTAAAGTACTTTTTGTCTTTTTTAATAAATTTTTAAATGCTTTCTTTTCTATATTAATTACCCTTTCTACAAAATTATTAAATGCTTTTCAAAAGAATATAAATATCACAAAAACTAAACCTAGAAAAGTTCAAATATTTAAAATTTCAAAAAAATATTTACATAACTTTTTTACCATCATTACAAAAAATCAGAAAAAAATTGGTTTCGCAACAATAAAAATTATAATTAAAAATTTATAATAAAAATGGAATATGACATTTTCTAATTTTTAAATTTATTTTTGAATAGCATCAATCTAATATATATTTACATATATTTTCAAATTATATAATGCATATATGTATATGCAAATATATACTAGCTAATACCTGGTGCGCGTTGCTGTTACCTCATAATGGAAGTTTAATTTAAGTTGATGTTACTGCAAAAACTTTTCAAAGTTGAACGTAATTTTCTTTCAAAATTTTTTTTGACCAATCGTCGGGCCGACATGGGTTAACAAATTCTTAGCCCCATTTTTAGCCCCAGAATTTCTTTCCGTATACCGAAACTTCTATTTACAAATTTTCATGAGAAACAGCTGAGCAGTTTAGGAGTCTATTATACAAACATATAAACAAACAAACTTTCGCTTTTATATATATAAATTATGTATACAAAAACATATTTATTATAATATGTTTAATATATGTATAACTTTGCTTAGTTACTCACCTTTTTGACATTTTTTTACATGCTTTACACTTTTAATGATTTATTTTTACTCTTAAAAAGAAACACTTAAACTCTGAAATTGAATTCTAATTTTACAAATTTTTATTTTGAATCCAATAAAAAAAAAAACAAAATAAAAGGAAAAAATTTATAAGATGTCTTCTTTAAAAAATAAAAACAAAATTTGTTTACAGTTTTTTGTTTTTCCAAAGCAACATTATAGAAAAAAAAAAACAAAAACAGAAAAAAAAAGAGTTTAAAAATAAATTCTGTTAAATATCTGACACCATTTAAAAAGGATTCGATCCGGTTGTCTAACTACCACCGCATTTTCTTCTTAATATATAATTTTTTTGTTTTGTTTTTTTTTTATTTTTTTGTTTTTCATTTATTTATTCTCATGCTTTTTTTTTTCATTTTTCTTCTCTTTTAATCCTTTGATTGTATTTGATTCCCAGATTTCGTTCCCTTGCCTCCCCTTCCTTTCCTATCTACCATCTTGTATCTCAAACTCTTCCATCCTGTTTAAAGTGGAAAATTTTTATTTTTTGATAATTTAGTTGTTGTTTTTGTTTTTTAACCATTTTGCAATCAAATTTTTGTTTTTCTTCCCTCCAAATAAAATATTAAAAGATCTAAGAACTAGAACGAGGAAGGATACAAGGAGACGGAAGGTTATATCTTTAGATATTTCAAAAAGCATTCCTAAAAATATTATTAAATATTTTGTGTTGTTCTTATTTCTATTCACAATTCGCAAAAAGATGAAATTTATAAGATGATGATGATGATGGAAAAAAGTGAAAACCAAAATTGAAGTCTTGGTTTTTCTATTTTTTCTTTACCACTTTTTTTTAATCATTGGAAGAAAAAAAAAAAAAATCAGCCCCAGCTACAAAAGCAAAAAAAAAACAAAATTTTTCTATTAAATATTTAAAGATAATTTATTTTTACTTTTTAATATTTTTTTTTTATTTTGTGTTTTTAATACGCTTTTTATTTAATGGTTTTTGTATAGTGTCTCGTCAGCTAATAAGAATTTTTTTTTTTGTTTTTTTTTTTTGGTTTTTTAATCGATTTTATATAAAAACATAATTAAAAAATATTTATATATATATATAAAAAAACCCTGAAGAAAATCATTTACAAAAAAAAAAAATAAAAAATTAGACAATTCCCAGACAAAAAAAAAAAAATTTTCATTGAAATGAAATGAAAATTTCCAATTTAATTCATTCATCTTTTTTCTGAGTTTTATTAATAATAATTTATAGAACATTGACTTATACAAACCAACACACACACACACTCATAAAATAATAAAATAATTTTGATTATTAGATATAAATATTCAATATTAAATACCATCCCCTTAACCACCCCTTTGCCGATGGATCCTTTGTTATGATTTAATTTTTATTTAGAAGTCTTTCTATTTATTTCACTAATAAAAATTTAATAGTAAGAATATAAGTAAGGAATTCCAAAAAAATTTCCAAAAAAAAAAAAAAGTTTTTAATCTGTAATAACTCAAAATAAATTAAATAATTCATAAAATTTTGTAGACAATCATAAAAAAAAGTATTTTTAATTACTATTTTATTTGATTATATTCTTTGCAAAAACTTATTTTATTTTGAAATTTGATTAAATTAATTTTAAAAAAAAATTTATATTAGCCCCTTATGTTATGCAATTTTTTTGAAATTATATATTTCAGGAATCTTTTGAATTTTTAAACAATTTTACTGTTAGGAACGTTTTAAATTGTGATTCAAAAATATTCTACAGCTGTTTTTAAGTGTTTGGCTTAATTAATGACGTTAAAAAGCCACTTCAACCCTTTTAAGGATTGCAATCCTTTTTACTTATATAGCTAAAAAATTTTTTTACGTTTTAAAAAACTACCAAATTAATAATCCTTTCATTCCTCTTCTGAAGTTAGTTATACGTGGTATTTCTAACAAATTTTGAATTAATTTTTATTATACATATATATATTGTATATTTCTTGCACCCATATCTAATAATTTTCACAATTCCATTTTTCGTGATACCATTTTTTAATTCTTTCTAATATTTTGTTCACAAATTGAATTTCAATGACAGGATTACAAATTTTCAATAAAATAAAAGTAACATTCTTTAATGTCCTTTTTATTCATTATTATTTAATCCTTTATTTTTTAGTTCGTTTTTTTTTTTGTATTTTCTGACAAGAATTGGTTTTATTTAAATACTACTTTTTTTTTTATTTTTGTTATATTATTAATGAATACCATAACTGAACCGATTCAAACAACCACCATCCAGATCTTATGATCCGATTTATCTTTTCAAATATAACAAGGAAAAAAAAAAGCAAAAAAAAACTTATAATAAATATTATTATTATGATTATTATTATTATTTCAATTCCCATTCAAGTCAGTCATTATCAATTCAATCCCTTTTCTGATATTTAAATATAAAAAAAATTGTTATTATTTGATGTTATATTTTTTTTTTAACAATATTGTTATATACCTGAAACGAGTTGAATTTATACCTTAAAGGTTACAAATAAAAATTAAAAAAGATAAACAGAGAATAAAATAAAAATAAAATAATATAAAAAAAAAAACTTTTAATAATTTGTAAATATTGACTTTTCGAGTTTTATTCTCTGGGTTTTTTGTATTCTGTTTATTGTTATTTTAAATAAAATTTTAAGTTATTTTATACTTGTAATCGACGTTAAATATTCTTTATGTACCCTTTATATACTTGTATACCTTTATATATGCATTAAGAGGTTGGTTGTTTTTTTTTAAACCAGATTTTTTTATTTGTTTCCCTTTTAACTATTTTTAATTTTTTTTTTCGAGTTTTATTATCAATGATTATTATTATAAAGAATATTTAAATATCCCATACTTTAAATTTGCTTATATGTCCTGTTTCAAAATCAACAATTCCATCTAGGATGAATTTGTATATATGTATTTGTATACATAAATTAAAAATAATATTTTGAATTAATTAAATTGACCCCTTTTGTGAGTGATGATTAAATATACAAATAATAAAAAAAAAACATAGTGTGATAAGTTTTTATTTTATTCTTTAAATAAGTATGCAAAAATAAAAAAAATATAGTTGTAAGGATATAAAAAAGGACATTAAACAACCCATGAACTATATGTATATATGTAGAGCGCAAAAAAAAAAATAATCATCAATCATTATTACAAAAGTATATATAGTGATCCTTAATATATTTCAAGAGTAAAAAAAACAAGTGAGGGAAAAAAACCAAGGGTTTTTAAAAAGCACATTTTCAATACTATATACGGTTTCTTACTGAGTTTTTTATCATTTATTTTTATAAAAATATATATTATGATAATATTATAATTTTGTTATTTCATTAATAATTAATTACATGAGTAATAGCGAATTACTTAGAATATAACACCAATGCACTCAAGAAAACCTGTTAATAAGTGCAAAATATAGTGTTGGAGCTTCAATGTTAACGTTTAATTTTGGAAAAACTTACACTGGTAAATAAGTTATGTTTTATAAGTTGTTTTATAAGAACATAAAAGTTTTAATTTTGAAGACCTAGTAGCCCTTCAATGGGGAAGATTCCCAAATTTTTGCTTAGCAAACTTATGATGGATCTGCTCACTCTCCTCCTGTCTTCACTCTTCCATTTTTTTCCGGTTCTAGGAAATCAATTTTGAACTCCAACAAAATTTGGAATTTTACCTAGAATATTATTATCAAACCAAAAATGGTTAAGACTAAGAAACAATTTCTTCAATTTAAAGAGACCCTTTCAAATTTAAGAAAAACCTTTAATGTATGTTGAAATATGATGCTGCAGCTATAAATTTTGCATATTTGTAAAAAAAAATTTGAACAGGTGTTAAAGTTACAGGTGGTTGAAAATAGCAAAATTTCAATTTTGGAGCCCTTATAGCTCCTAAACAGGGGGCGTGACAAAAAAATTTTGTTAACTGACTCCTACTAATTTTGGAGGACCTAACTTCTCCCAAAATTTCAAGACCCTAGGTTGAACCGTTTAAAAGATATATGGGGCCAAAAATTTTGCAAAAGTTGAGTTTAGCTTAATGGTAAATTTTAGTACCGTATGGTAACCCTATACATTTAAACTTTATATTTTTGTAAAGCTTATAAAACCAGCTATCTTTTGCCGTTTTCAGATTAAAAATACACTAAAAGAAACTCATATTATAACAATTTAAAAATAGGGCTTTTTCCAACTTTGGGGGGCTGTAGCTCCGTAACGGGTGGGGCTACAGAAAAAAATTCTTCTACGAAATTAATTTTTTTGTAATATCTACTCGTGGTTAAAATTTCTTTAATCTATTTCAAACGGTGTAAAAGTTTTTGTAAACATACGGACGGACGGACAAAGTCAAAATTAAGAAAAACCTTTGACACTTATTGAAACTTTCGTTTTGGAGCTTTCAATTTTGTATACAAATAAAAAAAAATTTTGACAGGTATTCAAGTTATAGGTGTTTAAAAGCTAAATTTTTAGGAAAATTTCAATTTTCGACCCCTTACAGCTCCTAAAGAGGGGGCGTGACAAAAAAATTTTGTTAACTGACTCTTACTTATTTCTAAGGATCTAACTTCTCCCAAAATTTCAAGTTTCTAGATTTAGCCGTTCCGAAGTTATGAGGGACCAAAAATTTTGTAAAACTTAGTTTTGAATAACGGTAAATTTTAGTACCGTATGGTAACCCTATACAATTGGTTTTTAAAAATTTGTAAAGCTTATAAGAACAGCTGTCTGTTACCGTTTGCAGGTTGGAAATATACCTTATAGAACTCTAATTATAACTGTTTAAATATGGGGCTTTTTCCGACTTTGCGGGGCTGTAGCTCCGTAACGGGGGGGGCTACAAAAAAAAGTTTTAACATTAAATTATTTTTATTGCAATACCTACCCATTTCTGATATTTTTTAGTCAATCGTAGGTAAAAAGGGACGGACGGACGGACGGACGGACAGAGTGAAGCTATATAGGCACATTTTTACAAAATTTTTTGAAAATGTGCTAAAAATGTATGAACTTAAAAAATAGGTATGGGAAAGGTATAGGACAGGACATAGGTACAGGGGTAGTTATATATATATAATATAGTTTAGTTGTAGTTTTATAGGTATATATATATATATGTACATATATAATAAAAAATTAAGTAATGCAGTACAATATTGGGTTTTGTAAATTAAACCATTAATGGGAAGTATTTTTTTTTTTTAATTTTTCAAAAATATTTCAATAGAAATTGTATATATATAGTATATATATATATTTTGTTTAATAAATTCATTTACTCTTTAAAAATTGTTTTTTTTTTTTTTTACATTTAATTTGACGCAACATTTATCATTTTTTAAAAGAAGTATATAGAAAAAAAAATGTATGTAATAAAAGTCATCAAGGAATTATAATGAAGGATAGGCTAAAGTCAATAGAACATCTGTCTTTCAATGTTTTCAATTAAAAAAAAAACTTATAAATTACAAACAAACAATTTACTTTTGTTAATGACTTTATTTTATTATTATTAAAGTTAATTGTATGCAATTGATTTTTCTTTATATTGAGTAGTAGAATAAAATATAAGTATCTATTAAATATAAAACTCTTATTAAACCCTTAGGTAAATTTTAGAAATTTATAAAAATTGAAATTTTTGAATTGAAGTCAAAATTTAAGTTTTTTATATCAAAATTATCGTAATTGTTTAAAATGGGTACCTAAAATAATTGCACCCTTTAATTCTTTCATTTTAAACAACTATGAATTTATGACTGATGAATTTAATTTTGATACACTTAAAAATCTACTCTTTTTTTAATATTTAACATTTAGTCATTTACTTATTATTCAAATAATTTTTTAAAACACAACCCAAAGTAAATGCAATCCTTTATAGCAATTAATATAACTTGCGTTCCCTTTCTAAGGAGTAAACTTTTCTTTTCTAATGTCAACTACTCGCAGTCCTTGTAATGATTCGATGAGAACAATATTGATAATTTAAAAAAATTCCGGCAGATGGCTTTTAATTTAAATTTTTCATAATAGATGAATTTTCATTTGAATATAGGTTATGTTAAATAATATTTTTTTATTAGATAACCAATGACCACTTACTTCTTCTATTTTAAATAATATTATATACATATTAGCATTACACATTAATTTTTTCATTTTATTTTCAATATCTAAATATATTAAAAATAATAAACTTCTCAAATGACAGATAGTTTTTAAATGTCAAAAATATATGTATGACAATTAAACTGACAATTATCTACTCCTGCACAAAAAATTAGCTTTTCATTTACAAACTCCTCCTATCTAGGTGTGATTAAAGGAACGCACATATAATTATTCAATTATATATTAATATATATATATATATAATATATATTAAAAATAATAAACTTTTTAAATGACAGATAGTTTTAAAATGTCAAATATATTTATGACAACTAAACTGACAATTATCTACTCCTGTACAAAAAATTAACTTTTCATTTACAAACTATTCCTATCTAATCTGTTTGCTTAAAGAAGCTCATGCTTAATTAGTCCTAAATTCTTAAATCTATACAAATTTCTTTTTATTAAAATCAACGATTTTTAATCTAAAAAATTTCTTAGAAAGTTAATTATAAAATCAAATAGCATTAAAATATTTTCAATAAATCAAAAAAACAACACCATTAATACTGTAATCATTTCTGAAATTTAATTTACTGTAAATATTTCTATTAATTTGCATTTTCTTATGGTGTTTTCTAGAAACTTTACACCATATGTACTACATTTATTATAATATCTTAAATTTAAAATTCTTTTTCATTTTAAATATATAATAGGTATATAGTTATATAATTAAAGTGAATAGTTCCACCTGGTTGGTGGTCAAATCTTGTAAGATTTATAACAAAACAATTTTAAAATCAAATCCTTTAGAATTATTTTAAGAAGCATGCCAAATTTCCACTTAAATGCTTTAATCTGGATTTTCATACGTTTCATAAGTGAATTCAAAAAAATTTAAATTCTTTGTTCTTCGAAATTTTAGGATCAATTCGGTATAAAAGCATTTCTATATATATCTTATAAATATATATGTATATATGTATAAAATATATATGTTACTTCTTTTGTTAAATTAACTTCACTACTCAATTATCCTTGAAATGAAATCCTTATAACTTGAATTAAATATAATATATATATATATATAATATGTAATAATGAAGAGTATATATATGTATATGGTATATATATAATTTATTTCCTTTTAAAACTCCGTGAAAATATTCATTTTTTACAACAGTTGGTTGATCTTTTTTTTTTAAATATATAAAAACAGAAACTCCTCTTCATTAGTTAAAAATGCCTTATCCTTCTTTTGGTTTTTCTTGTTCTTTTTCTTCTTCTTGTTGTTCTTCTTCTTCTAAAATAGTTTTTTTATTTTTTTTTTTTTTAATTTAAAAATTCTGTCTTCTCTACTCTGATGACTTGACCACCTGTCGATTTCTTAGTTTTTTTTTTTTTTTTAATTCCAAAATTGAACTGAAATGAAAAATGTATAACTCATAATGCGTCAGCTGCATAAAGTATTAAAAAAAA
Organism: Dolichopus griseipennis; assembly: GCA_963082915.1. Classification (NCBI taxonomy): domain Eukaryota; kingdom Metazoa; phylum Arthropoda; class Insecta; order Diptera; family Dolichopodidae; genus Dolichopus; species Dolichopus griseipennis. The sequence continues at coordinate 84,115,729 of OY720443.1, forward strand.
AAAAATGTTGTTGCAATACCGCATCACAAATTTTTTTTTTTTTTCTAAAGATCTAATATCGGCTTTTCTTTTTTTTTTTTAAATTTTTTTGCTAAGAATTTTTTTAATTAAAAGATATACATATATATATATATAAACTTAAGGGTAAGTATTCATCATTTATGAACGCATTCATTATTATTATTTTTTGAAAAGGTAATTTTCTACCTGTATAAATAAACACCTCTTATCCTCTGCTCAATTTATATAAAGAGCAGAAAAATGGATTTATTTTTTTTTTTTTGCAAAAAAATCTTTTAAATTTTTTATTCTTTTTCTTATTCTTTTGTTAGACCATTCTTAGGATCCGATTCAGATTCCTTTAAAAATAAAAAACAAATCATTCTCTAGTCAATCGTTCATCACAATATGGAAATCTTATACATATACATATTATCTTTAGAATAAAATCTATTCTTCAGAATATCTGACTCTCTTTGCTTAATACTGTATATAGGGATATATTTTTAAAGGATAATAATAATAATAATAATAGTTATGAAACATCATATATACATATTCACCTATATATGAATTAAGGATCAAATTTTTAGTATTTGGGATGTTTGTAGTTTATTTGTTTTCTTGAAATACCATATGGCATACATATTCAATCTTCTCTAAGACCATATTTAATTATAAACTACTCGAAATATTCTGATTTCTTTTAGTCCTTTCTATTTTTTTTTTTTTTTTTTTTTGGTTTTTTAAAGGATATTTAAGATTATCATTTTTTATGTCCTTTTGTTGAAATTTACAATAACATTCTTATACAATATTGTATATCATAAAATTAAAAAATATAAAAAAAAAAATATGTTAGTCTATTATTACAAAAAAATTTTTTTAACAATTATATATATATATGTGTATATATATATATTGTAAAAGTAGGTGATTTCTAAGAATAAAAAATTATAATTCTAAAGAATGCGATATTTTAATGTATGTAAGATTAAATATTCAAAAAAAAAAATAAAAATTACAAATAATTTTTTTGTAAATTAATATATTGAATGAATTAAATAAAATTGAATAATAATAATAATAAAAAACAGTCCAGATGTTTTTTTTTTTTATGTTTTTTAAAGTAAGGTGATTTATCAAGGTGTTCAAAAATCAAGGTGTATTAAAATATATACTTGATTGTTTTTAAATCATAGATTGAAAACTAAGTATTATATAGGTATATGAAATCTTTTGTCATTATTAAAGTAATTTAATATTATATACTATGATTTACTCAAATTTGTTTAATCAATTGTTCAGAAAAAGATTATTAAGAAGTGATTCTTCGTTTTTAGCTAAAAAAATTTCCAATTAATAAAAAATATTTTATATAATATATAAATATTATTAAACCCTCTGCCAGATACAAAATTCAGATCTTATACACACATTTCCGCCAAAAATTCCAATAATAGATATTATTTAAAAAAATTAGATCATTTCTCATGATCCATATTCAAATAGACCGAATTTATATGAAATTATCTCATCACTTTTTTATATTTTTAGTTCTCAAAACATAATAAAGTATACTAATTAATTTTATTATAGATATTTCCTTACAAACATTTTAGTCATATATAAACATAACCTCAGAAAATAAGTAAACAATTCCATTCAATTAATTTGTTTACATATTAACTTATCGTTAATATTTCAAAAAAAAAAAATTTTTAAATTGATTGCAATAAATAAAAAAAGAGAATTCGCAAAATAAATACAAAATTTAATTCAATTTTAAAAAAATTTTATTTATTCAAAAAGAATCCATCTGAGAAATCTCTAATTAATATATTATGTATATCAAATATGAATCAATTTTGTTTGATTATATGTATACAGGATTCTGGGATGTATAAAATAAACAGCCAAAAAAAAAACTTTTTATATATTTATTAATCTATAAATTCAAAATTTAAATAAGAAATCAGCAATAAGAAAACAATTATAATATTTATATAAGAATAAAAAAAATAATAAAAATAAAACCAAAAATATGTGTAAACAATTTTGCAATAATTTGTGACAACTTAATTTTCTAAATTTAAAACCACATAAATATGTACACATTATATTATATTCTTAATATTTATTCATAATTATATTGTATTATGTTGTATGTATATTATAATTATTTTGAATACTTATTATATATTATATGTATTTATATACAATATTGTATTTGAAAACAAACAGAAAATCTTTGCAAATCTTTTAAATTAATGCTATACATGTAAAATGATTCTTTAAAATAATAATAATTAAACTGTTCAAATATCAATGACATAAATTGAATGAATAACATATTTTTAGAATATTTTGCTATGGTATACATTTATTAATTAAATCTATGACTCCAAAATTATGGTCCAGCACTTCAATCAGCAGCTAACATATGTAAGTCTTTAGGTTATTATGTTTCAGACCTAGAGACTTATAGTAAATTTGAGTAAGTTGGCAATCCTATCTTTTTTCTATTGTATGTATAGAGTGTTATATACAATAGATGGTGTGTTCATTATATACAGTATACTGGGTGTTCAAAGCTAAATGGTATAACGTGATAGAGGAAGACTAAGTAAGTACAAGCACAGGGAATTCAAAAATTTTTACGACCTTTCCCGATCATTCGCCATAAGTTTTCTTAACTTCTCTTTAGTTTTATTTGATAGTTCAGCTATAATAATTTTTAATTAATTTTACGTCTAATACTAATACAATAATACAATTGAGATAGAATCTATTAATACTTTTATAAGTAAGTATTCTAACTTTAATTTAATAATATTATTAATTAGCTTATCACATAATTTATCACAAATTTTCATCTGATATTAATAACAAAACACTTTTCTTTAATTCAAAAATTAAATATAACAATTCAAAATTTTGCATAATTCTTTTTTTTTAATTTAAAAGTAAATAAAGAAATGTTTATAAATAAATATAAAATATAAATACCATTGTTGTTATGCTTACAGCAACATGTACCGTATACTTGTATACATTATTATACAAAACAATTTTCATTGTAAAAAAAAAAAAAAATACAAATATTATTCAACTTGAAATTATATTATCATTATTTAATTTATGATTGCGGTTTCATTAAATTAAAATAAATCTTATTTATGACTATACATTTATATATACATTTCTCAAAAAATATATAAATGTTAATATTATATATATATGTATATATATAGCGAATATATAATAATAATTTATAAAAATAATAATAATAATAATAAAATTCAATGATCATAATCATATATATACATATTCATAAAAATTATAATGTATCTTTTTATAATTTATTTTTTTTTTTTTTTTCTTAATGAAACAAACAATCAAACATACAAATGAATGTACAATGTACATATATATTTAATTCTACTATCCGTTGCTTCTTAATTTTTTTATATAATTTTTTCTTATTTATTTTTTACTTATTTTCTTTTCAACATAATTTTAGTTGATTATCAATTTACCATATATATATATATATATATACATATATATATATAATATATTCATACAACAGAATCAACAAAACCAAACTAAACTGGCATCATAATTATGTACATTTTTTCCTTTATTTTTTTTTTTTTCGAATTCATTGCATATCTCTACATCTTTTATAAACCAAAACTATTATATTCATATATACATAGTTGATATTCATATTATTATATACATGTATATATAATTTACTTTGTTAAATAATTATGTATATGCAACAAAAAAGAAAAAAAAAGAAATTGAAACATGCTACAAAACAATAGAGATTAAAATATACAAAATAAAATACATATCATCATGTATAATAATATTCTTAAAGCCAAAATATCTTAAATGTATATATACAAAAATGTTTCAGAAAAAAAAAAAAAAAATTAAACTAAAACTGGTTTATTGTATTCTTTTTCATCAGTTTAATCATCAAAAAAGAAGAAGAAAAAAAAACAACAACAACAACAACAACAATAAAACATCTTTCATCAAACAAAAAAAAAAAAATTTAAGTCTTAAATGTTGCTAATTTTTATTTTTCAATTTTGAGGATTAAAAAAAATGCTGCGTACTAATGACAATATAAATAGAGTTGTTGCTAAACATTTTTCTTTTGTGATACATTTTTATACTAAACAAAATTACGTTGTATAATAATGTCATAAACATTTATTTTGTGTTTCAATAAAAAACGCATCTTTAATGTTGCTAAGCTAATATTGCTAATATCAATATAATTGTATAAGGTTTTATGACCTTTTGTTGCATAAAAATATTTTTGCATCAGATTCGATTCTCTAGCTAGACAGTCTTAAGTATTTTAGAAATGCATAATAGTGTAGTGCGTCTAGTGAGAGTATTTTTTTTTTCATTCAATCTTTGAAACTCTTTTCAAGAATCATATGTAAAAGAATATTTTATTTCAACATGTTGCATAAACATTTTGAATTTTTGATTCATTTACAACCATATCATACAATATATGTTTGACACATCAATTTTTCATTTCATACAATATATGTTTCACACATCAATTTTTCATTTCATACAATAATGTTGATAATCAATTTTTGTTAATCGAGACAGCAATGTTGATAAAAAAATGTTTGATACAACATTATTTGTATAAGATAACATTGTTTAAAGAAAACTGTTGCGAAACAAAGTAAGTTGAATTAAAAAAATGTTTCTTAATTTGTAGAAATGAATGAAAATTATTTCAAGGCAAAGTATCATAAAGAGTATTAAGTGTTTAGCAACATTAAAATAGTTTTTTAGAGAAAATTTGTATATTCGATTCAAATAAAGACGATCTTACATATTAAAATAAAATTCTATTCTCTTTTTTTTTGATCTCTTATTCGGAATTCCTTATATTAAATTTTCGAATTATTTTAATAACATTTTATGGACTATGGAGTGATGATTTTTAATTTCATTTGCTTCTTTTTCAGTTTTTTCAGTCCAAGAGGAATGGAAATTGAAAGAAAAGGGAAACAAAGAAGAATAAATTAAAAAGAATTTAATATAAAATATACTTAAAAACTCGTTCGTATTTATTCATTTAAAAAAATTTGTGTGTGGGTGTATAGTATATACTTATGAATTTTTATTATCTTAAGCTGTAAGACCCGTAGTACAGTATTTTGTATAATATGCTGTTAAAGAATACTCAGAGGAGTCAAATTTCAAAAAAAAAAAACAAATTTAATAAAAATTGTGTTGTTGTTTTATTTTAATTTTTTTAATTCCCTTTCAAGATGACTGACTGACTTCTCTTCAGTAAATTGGTTGAGGGCTAGAAAATGAATGATTGTCATTTAAGTTTTAGACATAAAAATAAAATAAAAAAAAAAAAAAACCAAGAATGAGTTTATTTTCAAATTATGCATTTTTTAATGGTGATTTTAATTAGAAAATTCGTGGAAAATAAATAATTTATTTTTAATTTGTTGTTTGTTTTTGATCATTAATTAAGAAAAAAATTTGTAATAATTTTTTTTGCATTAGAAGAGTTAATTAAAAAACTAATGAGAAATATTTTAATGATATAAAAACTATATTATAATTTACTAATTTATCGCCTTTTTAAAATTTGACTTTTTTTATGAACATATGGTCACATTAATTCAATCTTTTTTATTAGATTTTTAATTAATAATGACTTTATTAGATTTTATTTAAAAAATAAAATTTTTTATTAAAATAATGTTTTTTTTTATTAATTTATAGGCTGTCTCCTTGATGGAGTTACGCCATCGGCACCACCAGATGTCCCACCACGTAATCCAACTATGAGCCGTATGAACGGTCGAGTAACTGGGAATACAAATGAATTAGGAGTAGATTTTGAACCTTCATGTTTAGTAAGAACCCCATCTGGAAACGTATACATTCCCAGTGGAAATTTAAGTGAGTATCACTGTTAGTATCGTTTTCCATTTTATTTTGGTTTTAATTTAATTAAAATTTGATTTTTTTTTTGTTTTTTACTTATTTTTATATTTTTTAATTTAGTTAAAAAATTTAAAAATTTTTATTTTTTTTTCTAAATTTATAAAATTTTGAATGGAAAAAAATATCAATATAAGTAAAATTTACTTTATAGTATCCGAATTTCGAATTAAATAAAATTTATATAATTATAGATATTAATAAAGGATCACCAATTGATTATAAAGGTGGTTCAGCTTGTTCTACACCAACAAAAGAGGGTGGTATTAAAGCATACGAACGTAATAATTGTATGGGACCTGTGCTTCCACCACGCAGTGTTATGGGTGGTTTACAGTCGCATCATCATCATTATTCAGCTCCAATGAATTTTAGAAAAGATTTAGCAGCACGTTGTAATTCAAAATGTGTTGCAATTGTTTCAACTTCTATAATAGCACTATTAGTTATATTATTTTTCTTATTAACAGGTAATATAATTTTTATACTAATTATTTAGAAAATTTATTTAATATATTTTCTTTAAAAAAAAAAATAGGCTTGGGTGTACTAACATGGGCACCGTCAGCCCCATGTACAGTTCTAGTCGGTGAAGAAACATCAGAAATTACAGCAGCAAAAAGTACTAATAATGATTTAAGTAAATTACATCAAAATTCCCCAGGTAGATCAAAAACTGGTCTAAATGGTGGTCAACCAATAACTGTTACAGCAGCAACTTCATCACTTTCAGCATCATCAACAGTATTAGCTGCTGTATCACCATCAATAACAACAGCAACATCATCAAGTGGAAATCCATTAGGTAAGTTTTAATATTTCTAAAATAACTCTTCTTTTTAAATGTGTTTCCTTACTATTTTTCTATTTTTTTTAATTTTTCTAATTTTTCTTTCTTTATTTCTTTGGGTGTTTGTTCATTGCATATTTTCCTTTTGTTTTTATGTTTTATTATATGCTTTGTTTATTTTGTTTAATGTAACACTACTTAAAAAACAAACACACAAAATTTAAAATCAAAAATCCTACACAAATAAAAACAATAACATGATTTTGGAACTGATGAAGTCAAAAATCACAAATATAGAAGAGCACGTAGGGATTTAGCTAAACAAAATGACCATACCCTTCAACATCAATTCCAATCCAATTTATATTCAACAACATCCTTGAAACCAAACTTATCCACTTTTTATACTTACATTAAAAATATTGAAAAACAAAATCATCAAAACATTGAATCAACTAATGTAAATAGCCCTGAGACAATAAACGAATACTATAGGAGTACACAGCAGCAACAACAAGAGCAACAACAACCAAATGTTGACAATATATATGATGATGAAATTCAATCATCAATTACCCCAACCACTGACCCAGTATATGATGAAATCAAATATGTTCATACATGGACAGATAAAACAATCAATGATACTGATGTTGATACTGACAATGAACAGGATCAAATGTTAAATGATGGTTTATCTGATTTTCTTCAAGATCAATTTGTTTACAATAATGACAATAAAAAAAATCAAAATAAAAATAATAAATCTAAAAAGGATAACTATTATTATAATATAAAGGAAAAAGATGATATCGATATATTTCCATTAGAATTGGGGGATGGTATTATTAACAGTCAAAATGACAATGAAAAATTACTTAAAAAACAACAACAATTAAAAATACAAAAACTAAAACAACAACCCTTAAAAACAAATATTCCACCAAAAATATCAGAAAAAGCTTCTAAGAGTTTTGATTCCAATTATCAAAACAACAAAGACAAGGATAATGATGATTATGATGCACATGAAATGCATGGTAAAAGAATTCTAGTTAATTTGTCAATTGCAACAGACAATGGTTCTGGTACAAAAAATCATGCTGTATATACGTTGCATGTTTCAGTTCCCGAAAATGATGATAACAATGAAATGCCAAATGATATTAAAGATGAATCTGAATCCAAAGAATTAATGGGTGAACCAAAAAAACAAAATGAACCAAGCTTTGTCAGACATATTGACATTGGTCCGGAAAATGTTCAAAAAAGTGGATGCATTTATGAACCACCTCCAAGATTTCCTAGTTGTCCACCATGTCATTGTCCGGTGCCTGAAGCTATTAGAGAACCCGTTCTATTAGATATTCGAAATCATGGTGTTGTTGATGATAACGAAACTGTACAACAAAAAATTACAAAAAAAATTATAAAAACTACAAGTACAACTACTCAGTCAACTTTTTTAGAAACAAATTCATTCCCTAATTCCCAATCCACTACAAAATATATACCTTCCATGTTATACGATGATTATATAGCTAATCCCAAATGTCCTGATGTAGCGCCTGTACTAATTTTAGAAGGTGATAGTGTTTTGTTTAATGTTTTTTATTTTTCGTTTATTGCATGTTCTTAACACTCATACTTATACATATACTTAAAAAACGCTTTCATACACTCAGTTTACTAAAAACAACACTACATCAGATCTCATAACAAACATCAAACTAACCGTATGCAATATTTTTCATTTTTAATATCCGCCTTAATTTATGCAATAAAATTTAACATTTTTATTTCTGCTTTACTTTGCTTTAATTACTATGGAATTGTTTTTATTTTCAATTTTTATATTTAATTAAAATTTATATTGATTTTTAGGTGCTAGAACATTCCCAGCCCGAAGTTTTCCACCAGATGGCACAACATTTGGGCAAATAGCATTAGGACAAAAATTAACAAAAGAAATTCAACCCTATAGTTATTGGAATATGCAATTTTATCAATCAGAACCAGCTTATGTTAAATTTGATTATAGCATACCACGTGGTGCATCGATTGGTGTATATGGAAGAAGAAATGCATTACCAACACATACGCAATATAATTTCAAAGAAGTTTTAAATGGTTTTAGTGTTAGAACCACAAGAGCGGCACATGTAAGTTTTACATATATTGATTTATTTTTTGTTGTTATAACTTCCGATTTTGAAATATTTTATTCTTATTAAATTTTTTTTAAAAATTTTTAGCCTTCCTTAACACGAGAAGTAACTCGGTATATGGAATCTGGACACTGGTTTATTTCATTATACAATGATGATGGTGATGCACAAGAAATTACATTCCATGCTGCTATTGCAGAAGATATGACACAAAATTGTCCAAATGGTTGTTCTGGAAATGGTCAATGTTTATTAGGTCATTGTCAATGTAATCCTGGTTTTGGTGGTGATGATTGTAGTGAAAGTGTATGTCCTGTTCTTTGCTCTCAACATGGTGAATATTCAAATGGCGAATGCGTTTGCAATCCAGGTTGGAAAGGTAAAGAATGTTCACTGCGACATGATGAATGTGAAGTTGCAGATTGTAATGGTCATGGTCACTGTGTTAGCGGTAAATGTCAATGCATGAGAGGTTACAAGGGTAAATTCTGTGAAACAGGTATGTCTTATAAAATTTCTAAAAAAGAAAAACACAATTTAATGTACAATTTTTAACTTTCAGTGGATTGCCCACATCCTACATGTAATGGACATGGTTTCTGTGTCGAAGGCGTTTGTATATGTAAAAAAGGTTATAAAGGTTTGGATTGTGCTTCTACGGATCATGATGCATTACAATGTCTTCCTGATTGTTCTGGTCACGGTACATTCGATTTGGATACACAAATATGCCATTGCGAAAATAAATACAGTGGTGATGATTGTTCTAAAGAATTGTGTGATTTAGATTGCGGACAACATGGTAGATGTGTAGGTGAAACATGTGCATGTGATCCAGGTTGGGGTGGTGATTATTGTAATAATAAATTATGTGATGCACGTTGTAATGAACATGGCCAATGTAAAAATGGAACTTGTTTGTGTGTCACTGGTTACAATGGAAAACATTGCACAATTGAAGGTTGTCCAAATGGATGTTCAAGCCATGGCCAATGTAGAGTTAGTGGTGAAGGAACATGGGAATGCAGATGTTATGAAGGTTGGGATGGTACAGATTGTGGAATTGCATTAGAATTGAACTGTGGTGATAATAAAGACAATGATAAAGGTAAAAAATTTTGTAATTTATAATTTTTTACATAATTTTTTAAAAAATGTCCTAATTTTTTTTGTAGATGGATTAGTTGATTGCGAAGATCCAGAATGTTGTTCAAGTCATAATTGTAAAACATCACAATTATGTGTATCATCACCAAAACCAATTGATGTTTTATTAAGAAAACAACCACCAGCAATAACAGCATCATTCTTTGAACGTATGAAATTCTTAATTGATGAAAGCAGTTTACAAAATTATGCAAAATTAGAAACGTTCAATGAAAGGTTAGTAAAATTAGTTGTGTTCTTAAATGTAATACTTATTGTTAGAAAATGAAAATTTATTTTCTTAATAAATTTTAAGAAGAATTTTAAACTAATTTGGTAACAAGCTCAGGTCTTTGATAGTATCATAATTCAAAAAAAAGAATTTTTTTTTATAATTTTTCAAAAACATATAAAATTAGTTTAAGTACAAAAGTTAAAGTATTATAGTTTATATTAATATTCTTGAAATTAACTCAATAAAACCTTATTAATTATTGAAAATTTTGTAAATTATTTTTTAAAGTAATGTCTAAAATATTAAATTAAATTTAAAATAAAAAATTTAACTTGATTCTGGGTTCTGGGACTCAGACATGACAACTTATAAAATTCTATGAATTTCACTTGTAATTTTGAACAATTGAAAATATTTAACTTATAATGCATTAACTTTTGAATATTAATAAAAAAAAACCAAATATTTTATGTATAAAGTTTTTTACTATTATTATTTTTTTATTGTTTTTTTAAAAAAAAAAAAAAAATTTTTAAGTTTTTTGTGCCCCTGTCTAAAAAAATAGAAAATATAAAATATAAAAATTTCCTTATTCAAAATACAATACAAAATAAAAAAAATTATCCAATCCATTTCACATCCTATCCTTCAAACCTACAAAAATAATTTTGTGTTCTTTCATAAATTTTTATTTTAAATTTTTTTAGTTTTTTTCTAAAAGTCAAAATTTAAAAAAAAAAAAAACAACAAGAAAAAAAAATTTTCTTTTAATTTTTGACAAAAAAAAAAAAAATTAAAAAGAAAATTTTGTATGCTTTGTTACCTGTTCATGCACAAAAAAAAAATCAATAAGGAAAAAATAATTTTAATTTATAATTTTTATTACTTTCTTTATATTATAAATTTTTATTTTTTTTTTTTTTTTTGGTTTGGTACTATTAAATAAACAAGAGGAACAAAAGGGTTAAAAATTCGTTATTTTAGAAATTGAAGTATAAAATACAGTAGAGTCGCGATATACAGTGACAATATAATGACAACTTAAAGTCATTCTGTGACAACTTAATACCTTTGAAAATAAATAAAATAGTGATTCAAAAATTTAATAAATTTAATTTTAAATAATTTTAAATTTTTTGAAACTGAAAATTAAAACAAAAAAATTGCATTCGTAAAATATGTCAATTTTTAACTAAAAATATTTCTTGTAACTTTGACAGTTAATCAAATTCAATTAAATAAATATTAATTCAAATTATAATATAATATAAGCTTTAGAACCCTTGACGACATAAAAATTAAACTTATAATAAGGTATTTAATAAGGCATATGTTGTCAGACTTGATTGTTGTCAGTGTTGATTAAATTTTTGTTGACAGCTGATTTTGAAGCCGTTTAAAATTAAATTGGTTTTTAAAACGCTTTACAAGTTTTATCATCAATAAACAAATACAAATTGAATGTTTGATTATCATATGTATACTAAAATTTGAAAATTTATCAATTATCTGGCAATTCAGTTATTTGAAAACTTAGCTTAGGACTTATTAACTTTGAAATAATTATTCTATATTTGTTTAAAAAATGCTGTAAACTTTTAACGAATTTGTTATTTTTGCAATTCTCTAATTGTTCGAGAATACTAAACCGTCTTACAAACGACAGTAATGAAAAATCAGCTGGTTTTTAAAAATAATAAGATAATTCAATTTTCTTATTATTTTAATCTTGTGAAAAGACGAATCTTATATATTTTTTTAAATCAACATTTGAAATAAATTCTATTTTATTTATTTGACTTTTAAAATTTATTATTGATAATTAAATGCGGTTCTTTTATCGTAAATCTACTGTATTTTAAATATTTTTAGTTTTGTATATTTTTTTTTATTTAATTTTTAATTTTTTAATTTAAATATTTCGGTATAGGGTTCTTCTATTTAACATTAATTACAAAAACGTATTAAAAAAATATCTTTTTAATTTAAGTTAAAAAAAAAAAAAACATTATTAATTAATTATTAAAAAAAAAATCTAACAAAAATCTTTTTTTCTTTTTTTTTCTTATTTGAATCTTTCCTGACACTGATCTGAAAATTAATATTAAAATAAAAAATTATTAAAAAAACATTAAAATCAAATCAAAAAAACTTATATGTTAACTACTACTACTACTAATCTACTATTAATTGTTGTTGTTGTTTATATAAAACTAAACTTTAACTACTTTCGTTAAAAAATAAAAAACTGTAAAAACATTAAAAAATTAAAAAAAAAAAACAATCTACTAACATCGGATGTTTAACTTAATTTATTTTTTTTGTAATTTTGTAAATTAAAAACGTAATTTCTTTTATTTTTTTTTTTTTGTAAATTTTTAACGAAAAATCATTAACAAAAAATACGTAAATATATATGTAAAATCGATCACTCATTAAATTCATTTAAAATATATCGAAAATAATATCGAAACAAAATAACAAAATAAAAAAACAGCGTATTCTGGAACTTTTTTAATGCAAGGTAAGAAATTGGATTTTTTTGTCATCATGTCTCAGAAAATATTTTTTGAAAGAAAAAGCATAAAACCTTTTTTTTTTAACGAAATTTAAATATTTCATTCTTTTTCATTTTATTTTTCAAAATTTAAATTATTTTAATTATCGTTTTTTTTTTTATTAAATTATTTATTATAATTAATATTATCAATTTATTATAATATTTTTTCGCTATTTTACATAATTTTTGAATGTTAAATGAAAATTTAAAAAAAAAAAAAAATTTAATTCGATTTTAAACTATTTATTTCTTCTTTTATCAAATTTTTTTTTATATAAATTTTCTGAGATGTCATTTTCGTTAAGTTTTGTCTTTATTATTTGAAGTTTTTTGTTTGAATTTTCTACATGCGTTGAAAAGTAATATCCCAAAAATATATATATATATATTTTTTAAAAATAATTTATACCAATATAAATTAAAAAGTTAGTTTTTTATTTTTGAGCTTGAGTTCGAATTTTGTATACCTAAGTACCTATAATTGACCAAAAAATAGAAACCTTAAAATTACGTCATTAAATCATATGAAAAATCTGTACTTTAAAATTAGTTCTATTACATGTTATTTTGGCCATAATTAAACCGTAGTAAAAGATTTCCGATTTACTAACAAAGTTTTTTTTAATTAAATTAGTATACTAAATTGTAAAATTAACATTTTTAATAATAATGTACAAAATTCACACTCAAAGCTATAATTAAAGTATTACTAATATCATAACTGTAGAATTTACTACTATTTTTTATAAAAAAGTTAATTATATTATTTACTTATTAATTAAAATAATATTACTAACTACAATAAATTGAAAAATTTATTAAATGCTTTTCATAATTTTTTTTTAAATTCTTAATTTGCATGTTCAATTATTTATTTAATAGTTTAATAAATTAAAGCACATTTAATAATCAAACACAGCCACAGTTCGAAATTTAGTCAATGCCAATAGAATAATCATTTCAGTATGTATGGCAACACACACAAAAAAATAGTTAAATTTAGAGTATTTATTTAAGTGTCAAAAGTAAAATGTCAACAACATTAATGTGAGTGTGTTGCTGAATAGTAAACTTTGATCTTTGGCTGTGACAGTTATAAATTTAAAAAACATTATTTTTTTATTAATTCACAATACTTGCATTCTTATACTTACTATGAAGTATGAATTAGTTATTTATTTATAATTTTTTTTTTTAACATATTATTGTAAATATAATATTTAAATATATTATTTAATTTTAATTTTTTTTTTTTTATATATAATAAACATTTAGTCATTTTTCTTTTCATTTTAAAATTTTGAATAAAAAAAAAAAAATCTTTTTCCTAATATTGTGTCTGTCATTTTGTGTACATGTGAATTTGTTTTTTAATTTAATTTTAATTTAAAATTATTTTTTTTTATTTTAAAATTTAATAATTTATTAATTTTTAAGATTTATTTTTTTATTTTTAAATTTAAATTACAATTAAAAATTTATGAAAAGAAAAATATAAATATAAATAATTTTTTTTTTTTAAATTTAATTATAATTTATTTATGATTAACTTAAATTATTAATTTTCTGTTACCTTAAGTTTGCTTTTATTCCTTTTTCAACTATACTATAATTAAGAGTTATTTTACTTAAAATATTTTATCTTTGTAGCCGTTCTGCTGTAATACGTGGTCGTGTTGTAACATCATTGGGTATGGGATTGGTTGGAGTACGTGTATCAACAACAACTCCATTAGAAGGATTTACATTGACCCGTGATGATGGCTGGTTTGATTTAATGGTAAATGGTGGTGGTGCAATAACATTACAATTTGGTCGTTCACCATTCCGTCCACAAAAACGTATAATACAGATACCATGGAATGAAGTAGTTATAATAGATGTAGTTACAATGACAATGTTAGATGAAAAACCAATTCCGAGCATAACACATACATGTTTTTCGCATAATTACGATAGTATGAAACCGGTTGTATTAGCATCATGGAAACATGGTTTTCAAGGTGCATGCCCAGATCGTTCAGCTATATTGGCGGAATCACAAGTTGTACAAGAATCTTTACAAATACCAGGTACTGGTTTAAATTTAGTATACCACAGTTCAAGAGCTGCTGGTTATTTATCAACAATTAAATTACAATTAACCGCAGAAGAAATTCCTCCGACTTTGTACAGAATATATTTACGTATAACTATTGAGGGTATATTATTTGAAAGGGTATTTGAAGCCGATCCTGGTATTAAATTTACATATGCATGGAATCGTTTAAATATATATAGGCAAAGGGTATATGGTGTAACAACAGCAGTTGTAAAAGTAGGTTATCAATATACAGATTGTAAAGATATTATTTGGGATCAACAAACTACAAAATTAAGTGGACATGACATGACAATTTCTGAAGTTGGAGGTTGGAATCTTGACATACATCATAGGTACAACTTCCATGAGGGAATTTTACAAAAGGGTGACGGTTCAAATATATATTTAAAACATAAACCAAGAATAATTTTGACAGCAATGGGTGACGGACACCAAAGACCTCTTGACTGTAATGACTGTGAAGGTATTGCTTTTAAACAACGATTATTAGCTCCGGTTGCTTTAGCTTCTTCGCCTGATGGTAGTTTGTTTGTAGGCGATTTCAATTATGTCCGACGAATTATGACAGACGGTACAGTTAAAACTGTTGTTAAATTGAATGCAACTAGAGTATCATATCGATATCATATGGCTTTAAGCCCATTGGACGGTACCTTATTTATTTCTGATCCTGAGTCACATCAAATTATCAAAGTAAAGAATAAAGATGATTTTAGTAATCCTGAACGCAATTTTGAAGCTGTTGTTGGATCTGGTGAAAGATGTCTTCCAGGTGATGAAGCACATTGTGGTGACGGCGCTTTAGCTAAAGATGCTAAGTTAGCTTATCCTAAAGGAATAGCAATTTCTAGTCAAAATATTTTGTACTTTGCTGATGGAACTAACATAAGAATGGTTGATCGGGACGGTATCGTAACCACTTTAATTGGAAATCATATGCATAAATCGCATTATAAACCTTTACCATGCGAAGGGACACTAAAATTAGAAGAAATGCACTTAAGATGGCCAACTGAATTAGCTGTTAGTCCGCTGGATGACACTTTACATATAATTGATGATCACATGATTTTACGAATGACTCCTGATGGCAGAGTACGTGTCATTTCTGGGAGACCATTACATTGTGCCAGTACTATTACAACATACGATAGTGATTTAGCTACACATGCAACATTAGTTATGCCTCAGAGTATTGCATTTGGACCAATGGGTGAACTTTATGTAGCTGAAAGTGATTCACAACGCATCAATAGAATTCGTGTTATTGGTACTGATGGAAAAATATCGATTTTTGCCGGTGCTGAGTCAAAATGTAATTGCCTAGAACGTGGTTGTGATTGCTTTGAAGCCGAACATTATTTGGCAACAAGTGCTAAATTTAATACAATTGCAGCAATATCAGTAACCCCCGATGGTCACGTCCACATTGCTGACCAAGCTAATTACAGAATTCGATCAGTAATGCCTAGTATTCCAGAAGCCAGTCCTTCTAGAGAATATGAAATTTATGCACCAGATGCTCAAGAAATTTATATTTTCAACAGATTTGGACAACATATTGCAACGAGAAATATTTTGACTGGAGAAACCACTTTTGCATTTACATATAATGTTAATACGTCTAATGGCAAATTAAGTACCGTAACGGATGCTGCTGGAAACAAGGTATTTTTCTTAAGAGATTACACTTCACAAGTTAATTCAATTGAAAACACTAAAGGACAGAAATGTCGCTTAAGAATGACAAGAATGAAAATGTTACACGAATTAAACACTCCAGACAACTACAATGTTACATTTGAATATCATGGTCCAACTGGTCTATTAAAAACTAAACTCGATTCAACTGGCCGATCGTATGTTTACAATTATGATGAATTTGGTCGATTGACATCCGCTGTTACACCAACTGGTCGTGTTATTGATTTAACTTTCGATCTTAGTGTTAAAGGAGCCACAGTTAAAGTATCTGAAAATGCACAAAAAGAAATATCAATGTTAATTCAAGGTTCAAGTGTTGTTGTTCGCAATGGAGAAGCTGAATCAAAAACAACGATTGAGTCAGATGGAGGTACTATAAGTTCAACCCCATGGGAGCAAACAGTACAAATGGAAACAGTACCATATCCTATTCTCTCAGAAATGAATCCTGTATTTGGTGAAAGTTATCCTGTTCCAGCTAAACAAAGAACAGAAATAGCCGGAGAATTAGCTAATAGATTTGAATGGCGTTACTTTATTAAAAAACTTCAGAGTGGTAAGGGTAGCAAAAATCAAAGATCGTTAACTCAAATTGGTCGTAAATTAAGAATCAATGGTGATAATGTCTTAACTTTAGAATATGACAGAGACAATCTCTCCGTTATGGTATACATTGATGAAAAGCAAGAACTTCTAAATGTCACTTATGATAAGACAGCTCGTCCTATTTCATTTAAACCACAATCAGGTGATTATGCTGATGTTGATTTAGAATATGACAGATTTGGTCGATTAGTAACATGGAAATGGGGTGACTTACAAGAAGCGTACACATTCGATAGAAACGGTCGTTTAAATGAAATTAAATATGGAGATGATTCTTCAATTGTATATTCCTTCAAGGATATGTTTGGTAGTCTTCCATTAAAAGTAACAACTCCAAGACGATCAGACTACTTACTTCAATATGATGATGCCGGCGCATTACAATCTTTAACAACTCCAAGAGGTCATATTCATTCATTCTCATTGCAAACATCTTTAGGTTTCTTCAAATATCAATATTTTGCACCAATAAACAGACATCCATTTGAAATTCTTTATAATGATGAAGGGCACATTTTAGCGAAAATTCATCCTCATCAATCAGGTAAAGTTGCTTATGTATATGATAGCTCTAGCAGATTAGAAACAATTCTTGCTGGCCTATCTTCCACACATTATTCATATCAAGAAAAGACTGGACTTGTAAAAGGTGTAGAAGTTCAAGAACCTGGATTTGAATTAAGACGCGAATTTAAATATCATGCTGGAATACTAAAAGACGAAAAGCTGAAATTCGGCTCTAAAAATCCTCTAGACTCAGCTCATTTCAAATATTCATACGACGGCAATGCCCGATTAAGCGGCATTGAAATTGCAATTAATGAAAAAGATATGGCAATGACAAGATATAAATATAGTCAAAACTTAGGTAACCTGGAATTAGTTCAGGATTTGAAAATAACAAGAAATGCTTTTAATCGCACAGTTATACAAGATGCAGCCAAACAATTCTTCACAATAACAGATTTTGATCAACATGGTCGAGTCAAGAGTGTTTTGATTAACATCAAATCACTTGATGTGTACAGATTAGAATTAGATTATGATCTAAGAAATAGAATAAAATCGCAAAAGACAACATTTGGCAGATCTACTTCATTCGATAAAATTAATTATAATGCCGATGGTCACGTAATTGAAGTTGTTGGTAGCAATAACTGGAAATACTTATTTGATGAAAATGGAAATACAGTTGGTGTAGTCGATCAAGGAGAAAAAATAATTTTAGGTTATGATACTGGGGATCGTGTTATTCATGTTGGAGAAGTTGAATTTAATAATTATGATGCAAGAGGTTATGTTGTTAGGCGTGGTGAACAAAAGTATCGCTACAATAATCGAGGTCAATTAATACACGCCTACGAACGTGATAAGTTCCAAAAATGGTATTATTATGATGATAGAGGTCGTTTAGTTGCATGGCATAACAATAAGGGAAACACTACTCAATTTTATTACTCAAATCCAAATAATCCATCACTTATAACACATGTTCATTTCCCTAAAGAAGAAAAAACAATGAAATTACTTTATGATGACAGAGACATGTTAGTTGCTATAGAAGATAATGAACAACAAAGATTCTATGTTGCAAACGATCAAAATGGCAGTCCATTAGCATTCTTTAATATTGAAGGTAAAATTGTTAAAGAAATGAAACGTACTCCATTTGGTAAAGTTATTAAAGATACTAATCCTAGCCTATTTGTACCAATTGATTTTCATGGTGGTATACTTGATCCAGTTACTGGACTTGTTTATGTTGAAAATCGTTTATATGATCCAACAGTTGGCCAATGGATGACACCATTATGGGAAACATTAGCTACAGAAATGAGTCTTCCTACTGATGTATTCATTTATAGATTCCATAATAATGATCCAATTAATCCAAAGAATCCAACACAATATATGATTGATTTAGACTCATGGTTGAAATTATTCGGTTATGATTTAAATCGTATGCAAAGTCTGAAATATACCAAAGAACAACATTACGTTCCACAAGCAACTATTAAATCATCATCATTAGCACCAGATTTTGGTGTAATGTCTGGCCTACAATGTATTGTTGAAAAAGTTAACGAAAAATTCAGTGATTTTGGATTTGTTCCAAAACCACTATTAAAAATAGAACCAAAGACTAGAAATCTCTTACCAAGAGTATCATATCGACGTGGTGTTTTCGGTGAAGGTGTTTTACTATCAAGAATTGGTGGTAGAGCATTAGTTAGTGTTGTTGATGGTAGCAATAGTGTTGTACAAGATGTTGTATCATCTGTATTTAACAATTCATTCTTCTTAGACTTACATTTCAGTATACATGATCAAGATGTTTTCTATTTTGTTAAAGATAACATTTTGAAAATGCGTGACGATATGGACGAACTTAGACGACTCGGCGGTATGTTCAATATTTCAGCACATGAAATTAATGAACATGGTGCTGTTGGTAATACACCAAAAGAATTACGTTTACATAGTTCGGATGCGGTTGTCATTATTAAATATGGTGTTGACCCAGAACAAGAAAGACATAAAATACTAAAACATGCTCATAAACGTGCTGTTGAAAGAGCATGGGAATTAGAAAAACAATTAGTAGCGGCCGGTTTTCAAGGTCGCGGTGACTGGACTGAAGAAGAGAAAGAAGAATTAATATCTCATGGAGATGTTGACGGTTGGACTGGTGTAGATATACATAGTGTACATAAATATCCACAATTAGCTGATGATCCGGGTAATGTTGCATTCCAAAGAGATTCAAAACGTAAAAGGCGACGAATTGGTTTTCATAGAAGTAGTACTTCTTCATTAGGTGAAAATAAATTAAGACGAATGGCAACGACGTGAAGCGAATTATTCGAATTATTAATTAATTAAATAATGTATAAATACGAGAAAAAAAAAAAATTAAATAAAATAAAACAAAAAACGATTTTAATATATAAATAAATTAAAATAATGTAATACTTGAATAAAATGAATGTGAAAAACATTAAGAAAAATATTTTTTATAAATATTTCAAAAAAACAAAAATTAAACTAAAATTAAAATCTGAAAACCTAAAATTAAAAAAAAAAAAAGTGAGATTATTAAAATAATCACACAATATTCTTTGTAAAATATTAAAAAAAAAAAACAAAACCTTAAACTAAAAAAATATTCTTTTGTAAATTTTTATTATTTCTTATCAAAAAAAAAAAAAAATAATTAAACCCTATACATAATATATATTACAAATAAAATATATATTCTTTTTAGTGATACTATAATTATTATTATTATTATTAATTATTAATTATTATTGTAATTATTATGATTTTTTTTTTTTTATTTGTTTTTTAATTAATTATAAATTATAATGTTACAAATATAAAAAAAAAAAAATAAAAAAAATTAAAATTTTTAAAATTGTGATATATTTCTATATTTAAAATGAAATGAAACCCATAAAGTTAAAAAAAAAAAAAAAAAAAACTAATAAATGAAAGTATGTATGTAATATAGGAAAAAAACATTAATATTAATTAATTATTATAAATTAATATTTTAAAACACTATTTTTATTTATATTGTTTTTATTTTTAATAATTTTTCATTTTTATTAATTTTTTTTTTTTACTCAAAAACATTTATTTGAATAAATTATTAAACAATTTGTAATTTGTATAATTTTAAATTGTTAAGTCGCTTACTCATAGTAAAATAAAAACACTAAATAATAATACAGAACATATTAAATAAAAAAAAAAAAAAACAAAAAACTTAATATATAAATATTATAAATAATAAAATAAATATAATAATTAATATTAGTAATGTCCTTGCAATTAAGATGTATGTAGAAATTAGAAATTGTAATTATATTAAATACAAAAAAAAAAAATTAAATTAAATTAAATTAAAAATAAATAAAAAAAACTAAAAATTATTTAAAATAAATATATTTAATATTAAGAAATTAAAACTGAAGAATAAAATAAAAAATAAAGAAAATAAGAAAAGAGAGATACAATAGAGACAAAATTTGAAAATGATAATGAAAAATTGATCAACCTAGCACAGAAGTAAATAATAAAATAATTAAAAAAAAGAAAAAATACAATAAGAAAATAATGAGTTAAATAATAACAAAACTTGAATATAATTACTTATACATTAAAAAAAATTTATTAATGAAATAAAAGCAACTATTTACATTAAATGTTCTTATTATAGTGAAAGTAATTAAAAAAAAAACACATATTTTTAATTTTTCAATTTGTTTTCTGTTAAAAAATTCAAAAAAAAAAAAAAAACACTAGAAATAAAATTTTGAAACAAAAACTAATAATAATGTAAAAATAAAAGTAAATTTAATATTAATTGTGAAATTTGAAAATAATTATTAATTGGAAAGTAAAGCAAATGACTGAGAATAAACTTAAATTAAAAAAAAATATAAAAAAAAATCTTAATAAGAAAAAAAAAAATTTAATGTAGAAAACAAAAAAAAAAATAGATATTAAATATTAAAAAATTTGAAAATGCAAAAAAAAGAAAAAAAAAGAAAAATTCTGCAATATTAATAAAAAAAATAAATAATTGTGTATAAAATAAATAAATAATTATTGTGTATAAAAAATTAATATATAAACATCATCATTGAATACCAATGAAAGTATCTAAAAAAAGCAAATAAAATTTATTTAATTTGAAATTTCTTTTTTCTTTTATTTTGTATTTTTAAATCTGTTTAATTTTTCTAGTTGCAAATTATTTAATTAATTTTATTATTTATAATTTATATAATACTCAAATTACAAAATTAAATTGAATTTTGTTTTTTTTTATAAAAAATAGCTTATTACATTTTTAATTTATATAAATATTCTTCTACATTTTAGCTAAAATATGAAATATATATATACTCATATAATGTAAATAATCTACACATATTCTTGTTTTATTTTTGAGTATACTTTCATTAATTTAATCATATTTAAAATGAAATATTTAAATATATTTTACAATTTTTTAATTTCTTAAAAACTATTTCAGATAGGAAAAAATTCAAGAAATTCAATATGAAACTTTTCCATTATAATAATTATTCAGAAATTATGAATAGAAACTTAAAATAACTGTATTTATATTACAGATGCATAAAAAATTAAAAAAAATACATAGATTTACTTCAAAATTGCATATATAATAAATACGGTATAATTAGAGTATTAAATTTTATAAATACGGTATAATTAGAGTATGAAAATTTTACTACAATATAGACAATACAATTCTACTCTATAAATGTAGATCAAAATACTCTACTACAGTGTAGATAAAACTAAGGTGTGGTCGTAAATGTAAACTTTTTGACGTAAAATATGCCATTTATTATGATTTTAAGACCAAACAATTTGCAATCAGTAGACATTTAATTTACAAATAAATTTTTGTGGTCGTAAAAGTAAATTTTTTAGTTTTGCAATGGATATAAAATCAACAGATTGTTTATGTTTTCCACTTTTGAAATGAGTTTCCATCGCTAATCTTGTACAAATTAGTAGTTTTAAGGAGGATGTGTCCCACAACAAACTTTGTGATTCACTTTCAGTTTCACTCCTGTTAATTTAAATCTAAATTAATTAACAAAAAAAGACATAATACTTTCTTACTTACATTATTAATCATAAAAATAAAACAACGCTGAACGCTCAAAAAACTGTACCTTACTACTTGATAAACTGATTGTAAATAAAAAATTTATTTTCCATAGTTGACGTTTACTTTACACATATTTCACATTTACGACCAGGTTCAGTTAGCAATGATTTTTTACATAATTTTTGGTCGTAAATTCAAAATATGCATATTGACAGCAAATTTACATTTACGACCATAAGACTACTCTCCTACAGTGTAAAATCATTTAAGCAGCTACAAGTTGTTGTATACACATTTCATACACATTATCAGCAAATAGACAAATAATTTTAAATTCCAAACTTCATATAGCTGATATTTGTGCAATGTTGCATGTAAACTGATTGAAGCGCTTGACTTTGTTTAGTACTACAGTATATCTACAATTTTGAAGTCAGGAATACTCAAATTTAGTCCTAAAAATTTTTATTTAACTTGTAAATAAGAAAATCATATTTTCATTACAAAAAAAAAAAAATCCATTTATATTTCAAAATTTTCTATTAACAAATTTTCATATTAATTTTGTAATTTTTTTTACCTAATAATAATGACAATGAAAAATCTCTGCCATTTTTTTCTTTTTTTTTTTTTTACTTGAACTCTATTTACAAATTTATATTAAATATTAAAATAAAAACAAAAACTTTTAGGAAGGTTATTAATATATATATGTATTAATATAAATAATTTTATATATATATATATATTAATAATTTTATAAATATAGCTAAATAAAACAAAAAACCAACTCTCTATAAAATCTCTCCATTTACATACATACATACTTATATATTAAATTATTTTCAATAATATATATATATATATTTGTATAATATATTTATAATTTATATATACAATATAATATATATATATATATATATGTATTATATTTTGTTAATATTTAAATTTTGTACAGTTATATTATTTTGTTTATTTTTATTATTTTATAAATACTCTCTTCTTGTGTATATTATTTATTAATTTTTTCCCCCATTTTATTATATTATATATTACAATTAATAATTATTATATTAATTAAATATTGCATTTATATTAATCATTATTTTTTTTTTATATTTCGAAATTGTTTGTTTGTTTGTAAAATATTTAATTAATAAGTAATTCATTCTCATAAACAAAAGAAAATTTTTTTTTTTTGTAAATTATTAATAATACTATTAATTATTATTAATAGTCTATTTTTTATTTTTTTTTATATTTAAATATTTATTTATATATATATATATATTTTTATTTTTTTTTTTTTTACAAAATTTTCGAAACAGATGTTGTCTCTAAAATTAGAAAAAAAAAATAAATTTATATTTAAAAAACAAAAAAAAAAAACAAATAAAAAATAAAAATAATGAAATAATATAGCTTGGAGCGATATGCCATATAAGTATCTTTATGGACTTTTATATTTATCAAGAAAAAAAAAAAAAAACAGAAAACGAAAATTAAAAAAAAAAAAAATTAAAATTAAAAAGAAAAAAAATTTAATCATAAGTTTTTTAGTATAGTTTTTAGCTATGCTAAGTAAGTTACACTAAGGATTAAAATAATTAAATAAAATAAAATAAAAAAAAAAATGAATAAATAAAACAGTAAATAAAATAAATTTTGAAAATAATGAGTAGTTAATAATTATTAAGATGAAAAATGATAAAAAAAATAAAAAAAAAAAAAACAAAAAAACAGAACTAGGAGCTAAAAAAAAAAAATAATGTATTTACTGTATTTTAAATATACTGTCCTTAAAAACCATATTAATGTTACAAGACAGAAAGAAAACAACAAAAAAAAAAACAAAAAAAAAACAAAAAAAAAATAAAAAAAACATTTAAAGTTTGACATAAATATTTTTGGTTTTATTTAAAAACTTTTTTCAGGATTTTCAGGATACTCTAATTACTTCAGGAGTAATGAGTAAATTTAATGCAATTAATTAAAGGATTTTTTAAAATATTTCCAAATTTTTCAGTTATTATCTTATATATTAATTAAACCGAGATTATTTTAACTCAGAATTGAACTCGAGATGAGTTTAGTGGTTTTAAAAGAAAACATGCACCAACCCAATATCCACCCGTATTCTCATAGGCTCATCATATCATGCGATGCGCTCCTCTATCACATCTTCTCTAAAAAAAATTATCACATCTGACTATTCTAGAACACTTATTTGAAGTTGGTAAAAATCACAAATTTTAGGCTTTGACTTTGGAGTTTTGTAATGTCACAAGTTATAAAAATAAATATGTATGAGTTTTTATTTATTTCTTTGTAGTACCAGGCAATAGTAAATATTCACCCCTATTCTGAATTCCCTCGTACGGCTAAGTCGGAGATAATCTACGAAAAAGTGATTCTCAATACCGACTTAACGTTACGAAAAATGCAAAAGTCTACGAAAGAAATATTCATTCGTACCATATTCCTACTTCATATTATTTCGTGATCAGTTCACTTTTGTGCATATAAATAAAAAGTTTTAAATGAATTTACATTTTTATTAAATTGTTTAGTTAACTTTGTTTTATAAAAATATTTAAATTTAACTCTTTTTCAAAATATTTTTCAAAAATTATTACTACAAAATTAAAAACAATAATCATCATTTTTACTTAAACAACTGAATTCAAACGTAAAAGTTGCCATTGTAAATTTAATTTTCTACGAGGGAATTTAGAATCACTAAAAGTTTTTGTTCGTAGCGTAGCCAATTTTTCGTAGAAAGCGTACAAGGAAGTTTAGAATAGGGGTGATTGCCTGATAATATTAATCTTTTGCCGATATGACATTTGGACTTATTATTAAAATATTGTAATATACACTATATTTTTTATTTTTATTTATCCAACCCCGAGGTTTTTCGATTGAAAAGCCGCCACTTTACCACTGAGCTATCGGTCAGATTTATGAGTTTTTATTTGTATGATTCTCCCTGACGTCGTAAATGTGTTTGCGACGTCGTGAATACAATGTCGAATGATCGAAAATGTAAACTTTAAAAATTTTACATTGTCTCATGATCGTAAATTCATTTTACATTGCATTCGCAGTAAACCCATTTTCACGACGCGTGTTCTTAAATTGAGTATCTAAAATTATTTGGATACACAAATAAAAAATTAAAAGTTATTTGAGTTTTGAAGTTTTTATTTGAATTTTGGTCAGTTGAATTTTATTTTTCTGGTAGTGAAGTCCCTAATTAAAAAAAAAAAACCATGGATAATAATAATTTTCAAAGATTGTTTCTGTAGAAAAAATTTAAATTTTTTACATTTCATATTGACGCAATCGGAATTGTAAACAAAATAAATTGTATTTTCTACACAATGTGTTTGGAAAATTTACATTGTCTTATTTTCACATTGCATCAGGTTGAAGTTTTTTTTAAGACATTTACGATGTAACCCTCTTCTGAATATTAAGAAAAAAATTAATAAAAAATATTAGAAGAGTATAAGAAATAATGCAAATCCTTTTGAATTAACTACACCTTATAAGTAAAAATTATGTACCTTTCATTTTTCAGTTTAATAAGTTTAATCAACATATTTTTTTTTTTAACCTATATTACAAGTAACTGAAATTAAAATTTATGAAATTCATAATTCTTATTTTGAAAAAATTAAAGTTTTCATGTACCTAATCTAAAATGTTTATATACCTTTTATAATAATACCTTTAACAAAAGAAATGGTATTGCATTTAAATTAATTTGTAGTTTTTTTTCATTTTTGTTTATTATCATTTAAAATTTTAAAAAATACGTGATAAATCTTCCTATGCAAATTTAGAAGTAATAATAATTTGATATGACATCGTAGGAAAATCCTTCTAGCATAGCCAAACGTGACGATTTTACCAACTGACATTTTATAATAGCCAATCATCACCTTTGCGATACTCATCGTATTCGTATGCTACGCCTTCAAGAATAGGGGTGTATAAAAAAAATCTAATTTTGATAAATTATCGTAGACTGTTTTTTCATTTAATTCAAAAAATTCTTTATTGATTAATCCAGCATATTAAATAAATCTTCTTTTTATTAATTAATAACAATTGGTATTTATATTGTCTCAATAACATTCATATATTTAAGACCAAATATGGTATAATAAGTTGTTTTATCATATTTTTTTCTTCTCCTTTTTGGACAATAATGTAACTATTGTTTTGTCATGTTATCAATCATTATATTCACATCTATACGTTGCTCCTCTTCAAACTTAAATAAACATTTGACTTTTAAGAATCTTTTTAAGTTTTTAATTTATTATTACAATAGAAAATAAAAAAAAAAACAAAAACAAACAAAAAAATACTTAAATGCTTAAACTTACAAAAATGCTTGTCAACAAATGTCCAAATCAACGAATCAACCTATCTAAATACAAAAAAAAAATAGACATAACACGACATAAACTTAAAGAGACTCTTTATTAATTAATTGAGTCACTAATAATAAAAACTCAAGTTCCAAATTAAGATTCCAGAAATTCAAATAGCTATAAAAAAAAAAACTTTTACCATATATGGTTTAAGTACACCACATGTTTAATTTTGGTATATAAACAAAACCCAGTTAAAATATATTATATAACAGTGACATTCCTGTATAAAAGAAAAAGTAAGCAATGCCTCAAGACTAAAAATAATTTGTTTTAATACAAAAGAAGAAACTTGAAACCTCAGCTACACTATTTATTTAATGTATTTTGTATTTGAATTATTTACCAAATTTTAACACTTTTAACATTGTAAAATTAAGGGATAAGCCATGTGAAGTTCCTTTTAATACAATTTACCTACTTTAGAACCGAAAATGATTTAAAAAAACAAAAAAACGTGGAAGAGAGTATTGTAGACAGTTCCAACTCTAGAATACCATCACGAACATAATATGAACCATGAATCGTGATTAACTACTTTTTGCATAATTTCAAATACACAATTTATTAAACTCTGACTTATGTATAAAAGTAAAAACAAGTTGTATGACAGCTATAGAAAACTTTTGGCAGGAGACCACCTATATATTTTGTGCTGATTTCGATACTGAGTTGCATTAGATTTTAAGTAAAGCTCATATTAAAAAAAAAAGTGGTATATCATATATGCAAATCCGTTGAGAAAACTGGATGAATTCCTATAGCAAAGAGGATTTTGTATAAAATCTAGTTAGTAAAAATTTCAGAATCCTGGCTTGTTTTATTTTTCAGTTACCATGCGGATAAACACACATAGCTAGATCGACTTCTTTTTGATCCGATCCATAATCGTTTCCATGTTCTTTTCTCCTTTACAAAGTCCCAAACGAAATGGTAAAGGAACTACACGTTCGTATGTGTTTACTTACATTTCAAAGGAGACGTAGGTATTAGATAATCGAAGACACAGTTATTCAGTTTATAAAAACAGTGGCTGTTTGAAGCAAAGGGTCTCAGTATTTTAGTATAATTTAGTATTTTAAAAAAATAGTAGATAATTTTAAATCATAAATTATTATGGCCACTAAATGAGATCAAGTTATATTTTATATTTTCCCTCAATTAGTTAATTGAGAAGAACAATGAAATAATTTTTCCAAATTAGAGCTTTTGAAAGAACTCATAAATAAAGTCACAGCACGTCACTAATTAAACAAATATATTATGTACATATAATGATTGAAAGCTTATTTAATTTTTTGAAGTATATTTGATTTTTTAATAATACATAACTTAAATTATTTTTGTTGTTGTTGTTGTTGTTGTTGTTTTGTACAATATACTTAAAAAGAAAAAACAACAACTTAAATCAAGTGAAGTGAACTCAAGGCGCATCATCGAGACAAAATGTAGTCAAAGTTGTTGTTTTGTCCATTTAGTTAATAATATTTTATTTTAGTCTTTCATTCTGTTTTGGTTTTTTTTTATAAATCCATTCATGGAATTCCAAAACCCAAAAAAAAAAAAAAAAATTATGAAAATCAATAAAAGAAAATTGATTTTGGTTATGATGCACACATATGGAAGAAGATCTGCTAATTCGTTTAGAATGTGGGTGAACAATTTGGTATAAATATTATTATTATTATTTAATTCATTTTTGTTTTTTATTTTGGATTTAAAGCATAATATTTCATTGAAGAATTAATTTTGTCATTTTTACTGTCAGAATTTAGATCTTCATGAAGTGTTTCTATTTTTGTATTAATATTAAATAAATTAACAAAAAAAAATCTGTCTATTTGAATGGACTTTAATATAATTGTATATAAAAATATCTTTTTTTATTTTTTGTTTTGTTTTTTTTTTAGTATATTAGTAAAAGACAGAGTTGGATTAAGTAAATTAATAAAAATACATAAAAACAATTCAACTTGCAAAAAACTCAAAACAAACTTTCATTTATTTCAATTTCCTGGTTTATTTACTGTTTACCAGTTTTTTTTTTTTTGAAGTGGGAACTATTCAGCTGTTGGGCTAATAAACCTGTCTATACAATTACCATAAGTATTCATGTAGGAAATGGGGCTCATATTATTATGTTCATGTTATTAGAATTCATCTTAATGGTTTCCACTTACAATTTAAACATAACTTATAACATGTAGAAACGTTTAAAATATAGATGCAACTCTTTTTTTTTTGGTTTACCTATATTGGAATTTCTATTTAAGTTGTTGGTTATTCTATGTATCTGTGAGTTATATTAGTCAATTAAATTATTTGTTTATATTTAGTATTTGTTTATATTGTTATATTAATGTATTTTTTATTAAAGATATATAATTTTTAATTATTGATTAAACCAATTTTAACCTAACAGCAAGTCAAAAACCGGTCTCTCGCCAAAGGTCAACCCTGTGCCACCAGGCGTATATCCGTAACTTTTACGTAAGTTATGAAAAATTTTATTGGTTAATCCAAAACTTTACCTTGTTAAAGCTATTAAGTAATAAAAGTAAAGGTAAAAACACAATTCCGACCAACGACCACCGACTACAAGCTAAATTCGCTCCGCTCAACTATTTTTTGTGAGAAGAAACATAATTTTAGCGAAGCGAAAAATAAAAAATATAAATAAAAAATTACAAAAATTTAAAAATCAATTTGTTAAAAATTGTACCAACTGTACAAATTGTCATAAGGTATTTACGGCATATAGACTGTCTAAAAGAAATCGAAATCGTAGAAGGAGAAGATATTGGATACGTGATTTGTAAACCCGATATGAGTTTGGGTTTTTTGAAAAAGTCTTCAAAGTTTAAAATTAAACTCATTATTAATTGTTTAAAATAAAAAGATCGTTCTTTATTTACAAAAATTTAAAAAATACAAAAATTTTAAAAAATCTGTCAAATTCAAAAATTTGTTTTAACGTTTAAAAATGTTGTCAAACTCGACTACAGCGAAAAAATTAAAAAATAAACCTATTTCAACAACGACGAAAATTTGGTCGGGCGACGATCGTCACAATTAAGTGAAAGTTAAAGAACCCATATATTTTAAAATTTTCACTGGGAATATTTCGTCGGTGGTCGGAATAAACAATTGCAGATCAATGGAGATCATTAAAATAAATTTAAAATCAAATATTTGTACTTATTTCCCGATTTATTTCTAAACTTAAATATTTTAAGCCCAAAAAGTCTGGAAAGGGTAGAAATTTTTCAATTTGATCTTTTTGACATTTTTCCACATAAATCCACATATATCTATCTGTATTTCAAAGATAGATTTTATTAAAGTTTAAATCATATTTACCTTAAAGTTCTCTCCCGAGTTTTTATTGCCTTTTTAAAATAATATGTCCTTATGAAATTAGAATTGAAATTAAAAAAAAATGTTTTATCAAATAAGTAAGACAAGCCAAAGCCATCATCTCACATACAACAAAATACAACGAGATCTCATATTGAACAACACTTTCGACATGTACTCGTATATTGTTACTTACCAAATTAGATTTGATTCTTTAAATTTTTTGAAAATATTTGAGTTTTTATATCTGTTGAGACAAATAATATACTCATTAAATTAAAAAAGCTGTTTAAGCTTTAAAAATCAGAAACTTTTTGAATCCGCTTTTTAAGTCTATTAAGTTTATATGTTTATATCCTGTTATTTTTTTAAAATTATCACTTCAAATGTAAATTCTCAATAACTATTAAATTCTAATTTTTTATTATCACTTACAAATTCTGTGTTTGAGTGAAATTTTCAATTCTGAGTGAGTTTTTTAAAACAACGAGTTTTTAAATAACATCTATTTAATATAATCTACACGTTACAAATCCGTCTGATTGAGCTTTTTCACAATTTACACGTTGATTTATTGATTAAATTCTTTTAGCAGGGAACACTTTCATAATTCCAAAAATACTAGTTGCAGCAATGAATTAATCAATTTAATTGTTACAAAAGGTATTCGATTACCTTTTTGCTCAAATTTTAATGACTTTGATCCCACAAAGCATTAAAAACTAACACACCAAACACAGTATTTAAATTTTAAATTCTACTTCCTTAATTATAAATTATTTTTTTTTTATATTTCATTTTATGTACTTTTGTAATTTTGCAGATCATCTGTCAAAGTGATTCCATATATTTAATAATAAAACAATAAAACAAAAAAAAAATCATCACAGTTGTTAACCAAAATAAGAAAATTAAAAAGAATATAAAAATAAAATTATTTTTTATTTACATATATGGTACAAACATGTTTAGAGATTTTTTTTTAATCAGTGTATGGGTTCTTTGGGGTTTGTTTGGTCAGTAATAATTTGTTGTTTTTTATGGATAAAAAAAAAAAAATGGTTTTTGGACCATATTTTTGGCAATTTGTTTAAATTGAAATCAAATCAATTTTTATATACCATTTTTAATAAGGTAAAATATTTTCATATGGTTATTATAAATAGGAATTTTTATTTATAATGCATTCAGTAAAATTAAGTGAAATATTGATTTTAAAAATTCTCTTACTTTATTTAATTATTAATTTATTTACATGTAGTATCAGACAATACTAAATATTGCCTAATAATATTAATCCTTTGCCTATTTGACATTTGGACTTCTTATTAATTTATTGTAATATACACTATATTTTTTTATTAGATATGATCCGACCAGGGTTTGAACCCGAGATTTTTCAATTGAAAAGCCGCCACTTTACCACTGAGTTATCGGTCAGATGTTTTCTTACTTTTAAAAATTTTATTTCTACCAAATGTGTTTACATCTGTTTGTTACTCTACAGATTAATCAATCACTGCTGCAGCTACTTAATGAGTGTCATTTGCAGAATTTGCACTAACATACATGTATATATATATACCTTAAAAAACAATGTCATTTAATGTAAAAATGCATTAATTATTCATAAAAATGTGTGGTAGAATCTCTACAAGCATCACACACGTTTACACAATACACAATAATGAAATGTCTCACAAACCTTTTCTGACAAAGTGTATTTAGAGCTCTACTATTTCAGGGAAGCCAAAACTTATCTTAAAGGATTCAAAATATTCTTTAACTTAAACGGTTTCTCATTTAATTTAATTCAATTCAAGAATATGTATACTGCATAAAGTTATCATATCCTTCCAGTGCTCAAATGGTTAATGTTGGATAGAGATTATCAAAGAACAAAACTCTGTTAAATCTCCAGTGTATCCAAACCTATCCTAGTATTGGATATATTTTTTAATTAATTTTTTTTCAATTTGTTCTTAAAAATTTCTATATAAAAAATAATGAACACCACAATAATAATTCCGCATTTAAAAAATAAAAATTTACAAATAAAGATGATTTTTCAAGTTAAAAATTTTGATTTTTATTTTTTGTAATAGATGAATGTCATTTTTATTAGCGTTAAAAATTTTATGACTTTGAAGATCTTTTTTTCTTCATTTTAATTTTTTTTTTATTAATATTTTAATTTTTTATACTATTTAAAAAAAAAACTTACCTTAACAAGATGTTTTCCTTAAATGGATTTTTCATTCAAGAAAAAAAAAACAAATTAATAAATTTATAAAGGAAAATATTTAAAAAGTAAAACAAAATAAAATAAAACTTCTTGTTCCGAATCTAATCTAATAAGAAAAAAAATGTTATGTTTCTTATTTTAATAGAAAAAAACAACAACACTTAAATTGGTGTTTCTTTTGTTAGTACATATCTTCCGGATACCAAAATTAAATACTAATAAAAATATTATAGAAAAAAATATTAAAAAAAAAAAATTAATTCTAATAAATTTATATAGATATATATAAAACAATTAGAAGAAATTATTAATTATTCAATAATTATAACTAGGAAGAAATCATGTCGTATGACAGGACTAAGTGTTGCTTCCCAAACAGGATAGACCGGGTTTTCAACTTGGTAAGCGTACTTGAGAAGTTGAATGAAGTTGCTTGGGAAAAAATCAAAAAATTTTGATTTTTGTGGGCGGAGTCTTTGATTTGCATTTGAAGTTTTATCGTGTATGGGCAAGTTGAACACCTTAAATGTCATTTTTTTTTTTTTTATTATTTTCTCTTTTTTGACACGAAAGAACGTTGAAACTTGAGATATTCGGATTTAAAAAAATAATAAAACTATAATGTATAAAATAACAAGGAATTAATTAAATAATTTGAAATAATTATAAAATTAAGTTAAAAAAATATTAAAAAAAATTAAATTTCATAATTTTAGAAGAAAAAAATTAAATAGGCAGAACAATATATTTAAATAAAAACTGATAAAAATTCAAATTCAAAATTGTCAGATACTTTTGACATTTAACTTATTTTTAAAACTGCTCCACCGTTTATGGGATGCATAAGAACTAAAATTTTTCTTTTATAAACACATTGTTTTAAGTATTTAAGTTGTTTTCTCTTCTACTTATTAAAATTCAAACGAAGAATGCATTTGAATATTATTCTCTTTTATATTTATTGTTGTTAGTAGAATAGAAAAGTCTCATTTGACAGTTGACATTTTTTTTTTTTTTTAAATTTCAATAATGTTATGATGACTAATGTTATAAATGACTTATGATTTTAATGTATAACACGATGTAAATTACAAAACAATACAGGCGCATTAGTATAAAACTATATTTAAAAAATAATTTTAAGCATATGATTACAATTTGTTTATTTGTTTATTTATCTAATCATATACACTTTGAGGCAACAAGTGTCTACAATACGTATAAAAAAGAAATTTATTAGCAATATGATAATGAAAATGTATTAAAATAAAATATAATCGTATAAAAAATTAAGTTATATATAAAGCAAAACTTAAATTACATATTATACATCATATTCAAAGCAAAGCATTTTAAATTCATTATAAGAATTCATTTTTTACAACGTATAACAATTGCCTTGACCTTGTATTGTGTTATGGAACAATAAGAGGAATAACCCTTGATGATCTTCCAAAAGACATGTTAATGATACTGGAATTTACTACTCCTTATTTGAACATCGTTCCCATACTACCTACAATATCCTTCGTTCAAACAACCAGTAAGGTCATTTATAAACATTGAAAATAATAACGTACCCAGAAACGATCTCTGCGGAACACCATACTTGACTTAATAATCAAATTTTCAGACAATATTTGAACGATAAATTAAAAAAAAATTTCAGTTTTTAAATAATAATAAAACTTTCAGTATATATTTTATCTATTGTTGAATACCTTTAAATTTTAATTATTGCAATTTATGAATATTACAATTAAAATTAGTTAAAAATAAGTTAAAAACTTTGAATTGAATTATTATATTTCCACTAAGAGAACTTTCAGGTGTTCTTCAAAAACTAAATTTTGTTAGAGCTTCTTTTCTACCAGATTTGATTTCGACTTATTCAAAGCTCAATTTAACAGTTCTGCGATGGTATATCAATCGGATTTCCGGGATAGTTGCATACCAACGCACAAAAAAATCCTAAAGATATTTCCTAAAAATTTAAATATTTTTTTTTTTTGGCAATGCTATTTTAAAATGTTCAATAATGTAGCTATTTAAAAATTTTATTAAACATTTTTTTTTATTAAGAAATAGATGAGTCACAACATGTCTGTAATTTATACACCAATTCATTGTGTACGAGTGATCAATTTAGAAATGATTTTTCATTTTTGAAAAAAATAATAATAAATATTTATACCTATATTCAAATGGCAATGTGACAAAAGTTCCTGAAACATTTGAGCCAAAAGATCACTGACGACTTGTGACTTCAAAAACGGAAATATTTAAAATTCAATATTAAAAAAATTAATTACTTTCATAACTTATAGAAATATAAGACTAATCATATTGAAAATGAAGTTTTTCCCTAAACTCTGTAATAAACTTTTATATAGTTTCTAATTTAAAAATTCGTATAAACGAATACAAACCTGTTTTGAAGAAAGGGTTAAATTTGATTTTGTAATACACTTTAATATGTCTCTTAAAAAGAATCCGGCATAGAAAAAATGCTCTTCAACTTCGGTTTTATTCCTTTTCAAAACTTAATCACGTATTTGAAAATATAAGGGATAATTGATAATTATGTCTTATTTTTTTGGAATCTTTAAACTCAATTATCGGAGTAATGTTCTTCAGGGAGTTTTATTTTATTATTTGAGTCATAAATCCTTAGGGAACAAATGTTTAGGCGACTTTTGCCATATCGCCATTTAAAAAATTGTGCATAACGAAAAAAAAACTTTAACCCTAAATTTACGCAAACAGTTTTTGGTCCGGGTTTTACTTAATAAATCGATTCAATAGTAAGTTATATCCTAGCAATTTGGTTTTAAAGTTTTAAAGTTTTATTTTATAAAAAAAATTAAAAGTCCAATATTTTTTTCAGTCAAGTTTAAAATTTTAAAAGAAAAACCATTATTCATAAAGGGTTAATGATTTATTTAAAATGTTGAACCGTTTAAAAATAAGAAGGAATCGTTAATAGAAAACTTTATTCAAACATCTACTATCTAGACAATTTTTTAAATTGAGATGAAAATTTGAATCATGGAATAAATTACTTTTACATTATTCCTTAAAATTGAAGAGAACGTCTCTTGACTTGTCATATATTTTCTCGCCAAGAAAAGTCTAATATTTTCCATTTTAATTTATTCATTTGTAAATTCACACTAAGAGAATTTTTTTTTTAAATTTAGGTAAAAACTATAATCTAAAAATTTCTTATGTGGGTGTATAAAATTCAGACAAATAAATATTAGTTGCTATTATTAATTTTATATAATTATTCTATATTTATTCGAATATAATTGACCGGAATTTAATTCTGAGACATTTCGTCTGAAATTCAAAAAACTAAATTACTGTACCTTTCAAAAATAATACATTCTTTGTTAAATATCCTAAATCTTCTTATATATGGGTGACATCGTAAATGTCGTAAAAAAAACTTTAAACTGATACAATGTGAAAAAAACACAATGTAGAATTTCTGCACACATTGTGTCGAAAATACAATGTATTTGTTTACAATTCCGTGTCAGAATGTTCAAATATTCATTATCGTCCGGAATATGTTAACCATTATATACGTTTTTTGGTTCATTAATCTGTTGGACCCGGAAAACAATATTTTTTCGCTTCTTCCTTTTAAAACAATTAACGGTTTTAATAATTTAATTTAATTTAGACATGACGTTTGGTAAGACCATTTTTAATAAACGATTTATGTCAAATTTTTTAGAGAACTACGTTAATTCTAAAGACGCTAATTCATACGTCTTACGTTAATTCCTCTTAATGAAAAACAGTCTGCAGCAGTTCAAGATCCCAGGAAAAAGTTTTCATAGTTGCTTCTTAAAAAAACGAATACGTTTTAAAGTCATTATTGGGTAATCGAGCTAACTGTCATCCGTCTGTCAAAATAATATCTCAAATAAAAGACTATTTTAGAAATTTTTTTTTAACATTGTTATTTTTTAATTTTTAAAAATTTTAAAAAAATTAGTTTCTAAATTTTAATATTATTAAACATATATTAAATTATTTAGTTTATTTACAAAATTATTTATCTAAATAGTAATTAAGATTACAATATTACATTTTTAACAAATATAATTAATTTTTTAAGTTTTTTTTTTTTAATTTTTTAACAAAAAAAATTGACTAGAAATTTCACATTTTATAGCAAATTTATTTCCAATTAAATTAAATTAATAATTAATTTTTAATTAATTAAAAAATTTGCTAATAAAAAAATAATTATTTTATGAAAACAAAAATAAAAAACTTTGGTCAAAAAATTATTAACAAAGATCATATAATATAACATTTTAAAATTAACGAATTCAATATTACTAAATTAATTAACGATATTTTAAGAGACGTATTATTTATAATTTAATTATATTTTCTTTTCTTTTTGCAAAATTATTAAATTCAGTCATAATAAATAAAAAAATTATTTTAAAAAACGATAGAAACAAAAAAAATTAATGGACGTTTCAATTAACAAATTTAATTTTAAAATTAATTAGTACTAAATTTTAAAATAAACTTTTTTTAAGTTTTATTAGCAGCTACTGCAGCCGCCGCCGCTGCTGCTGCTGCTGCTTTATTCATATTTGATTCAACATGATTTCTTATTGATTCAATTGCTGCTGATTGATGATTTGAAGTTAGTATTGATTTTCCATTATTAGAACCTGTAACTAATGCTGCAGCAGCTGCTGCTGCTTGAGCATGCTGTACATCTCCTGGCAAGTAATCTTTCCAACTTCTAAATAAATATCTAGTAAATTTTTTTAATTGTCTAAATTTACAATATGTCGCACCTTCAGCTGATTCCAATTGTTGGGTCTGTATTAAAAAGCCTTTATCTTTAAAAGTTTGCTCCAATTTTTCTCGTTGAATGGAACGTTTAGATTTCCTTTTCTTTCTATCATGAGAACAATTTGAACGGTGTTCACGTCGTAAACTGGATGTTATAACAGGTGGTAACAACAAAGCACTTGGTGGAGCATCAGGAATTTGTAATAATTCATTACTTAAACCAGCAGATGGTGGTAGGAGATCATTTGACATTTTTTCTCCAGTTGCATTTAAAAAAGCACCTGAGCAATTTACTCCAGGTATAACACCAGATTGTTGCAAACTTTCTCGTGGAAAAAATTCATAACCTCGGCTTGATTTATCACCAGTTCCACTAAAATAACGGTAATTACCTTCTGAATCAACTGAAAGCATTTTCTTTTCTTGCAAACTCGGTTTAGCGCCACCTGTGAATTTGAATTTACAAATACTAACTTCTGTAGGTGGATTGGTTGTATTTTCAGCTGGCATTGGCGGAATGAATATTGCTGAACGTTTTCTTTTCTGTGGTGGTTGATTATTTACAGATGAACCGCAATTTGTTGTTGCCAAACTAATTCCCGATTTTACTGAACTTGGTGTTGAACATGTCTCAGGACGCTCTGATTTTTCTTTTTTTACAATAATAGACGGCGATTTACTCTGGGGTTTTGGTGATACAGAAGATTGTTTAACAGATAAATTTGATGAATTTGTATTTATTGTAGACGGAGAATCACTGTGAGATGGTGGTTGAAGATTATTTGAATCCATCATTTTTTGATAATATAAGGCTACCGGATGCATAAAAATTTTTGAATCAACCCATTCATCACCGTTTAAAGTAGAAGAATTTTTTTTTCCATTTTCTATATTTGAAGGAGAATTAATTTGAATATCAGGTTTTTCATTTATGGGCGACTCCGAAGAGGTCTTTTTAAAATTAGACAAAGATAATTTTAAATTTTTTGCTAAAAGATTATCAGTTATAGAATCTACAATCAATTCATGAGGTGTAACATTACTTGAAGTTTCATAATCATTTATAGAATCATCTTCATCACTTGATATAGTATAAGAATCGGATTGATCTCTAAGACATAAATTTAATGGTTCATCATTCAAAACGGTTACGGTGTCAGTTGTTGGGTCTTTTGTTACGATTTCAGTTAGTTTTTTTGCTAAGATACTACTTGATTTGTCATTTTCATTTGAACACATTTCTTTTGGCGTACCTGGGAATATTGTACCATAATTTTTATAAATTAAATGACATATGTCAGCTTTTTTTGGCTTACGGCCACGCCGTGGCTTTGAGTTTTCCAATGTCATTTCCCCCATATACGGTAAATCTGAATAATTAATTATTCTGGACGGTTTATTAACAACTTGCACTTCTTTGGTAATTTTTTCAAAATTATTCACTTCACAAATCCGATCTATTTCATCATGTATATCAATTGGTTCAAGAGAAGTGCAAACGTTTGTTTCTGCGGCAATTGCTAACTCTGCGGCTTCTTTTGCTGCAGCAGCTTCTTGCATTTCAGCTATTTTCTGTAACCAATTACGTACATTTTCTTGTGAATTCGTAAAACTTTTATCATTCGATCTTGTTAATGTTACTACATTTGACTTTTTATTTATAATATCACTATCTATATTTTTATTACTATTTCCTTTATTACTATTTAAATTAATATTGGCAGTGTTAATATTTTGTTTTATATTTAATTGATTTTGAGTAGCTTCGTAATGACTTAAGTATTCAGGAGGTAGTGCTTGATGATGAAAACGTAATTTAAATGCACCTCTCCTTCTGGTACGTGAATTGCCTTGATTATTACTTGTACGATTTCTTTTCATTTGCAACGGTGATCCTTGCATATGATCAGTAGGATCTGTAATTGACATTGCTGTATCTGAAATATCATGATTAATTGGACTATTTGATACCATCATAGATTTTAATTCATTTGGATTATCATCATCAACTGAGGTTGCACCGCGTGATATTAAAGGATCATCGGAATTTCGTAGAAGAAGTTTTGATGGTCCTTTATCTGAATTATGATGTGAATGATGATGATGATGGTGATGATGCCAAGATAACGTACTATTATATAAATCAGAATTATTTGAATCTTCAATTTTAATACTAACTGTTTCTAAGTTGGGTGATTTTGTATTATTACGATGTAATTGTGATGATGATGATGAACAAACATTGTATCCATCCACTATTAAATTAGAAGATGGTGGTGGCGTTATTGATGATGTTGTTGCTGTTATGACAGGAAGTTGTGATGTTCCTGTTGAATTTGTACTATTTCTTATAATTACACAATCTTTGTCAACTACACAATCCCCATTTAGGAGATTAAAATCGTCACGTGATATATCTTGCATGCTATTGCCAACTGAAAATAAAAATAAAAAAAAAATGCGTTATTTTAATTCAAATATTTTTAATTTATCTCTTATTATTATTTCTAAAATAGTTTTTATTTTTATTTTAATGTTTTTGCAATTTATTTTGTTGTCATTTGTTGTTTTGTTTTAAATATTTGAAAAATTTACGATACCTATTTTAAGTCAAGGAATGATTTATGTATGTAAAATATTTTGAAGTGAATAAATTTAAATAAAAACTTTACAAGAGTATAATTATTATACTTTGACTAAAATTTGCAGTTTGTTTTGTTCTTTAGTTTAACACTAATGGCATATTCTATGTATATTTATATTTTGAAAAACTTCGGTTTTTTTCAACATATCCATAACTTTTAAAGTGTTTGAATTTGCCTACATTATGAATTAATAATTATATTGACTTTTCTTCCCTTTAATTCAATTTCTCCTTAGGGTTTTTAATCCAAAATAAAGATAATTATAAAAATTGCAAAAATATAATATGATAAGGGCAGGGCGCTGTATATTTTATTTCAATCCTATTAGCTCACTTATTCAAAGACATTCAGTTACTTTAAATAAAATTTTAAAAAAATCTAAAACCTATATAAATCTATATAAATTAAATAAATATTAAATAAAAAATTAAAAAAAAAATATTTATTCATGTTATTATTAAAATCTATGGTAAAACTTTTTATATATGTTTCAAATTAGAATATATTAACTGTTGGCAACTCCATACTTTATTTTAATTAATACAAAACTTTTTATGGAGCCTAAATACAAATATATTGATTTTGTATTTTTATACCCGTATGACTATATAGTCCAAGGGTATAATAAATTTGCCATTACGTTTGTGACGCAGAGAAGGAGGGGGGGTAGATATAGACTCAAGTGTATGGATCGGATCAGAATCGAAAAATAAATCGATTTAGCTATGTATGTCCGTCCGTCTGTCCGTCTGTCCGTCCGTCTGTCCGTCCGTCTGTCCGTCTGTCCGTCCGTCCGCACGATAACTCAAAAACTAAAGGAGCTAGGGTCTTGAAATTTTCGCAAATTCGTTTTTTTGCAATAGCCGTCATCGCTATTTAAATCCAGCCATTTTGGTCC
Source organism: Dolichopus griseipennis (assembly GCA_963082915.1). Taxonomy (NCBI): domain Eukaryota; kingdom Metazoa; phylum Arthropoda; class Insecta; order Diptera; family Dolichopodidae; genus Dolichopus; species Dolichopus griseipennis. Next base: position 84,157,133 of record OY720443.1, read on the forward strand.
ATGGGTTCGGATAGCTGCCATACAACTTCCTTTTTTATATGAGTATTACTCTGTACCTATTACAGCTACGTGTCTGCAATTTTGCAAAAACTAGTTTAGTTTTATGGCCAAAGTTTTTGCAAAATTTGGTTGGTCTACTGCAGAGGGTTCGAGTAGCTGCCATACAACTTCTAATTTTATATGAGCATTACTCTATACCTATTGAAGCTGGGTGTCTGAAATTTTTCCAAAAATAGTTTAGTGTAATGACCAAAGTTTGTGCAAAATCTGGCTGGTCTACTGCAGAGGGTTCGAGTAGCTGCCACACAACTCCTTCTTTTATATGAGCATTACACTACACCTAATGAAGCTGAGAGTCTGAAATTTTGCCAAAAATAGTTTAGTGTAATGGCCAAAGTTTGTGCAAAATTTCGTTGGTCTACTGCAGAGGGTTCGAGTAGCTGCCATACAACTCCTTCTTTTATATGAGCATTACACTGCACCTAATGAAGGTGAGAGTCTGAAATTTTGCCAAAAATAGTTTAGTGTAATGGCCAAAGTTACAGAAAAATTTGGTTGGTCTACTGCAGAGGGTTCGAGTAGCTGCCATACAAACCCTTCTTTAATATGAGCATTACACTACACTTAATAAAGCTGTATGTTTTAAATTTTGCCAAAAGTAATTAACCAGATGATATAATGTATATGTTACGGTCATACGGGTATCCCAGAGTTGACACAGTCTACTCTACTACACTCTTCCTCGTTTATTTTAATTTTAATTTCAATATCATGGACTTAATAATTTAACCGATAAGTCAGTGGTAAAGTGGCGTCTTTTCAATCGAAATGTCTCGGGTTCAAACCCTGTACAGATCATATCTAATAATAAGTCCAAATATTAAATCGGCAAAGAATTAATATTATCAACAATATTTACTATTGTAATATTAAATAATTTAAATATAATATAAAATAACAGAAAAAATTATAAATGGCAACAAAATTATAATTTAATACCTGAAAAAAGTAATTCTGGCAACATGATTTCGTTTCTCTTTCTGTCTCTTTCTTTTTAATATTATATTATATGCCTATATGTTGTACACATATAATTTTTCAAAATTTTCAAATAATTTTCAAATAAATTTAATTTTATATCATCCCTTTAAATTAATTAAATTTATTATTTGTTTAATTTTTTAATTTTTATTTTATTTTTCAAAAATGGCATTTAATATCACAGTTTATTTTTAAAAATAAAAATAAATAAATAAATAAAAGTTCTCACGAAAGTTTTTCACATAATTTTTTTTTTATTTTAAACAAGCACTACTGTATTTTAAAATGTGCTTTTGTAATTTAATATTATTATTGTTTTTTTTTTTATTTATAAGTATTTTAAATAAATTTAATTTTAATAAAAATATTAAAAATAAAAACAAAATAATTTAATTGAATATCTTAATGATGGTATCTTTTAATTTTCACTAAATATATATATATATATATATATATATATATTAAAACAATATTTAACAAATAAATAACAATTGCGAAAAAAAAACAAAATAAATAATTAACAAGTGAATAACAATTTAATAATAAATAAATAATTAAATAATTAAAATTATGTCATTGCAAATTGTATAATTTTTAATATTTTGACCTATATTTATAATCCATTATAAATATAAATATATTTAATAGTATAACATAAATACATCATAATAACATATATATATAATGTATATGTATAGTAACACTTTAATATCAGTTCCTTTTCTATTTGGCCAAATTTTTATATATATACATGTGATATATTTTCTTTCTATATTTATTTTAAAGTTAATTTTGATTTTTTTTTTTTTTATATTTTTTTTTTGCCAAAATGAAACCAAAAAAAAAAAAATCAACCCGTACTAAATAATTCGATTAATCTAGTAGCGGCCGATAAACGTGACATCCAAAACGCAACTGAATTATAGTTACGAAAACACAGGAGGAAAAAATAAGAACAAAATTTTTAATTTTTTTTAAAAATAACATAAAATAAATCCTCCGTAGATGGATATCTCAAAATCAAATAGAATGTCCAATTTTACTAAGAATTTCTAAAAAAAAAAAAACAAAATAAAAAAATTAAAACTTAAAAGAAGCTAAATAAAAACGTATTCATCTCCTCCTCTCTTTTAAAAAATTTGTTTTAATTTTTTTTTAATAAAAGTGTGTACTTAATATAAAAACGCGCCATTATCATGTAAATAATATAGAAAAGCGTATCCTTCTCATTGAAACTATTTTTTATTTATTTGTTTTTTTTTTTTAATTTTTATTCAAGGTATTATAAAATTAGAAAATTTAATACTTGATTTGATTTAACGTTTTAAACATTTTAGGGAGATTATTCAAAGCGCACTATTTCGAATCAAGTGTCAATTAATTAAATTATAATTTCTGAAGCGTAATATAAAAGTCAAAATGAAAGCCTTTATTTGTGTCAATGATATCATAAAGTTTTTTGAATTGTCAACGTGATGACGTTGTGGTGACTTAAATAAAATTTGGATAACGTTCAGACAATTAGTTTCAAAAAACAACATCAGTCTCCAATACTAAAATTAATTTAATATTTTTAACTGTAATAGATAAATTAATTATTTGTAGTACTAGACAATAGTAAATATTGCCTGATAATATTAATCCTTTGGCGATTTGACATTTGGACTTATTATTAAATTATTGTAATATACACTATATATTTTTATTAGATATGATCCTACCAGGGTTTGAATCCGAGACTTTTCGATTGAAAAGCCGCGTTTTTACCACTGAAGTCAGATATGTAATAAATAATTATATAAAAATATGCATGTGATTGTAAACCATAGATAGAATTAAGAAATTTATGTAGTTGTAGTTTAAATATGTAGTTTAAGCTAGTCAGATGAGATATGAACAGCAGAAGAATAATATTTAAAATTTAAGCAGCTAAAGTGTCTCCAATGGACGCAGCCATTATCCAGTCATTAAAAAAGTTGTTTAACTTTTAACTTTTTCATTTTCTCTACGTGTTCAAATATTAAATAATTGAACTTTAAAAAATATTTTTTATTGAAAATATTTATTTTTAAAAATTTGTAAAATTATTAATATTTTTTGTATCTAGGGTTAAATAATATCAAACCATTATTCAAAATACCTAAACGATAAACCTTAAACTATTGAATATTTTTTAATTCATGAAATTTGTAAACAAAATAATGTCAAAAAACGCTGTCATATACATTTAATTGTGGACGCGAAATGAGAGCATTATTGTAGAAAGGCTGTGAATGATCATTTTTAATTAAATAATACAATGAAGTTAAAAAATTTCAATTGGTGATTCCGTCATGTCAAAACACTTAACAAGAACGTTTGACAGCTCACTAATGTAGTGCATTTTCCAACATAATATTACACTAATTTACGTCAAATGTAAAAATTTATCCTTATTTTAAATAATTTAAAATTATATTTTTAATATATGAAATTAAATTACATATTACATGATATAATATTGCATATAATATTGCACAAAAACTAAATATTCAATATGTAAAACTTAATGTTAAAATTCATAGGTACGATTTCCAAAAATTAAAAGTTATTACTAAAAAAAAATCATCCAAATATTCTACAGTTGGTAAGATCAACGTAAATTTTCTTTATTTATTTTTATTTCTATATTTTATTTTTCTCTTATTTTTCCCTTTTTTATTTTTTTGTATTTTTAAATTTTTCGAGAAAATTGTGCCAAATGTGTTTCTTTAAATTTTGCTTTTTTATATACGCTTTTCTTTTTTTTTTTCTTATTTTCTTTTTTTTTTGTGAAAATCAATCAACCACCACCCCTCTGGGTAAAAAGAATGAATATACAATATATAAGGGAATAAGCGGTAAAATATGATCTTGTTTACATTTTTATCTCTACCTTAAAGAGTTTTCTTGCAATATTTTTATCCGTTTATGTTTTTCTCTCACTCTCTCTCTGTTTTATTTTTTCTCTTATTCTTTTAAATTTTCCGTTATTTCATTGTTTTTTTGTTTTTTTGTGTTTTATTCTTTCATTTAAAGTTTTTATGTGGAGATTGTCGACTAAATTAGATCTACCAATTCAAAAAACAAAAAATAAAATATGTGAAATTAGCATGGAAAATGTATATGTAAAATATTTAAAAATAAACTTTTAACAAAAAAATAAAATGTTCTTTTTGAAAAAAATAGGTTATTATTAGATGTCTAGTCCTAGATAATAATTAAGTCCAAAAAAGGTAATTTATCGTATTTGGGATTATATGTTATAATATTCTTATTATGTAATTTTTAATTTGTTATATATAACAATACTATAATTAGAATAGTATATACTTTGGAATTGGACATTGTAAGTAAACGATTTGAAAGTAAACAACTTATGCTGAGAATTGGCGGCACTTTCCTTAAAGTATCTTCTCTTATAGCTGTCTTATCATTTGCTCTCGACGGCTGAATTGCACAGTGATTAGAGCGCCGACATGTCATATGAAAGGCCCGGGTTCGAACCCCAATGAAAGTGAAAAAAAAAATTTTATGGTTTTCGACTCGACTCAGCTACCATTCGCCATTGGATTCAAATTAATAGCTTAATCAATAATTAATAATTATATACCTTTATATACCGATAATTTTACGAAGTATTTTTCTTTTGAAACGGGAAAGTAGGTTTGCCGTCGCTTGGGTGATCGTCCACGTTTCACTGCCGTAGCATAACACCGGTCTGACAAGAGATTTACAGCTCAAGTTTACATTTTCTGCTGACTTCTCGTTATCTCATTATCTTCAACACAGAGTAGTATGCGTTGTTTGCCTTGCCTATCCTTCGAGTTACCTCTGATGTTTCATCGTTTCCACTTGTTATCTCGGACCCTAGATAGACAAAACTTTTTACTACTCCCATGTTGTCATCACCAAAAGTAATGTTTTGTTTCTCTCTCTGGTTACGTCTGGATACTACTAACATTTTCGTCTTATCGATGTTTATCCTCAGACCCTAGAAAACAGCTATAGATTTCTCTAACTGGATATAGCATTCTCTGACACCTGCCTCTGATCTTCCTATATAACTCAAATACAAAATATTATAATATAAACAAAAAATAAAATTGTAACTATTGAAAATCTAAGACGTTTCTACATGTTATAAGGCTTAGTACTATGTAATTTAAATTGTATGTGGAATTCATTAAGATCAATTCTAATAACACGAATATAATATGACCCCCTGCTCCAACATGTACCTATATATAAACTGGCTTATTAGCTTAACAGTTGAACAGCTTAAAAAAAAGAAACCATTACAAGAAATAATTGAAACAATCTGAAAAAAAACAATTAGGTAAAGAATTAATGAAAAAAACTGTAAGTCGATGAACAGATACTCTGCACCTGAATCAAAATTTAATTAAAATACCATAAATTAATATATAAAATAAATAATCACTCCAGACATAATAAAATATTTTTATTTTGATAGAATACCGTAGCACTTATTTTTTTTTAATTGTTATTTAACTGCCTGCCTATACCATATGTACATTTTGGAACAGGGAGTCATATTATTGTAGGGGGTCATATCTTAAGTTAAATCCGAAATATTTGACATCAAATTAGCTTTTCAGAAACTAATATTTGGAATACAGATTTGTATATTTGTTACTTAACGGTAATTCCTCAGAAACAGCTTAAGACAAGTCTTATACTTTGAACAGTTATATAACTACTACTACTTGAGCCAAATTGGGCACACTCTTCTTTACAAAAATTTTTGACACCGATTTCCATGATCGTTCTTATCACTGCTCATACTTTTTTCCTGTAATCTTTTCCATTCGCATAATATTTTTGCGAATATCAGCCACCACAAAATTTACTATAAAATTTGTAGCACGTGTTTTTGTTTTTTTTTTTTTGTTGTTTAAAAATTAAAATTTCGGGCTAATGTCATTCAATCCGATTAAGCAAAAATAGAGGCATATTAAAAAGCAACAAAGTAAAAAAAAATAAAAACAAATTGTGTGCGAGAGAGAAAGAAAAACTAAAACTTTTCTTTTTTCTATATTCTGAGATAGTTTTTAGTTTTATTTTAAAAAAGATTAAAAATAAAATTAATTTACTTAAATGAAATATATATGTATATTTAATTGCGTATACAAAACAAAAATGATCCCACTTGTTACGTATAAACATTGATGCGATGCGTCTGCGTTGTTCAAAATATTTTTGTAATTTTTTTTTGTTGTTTTTTTTATTTATATTTTTTTTTTTCTTTTTTGCTTTTTTTTTTAGCTTAGTTTTTCATCAAATTTGTGAGACATTAACTTTATCATAATATTATACTGAATCATTATTTATATTTTGAATAATAGTATGTAGACAGAATACAGGGTTTTCTAAATACAGGGGTAGTGAAATAATTATTTATGAAACAATAATAGGATGAATATATGTGTTTGTATAATATGTGTAAAAGTAGTTGGCGAATGCATTTTTCTACAATATTATTTGATTGGTTAATTATAATTATAGTCCGCAAGTTAAAATTAAATATTTTAAAAAATAAAAACATCGATAGTTCGGCAAAAGATAAAATTCTTCAAACGTCATCCAAGATACAACCTACCATGCATAGTTTTTAAACCCAATGAAATAAAGTCTCAATTCTTAAAATCAAACTTTAGAAAAGATTTTTATAGTATAAAAATTACATTTGGTTTTGGCATTTTGATTAAAAAAGAAAACCAAGGGAATAAGAATTTGAAAATACATAAGTAAGAAAGCGTGGTAAATTCCATAGTCTAAACAGATATCCTTGACTATAATTTTTTGCATCTTTCATGATAATTAATTGGTTTTCTAATATAGAACTTTATTTTTTAAAAATCTGGCTTTACTTCCGAAGTTCTATTTGTAATTATATCATACCTAAAAATGTCCAATTATTTTCAAGTATCTTACGAATTCCATATGACATCTATAGGTTAAGATAGGATAAAGCAACGGCTAAAGTTTTCTATTATAATATGTGTTTATAAATTATAAAATTGTGTCAAACTTTGACTTTAATTATTAATTGTAATTGTTATATGCCAACAATTATCGCGTATTTTATATGACATCCATAGATTAAAATTGATCACTATTAAATTTTGTTATATACGATTCTGTCAAGCTCTAAAGTCGTTTGCGTTCATTGTATTATTTAACCCGCCAATGACAGTTGTTTCTTCATGATTTACCATTCCATTATCATTTTTCAATCACATATTTATAAAACAACCTGTATTTGATTCATTTTGAAAAAAAAAAAATAAAATATAATAAAAAAAAATATTCATTCGCATTTTATTTTCTTTAAAAAAAAATCAAAAAAAAAAAATAAAAAATAATAACAAAAAAGTCAAAATAAATGTTTTTAATTTTTTTTTTTACTCTTTCTCTCCCGCTTTTCCTCTCTCACTAATATTCTTTATTTCCTCATCATTTATTTCTTCGTCTATATTTATATTTATGTATATATGGTACATATATCAAAAAAAAAAAAAAAGTTACTATTTTTGTTCCTCAATTTTTTTTTTTTGTTTTTTTTGAAATATTCTTAATTTGGAACAGAAATTTTACGAAATATGAGTATCTTGACTATATTTGGTCGAACCGTAAAGGCATATAAAAATAAAAAAAAAAAACAAAAACAAAAATATTTTTGTGCGACGACGAATTTATTTTTCTTATTTTTGTTTTTATTTTTTTTTTTTTTTTGAATAACAGTTTAAGAAATTTAAAGAAATTAATTTATTTTTACTATTTCTGTTCTAAAATTGTAATAATTCGCTAGACGCTCTTCTCTTAATTTCAAGGAAATTAAAAAATAGAAAAGACTGATAAAAATTAAAAAAAAAAAAAAAAAAAAAAAAAAGAAAGAAAAATTAATTTAAAAGAGAAAAAATTATATATAATACTAAGTTTTACGATCAATTTACATATTATAAAAACTCTCTAATCATTAAAAATGAGTGAGAAACATTCACTCAAAAAAAATCACAAACATTCTTCTTAGTATTTAAACATATATTGTACTATATTATAAACATAAATATATGAATATCTATCATTATTTTTAAATATAGAATTTTTATGTATTTATTATCAAGAAATATATATTGTATAATAGATGTTTATTTTTTATATTATATATATAAAATTTTAATGAGGAAATTCTTATATTCAGGATGACATTGTGATTCTTTGACACACATTTATATGGTCTAACATAATTTTGTTATACGATAAGGAGTAAAAAAAAAAAGATTTTTTAAATAGTTGGTTGAGTAAATATACAAATGTATAAAAATAAAAATATTTGAAAAAAAAAAAATAAAATTTTTAAACTAAATAATAAAAAATTTATTTGAGTATTACATATCACATAAAAGATTATGCAATATTACTAAGCCAACGACTTGTTAGATTATTTTTACGTTAAATAATATTATTAAATTATTTAAAATAAAATTTTGAGTGAATTTAATAGCTATTTAAATTGCGATTTGTTCAAGATTATCATATGATGAAAATATCATGTCATTATTTCTAAGGGTATGTAATTATTTCTAATTTTCTAAAATTTCTTACTGACATCAATTATTGCATACAACTAGGCGTATTTTAAAATTTTTATTTTATTGTTATTTATACCCGTATGACGATGTAGTCAAAGGGTATAATAAATTTGCCAATACGTTTGTGACGCAGAGAAGGAGAGCGGGTAGATATAGACTCAAGTGTATGGATCGGATCAGAATCGAAAAATAAATCGATTTAGCTATGTATGTCCGTCCGACCGTCCGCACGATAACTCAAAAGCTAAAGGAGCTAGAATCTTGAAATTTTCGCAAATTCGTTTTTTTTGCAATAGCCGTCATCGCTATTTAAATCCAGCCATTTTAATCCATGGGTTCGGGTAGTTGCCATACAACTTCTTTTTTTATATGAGTATTACTCTGTATCTATTACAGCTGCGTGTCTGAAATTTTGCCAAAAATAGTTTAGTGTAATGGCGAAAGTTTCTGCAAAATTTGGTTGGTCTACTGCAGAGGGTTCGAGTAGCTGCCATACAACTCCTTCTTTTATATGAACATTACACTACACCTAATAAAGCTGTATGTTTGAAGTTTTGCCAAAAGTAATAAACCGGATGATATAATGTATATGTTACGGTCATACGGGTATCCCAGAGTTGACACAGTCTACTCTAGCACAGTCTTCCTCATTTTAAAATGGAATTTTGAATTTATCTTAAATTAATTAGCAGGCTGTCTGAAATTATGACAAAATTAGTTTAGTTCTATGGCTAAAATTAGTGCAAAATTTGGTTCATCTGTAGTGGGTTCGAGTAGCTGCTATACAACTTCTTTTTTTATATGAGAATTACTCTATGTCAATAGTAGTTCACTTTAACGGCCAACGTCTGAATAAAATATAGCCGGTGTACTGGATGAGATTTAAAGGGTTGGCTTTCAACTTATATTTTCTTTTGTACATAACGTAAGTGTAATACATAATGAAAGTTTAAAATCAAAGCGTTTTAATCGCATTAATATCATTAGTGTTTTTTATTAGCTCTGAAAGTAATCCATAATCCAACTCTATGCACTCGAAATAAATTCATATAATAAACAGATAATTTTTATTTTGATATTTTTAATTAATTAAATGTCATCTGATTAAATTTCTCATTTTCAAAGTAAGAGGAGGAGAAGGATCTATTGGCCTCTAAATAATTTATTAAATCTGAATGTTCCTATAGCATACTCTTGAGTAACTATGAGAAGTGTATAATCTGATGCACAGAACTCCACTCTTGACTAAAAAAACAAACCCCCTGATAGGTTGAAAAATTTGAATTAATTTTAAAAAAAAATTGTTCTTTCCTAATGTACAATTAAATATTAATTCAAATATAGTCGCAATTTATTCAGAAGATACTAAATATTTGATTACAAAACCTACTATACATTATCAGACCAATTTTCATGGACAATATTAAAAATTAAAAGTTCTCTGATTAACGATACTAAGTTATTAAACATTAGATACAATAAAAGCTATATTATAAAAAATATATAAAAATAGACTCATAACCTAGTCATTTTTTGTTTAAAACGTTATTAAAGGCACGTGCACTATTTAACAATTTCATTTTGAGTTATTTAGCAAAATTTATTATTAAATTGACTAGTCTAAAAAAAATAAAAATATATATACATTTAAATTTGTATTTATCTATCTACATATATTTAGTTGATCTAAAAAAAAAATTCAAAACAATATTTAAAACGCAACAAGAAAACTTTAAAAACACAAAATTCTTTCATATAATTTTTATTTTATAAAAATTCAACCATAAAAACTTGGAACCGAGTAAATAGGTTTCAAATACAAAAAAAAAAAAAAGAACACACAAATCACATATTTAAGAAAAATTCTACAACCTACGCACTCATTTGTATTTAAAAACAAAAATTTAATAATTTTATTTATTTTTTGTTTTTAGTCTAAGTATTGCAACATTTTCTTGAATATATAGTATAGATAGTACGGAAATTTTCTAACTCAATTTTCAAATAAAAATTTTACATACACAATTCAAAAAATAAATGACAGATGTAAAAGTAGAAAATTACACTAAAATCACTACAAATTAAAAAATATATGTACATTTTTTTTAAATTTAATTATATATAACTCAGAAAGTCTTAAGGTACCAATTAAAATAAATATTGTCAACATTTATAAATTCAGTGACGAATAAGTTGAAAATGTTGCATAGAATTTTTGTTTTTTTTCCAAAATTAATCATTGAAAAAATGTCGGTGATGTCCAAATATATAAGATTCGTTAAAAAAAGAAAACTTATTAAAATATTAATTTAAATTAATATTATTCTAGGGATAAACGAGGAAGAGTGTAGTGAGTAGACTGTGTCAGCTCTGGAATACCCGTATGACAGTAATATAAACATTATACCATCCGGTTATTTCCTTTTGGCAAAATTTTAAATACACATCTTACACATCTTACTCAACAAAAAGAAATATAAGTTGAAAGGCATCTCTTCAAACCTCTTCCATTACACCAAATATATTTTATCAAGACGTTGGCTATTAAAGTATAAGAGAATAAGTAATGCCCATGTAAAATATGAAGTTGTAATGCAACTACTCGAACCCACTGAATCGATTTATTTTTCGATTCTGATCCGATTCTATACCTTTGGGTCTATATCTACCCCCCTCCTTCTCTGCGTCACGAACGTAATGGCAAATTTAGTACACCCTTTTGATTTATAATCATCGGGTATAAAAATGTTATTTTGTAAATAAAGGGTTTTTTTTATCAATAATCGATAAATCGACTATATTTAAAAAAATATATAACGGGTGGTTTTTTTTTAATACATAAACAAAAAAGCCGAAAATTGAGCGAAAGCAATCCTCCTGAAAAATGCAGGCTTACACACTGGAGACATCATCGATTAATAATTCTTTAAAAACAATTCTGAAACTTCTGTGTTAGTGTATGATCGATGAAACAATGAATTTTTGTTTCAAAATTTGAATGGTATTGATCCAGAACTGTTTTGCTTTCAACAAGATGGTGCTGCTCATATTGCTACCGCAACAATTGATTTATTGAAAGAAAAATTTTGATGATAATATTATTTCGAGAAATAGTATAATCTAGCCACTTTCTTTGGGTTTTTTTTTCGAAGTCATTGATAAATGCTAGTAGACCATAAATAATAAACGCAATCTTATATAATATAATAAGTTCAATATTAATTTAAATGTGTTCACTTTCAATTTAAAGTAATATAATTCTAAAAAGCACACGTTAGTACCAATTTGATCACTCTTTATAATTAACTTAAGAGATTTCAGGCCTACGAATTTTTAAAGCTAATTTTGAAAATAAAATTCTTTAATGAAAAACATTCGCCAGAAAAATTGTACAGCTCTTCAAAATGCAAAAATAAACTCTATAGATTTTGTTTCTAAACTTAATTAATTCCTCCTAGAATTAAATCTGATTATTAAATGACTAATACATAATCATCTATTATTTTAAAATATAAGGAAAAAAAGTTTTAATTAAAAATATGTTTTACAAATCATATAATATGTATAAACATATTAAGTTTTATAATCGTATTATTTAATTTACTATCTGACCCATAGCTCAGTGGTAAAGTGGCGGCTTTTCATAACCCTGTGCCCTATTTCATAAAAATTGACAATCCGACAATTTACAGGTAACAAGTTGTAAAACATACAATTTAATCAAAATTAAGAGTAATTAAAGGTTTTTAAAAATAAAATTGTCAGACTATTATAACAACTTTATCAAATTTTTGCCTGTCAATATTTTTGAAATAGAGCCCTAGTCCCATCATATCTAATATAAAAATATAGTGTATTATTATTATTTATTATTATTATTATTATTATTATTATTATTATTAATATTATTATTATTATTATTATTATTTTATTAATATATTTGTCTAGAATGAGGTGTAACAAACGCATTCAATTAAATGTGTTTTGTTGGATGTGTTCAATTATAAAAAACTAAAATATTAATGTTTTGTTGGATGTGTTTTATTTTAGAAAATAAAATATCATAAATTATCATAAGCAGGCCATATTTTATTTATTTTTAATAAAAAAAAAAACAAAAACAACAAGAAAAAAATTTTTTTTATTAATTTAAATTATTTAAAATCTTTATGAATTAGTTCATTTACGTTTTTAAAACTCACAGAACATTTTCTGGAAATTTTATATAAATAGTAAGAAATTTTGTAAATAAAAATTAAGAAAACTATGCTTCACAAGAACATTGTGTAGTAAGTCTTAATTATTTTCAGTGAAAATCAGAAATAAACAATGTACGCTTTGTTGCATTGCTTGATTTGCTTTGTTTTGAAAAGCAAATAAACCAAGCAATGCAATAAGTAATTTCAAAGTTCTTTCAAAGTTCCCTCATTTCTCCCTCATCCCTGCATCTTTCCCTCATCCCTGCATCTGTCCCTCATAATTCCTTTAAATTATTTTTTATATTAAAAAATAATAATTAGGCTGGCAAAGTGGCTTCGGGTGTACAAATACTTCAGTTCGATGCACCCAGCACCATAGAAGCTGAACAAATAATTCGGTATATTAAAAAAAATACCAAATAAAGTTTATAATTCAAAATTTATAAATAAAGCAAAACTCAATTCAAAAATAAACATTTAATACAATTTAACGTACATACGTCATTCTGTGACGGGCTAACAGCTAGTATTAAAATAGTTTAATAAGAAGTCCAAATGTCAAATAGGCAAAGATTAATATTATCAGGCAATATTTACTATTGTCTGGTGCTACAAATAAATAAATAAATAAATAAATTTACTTCAAGTTGATTTTAATTATACTTAGTACGGGTGTAATTCTAATCCAATAAATTAGTAGTTCAATATTTTTTATTATTGATATTATTGAATCAAGTATTTAACATTTATATATAAATTTAAGTTGTTCTTAATTACAACTGTAACTACTTTCAAAATAACTTTAATTTTCAATAATTTTATAATTTATATTTCTTGTAGGCGTATTAAATTTTTTCAATTTTTGTGTAAAATTTAAATTTAAAAAAAATTTTTTTATTTTTTTAACATGTTCAAACGTTATGATTAATTACCAAGTATATTTTTGTTTATTTTTTTAAAATAACTTGTATTTTGTTTTTATTAATTAAAAAAAAAAAATGAAGGATTTAACACAGATATTTTGTATTCTTTAAGTTTAAAAATATAAAATGACAAGAAAATTATATCAAATTACAAAATTTTCTTGATATTCTTGTTATTATTTAATCCACCTTAAACATAATTAGATTTTGTGTTTTATCTTACTTTTAGTTAATTATAATAACATATTGCATTATGTTTAAAAAAATACTAGAAATGCCACCTATAACAAATATCTAATTAATTTTATATTTTATGTTGTAACATAATACGAATTTACAAATTATAAATAATTAAAAGTTTTTCAATACTACAGATTGTTTGTCTGCATTCTGCAAATTACAGTCTTGAATGGTAATAATTAAAAAAAAAACAATTTGATTTAAAACTATAATCTAGTAACTACTAATAATAGTGCAAATCTTAAGCTTACTTTAATTCTTATGTTAAGACTTATATTATAAGTATTTTAAAGTTTATAATTAATCCTATACGGTTTTTTTTTTTAAGTCAATATCGTGTACAGTACATTCATAAAATAACATGAGACTAAGTTTCAGTTTCAAGAATTATTAATTTCACTAAAGCCGAATCTAAAATTGCCTTAAAGAGACATTCTTTACTAGGATTTTAGGCCCGTTCCACTAGAACAATTCCACTAGACACAATTCCACTAGAAACAATTCCACTTGGCATAATTTCACTAGGGAACAATTCCACGTGGTATAATTCCACTAGCGCAATTCCACTTTTTATTAGCCCAACGCATTTAGAGTTAAAAATCGCGGCGATTTTTAACTCTAAATGCGTTGGGCTAATAAAAAGTGGAATTGATATAAAATATATTCATTAAATTATATAATATTTTCAAAAAAAAACAAAAGAGCTAGTTTATTAATAATAATTAGTAGAATAGAAACAGAATAAATTAAAGTTAATGAATACAAATATATAAAATTAATGAAAAAAACCTATTTAGGAAAAATCAATTCTCGTTATTGCTGCAATAGCCTTCATGTATTCAAATGGATCATAATTATTAAAGTTATTCGCTACGCGAGATATATGTTCTGAAAGATCTTTGTATTTTTTCTTTTGCGGGACTCCCATTTCTAAATTTAAAATATTTGACAGTAATTTATAAATTTACTTAAAAAAATCAATTTTAAACTTAAATAATTTTTAAAAAAAATTATTATCTACAAATGGAATTATACCAAGTGGAATTATGCCAAGTGGAATTGTTTCTAGTGGAATTGTGTCTAGTGGAATTGTTCTAGTGGAATTGTGTCTTGTGGAATTGTGTCTAGTGGAATTGTTCTAGTGGAATCGACCGGTCACGTTTACTAGTTATATGAGGAAAACCAAAAAGACGATCAAAATGTGAACCAAATTTCTAAATGTCATTTTGTTCTTCAGAAATGTCACAAAAACTTTTAAAAATGACATTTAATTTGTATTGGGCGTTTTTTTTTAGTATTTAGAGCAAAAAATTGCGTTTCATTTTTATCCGTTTTTTGTTTCTTTTTCAACTCAGATTGCGATGATAGGGCATTTATCCTTCTCAGATTTTTCCCAGATCCCACGGAGTTGACAAAAAAGACAACATCAAATATATGTAAATGTTTATTTAATATAGTTTATTTATTAACTAACGGCTGGATGGCACAGTGGTTATAGTGCAGACCTTTCATCCGAAAGGTCCCGGTTCGAATAAAAGACATTTCTGGTTTTGGACCCGACTCAGCTGCCATTCGCCATTGGGTTCAAATTAATGGTTTAATTAATAATTATATATCTTTTAAAAAAATATAATTAATAAAACAATATAAACAAGTGCAAAACATAAACAAATAATTTAATTGAATAATATAACTCACAGATGCAGACCATACAACTCAAATACAAAATATTACAATTTAAAAAAAAAAATTGTATATATTGAAAATCTAAGACGTTTCTACATATCATAAGAACTAGTAATATCTCATGTTTAAATTGTATGTGGAATTCATTAAGATCAATTCTAATAACACGAATATAATATGACCCCCTGCTCCAACTTGTACCAATGGTATAGACAGGCTTATTAGTCTAACTGTTGAACAGTTAGTGCTTAAAACAAAAAAAAAAACTAAATTAAATAAAATGGACAACGAAATTTCACACATATTTCTTACTAGCTAATACCCGGTGCGCGTTGCTGCGCCTCTCAATGAAGGTTTAATTGAATTCGATGTTACTGCAAAAAGTTAACACAAAACTTACACACGGTTTACACATGTAAATTTAAAAATGTGTGAAAGCAATCTTTTTAAAACGATTTTTCTAGGATTATTCTAGTAATTTTTGAAATTTTCTGTAATTCAAAGCAGTACGAACTACTTTCCAAATTTTGACTTCCAAACTTCCAAAAAAATTTTTTGAAAAATCGCAGGACCGACTGTTAACAGACTCAACTCCATTTTCAAGTTGCTTCACACATATAAAATTTGAGGTAAACCGGTAAAATCGTTTCTAATTTAGAGTTAAGTAACGCAAAAATCTATTAAAAGCCACTACGCCCCACTGGCTTAACGGAACTACACTTTCTCTTTGGGCAAAGCAGTATTGCGCAAAATTGGACGTAATTTGCTTCCAAATCACTCAACCAAATTTTTTTGAGGCTTTCTTTTTAGCTAAAGCAGTACTTCGCAAATTTTGACAATATTAGCTTCCAAAATTATTTTGACCAACCGTCGGCCCAACATGGGTTAATAAATTCCAAAACTGTTAATAGTGTCAACTCAATTCTCAAGGAGCATCACGTATACAAAATTTGAAGTCAATTGGTCAAACCGTTTCGAATTTAGAGTAAAGTATTGAAAAAACCTATAAAAAGCTGTTGGGCCGTAATGGGTTAATGGAACTCAACAAAAATTTTTTTGGGGCTTTCTTTTAAACCAAAGCAGAATTTCGTAAAATCGGACAAAATTTGGACCCAACATTTTTTTTGACCACCCGTCGGCCCGACATGGGTTAACAAATTCCAAAACTGTTAATAGTGTCTACTCAATTCTCAAGGAGCATCACGTATACAAAATTTGAAGTCAATCGGTCAAACCGTTTTCTTTTTAGAACAAAGAAGTTTAAATACTTGCACTACAGCCCCAACTTGTCGGTCCGTTAGAGCAAAATTTTTGGGCCACGATTTCTTTCCGTACCCAAAAACCCCTATATACAAATTTTCATGAAAATCGGCTGGGCAGTTTAGGAGTCTATTCGCTACATACAAACAAACAAACAAACATACAAACAAACTTTCCCTTTTATATATATAGATTGGCTTGTTTACTAATGGTTAACTAATATGTAACTTATTAAAATTTAATAATATATTAAAGCACCTGTAAATATAATCAATAAGTATGCAAACACTTAAAATATTTCAAAAAAAATCAATCGAGGTTTTTCTAATTTCCAGCACTGTATTTATTTATGTCATCGATCAGCTTTACAAGAATTATTTATGAATTATTTTAAATTACGATCTAAATTATTTTATACATATTAGTTATGATATATTGTGTATCACTGGACAGAGCTCCAAACCCAATGGTTTTGATTGAAAGCACAGAAGCTTTAACCACTGCGCCAACGACATTGCTCAGATGATACATATACTTTTCTTTTCTGTAAGTGTAAACTCTAAATATATCCCAGAAAAACCTTTTGTTTCCAAAACAATTAATAATACTCTTTAATCATGAAGATTTATAATTAACGAAATAATTTTAATTACTTTATAACAACTTTTAATTAAAATTAATCTTTCTTAAAAATCTTTGAGTCAAATTTTACTTCAAGTTCATATTCAAAGATCATGTTGCAAATTTTTATTTTAAAATTTATTATAAATAAAAACTAAATACTCATTTAAAATCCGCCCAACTTTTAATTAAATATTTAATTAATAGTTGAATAATAGATATGGTATATATATACAATACAATGTTTATATAATAGATTGCAGACATGAGAAAAATCAGTGCTTATAACAAGTTATTACTAATTACAATGTAAATTAAATTTACTCATAAGTGCATGAAATGGCAAAACTAAGGAGTTTCTATAATTTTATAATAAAATAATCTATAAAAGATAAGACTTTCCTTATTTACTTATTTTATTTAATTAAATACAAAAATTTTTATATGCAGTATAAATCTTTTAAAATAAATATAAAAATCATAATTATAGACAATATATACGAGTACTTCTGTAATTGGCATAAAATTGTTATATTGTTGCATTTTTACCATAAATATAAAAAGACAATTGCATATTTATGCATAAAATATGCACAAAAAAACCTACATGCTTAAAAACAATTTAATAACAATTAAATATTATATTTTCATTTTTGAAAAATAAATAAAAAAATATTGAAAATTAATTAAAGAACAGATATACTCATACAAATATACTTATGTATTAAAAAGTTCTTAAATTGATTATAAAGAACTTTTATGAATTTTTTAAATTAAAATATGCAAAAATGATAAAAAAAAAAATTGGCAGAAAAGAATAATAATTTGCTTTGTTTTAGATTCATACAAATTCTGTAAAAATAATTCTTAGATTTATATGTAAGATTTCATTCGAAATATTTTTTGAATATATCGTAAAATGCTTTATTATAAAATAATGAGAACTTTTTAAGTTAAGTATAGTACTAATTATTTTATTAAGTTTGTATGATTTTTACAATTCAAATAATAAAAAGACACCATGAAGAGCCATGTGTTAGTTCATTTTGGTTTTGTGGGATTCTAAGTACAGTTTAAAACACTTCCTTTAATAGTAGAATATAATGTTTACAACTTTACTTTATTGCAACTTACAACTTGTAACATTCAAAATTGAAAATGAAAATAGAAATAAGTTTTCAGAACTCTAATTTTAAATAGCAAAATATTATCCCAACGTTACCTCAAAGCTAACTTTACTCAGCCATCGTTGTACAGTCGGGTCACTGACCTTGTTTAATAGATAGCTTGTAAGGACTAACTCCTGTTCTAAAGAAATTAAACAAACAATGCTTCCACTCAAGATTTCCCAACCAAATACTAGATACTAGGAGGTCAACAGGTGCTCATCCCTACACAGTTAAAATATCCAAATGGCGCCACCCGGCTTATGGAAATTTTTTGTGATGCGCTCATGGCGCATATGTAACCATACCCCGTCAAATGTGTTCTCCAAAGTTCATCCCCTATAATACAAAAATCTTACTTTCCCAACTTTCCCATACCCGTTTCCCAATAATCCTCTCAGTTTCTTATCCTCGAAACCAAGCTGCACTATTGTATTAAACTCATATACATTGTATCGAAGTTATAATTGAAATTTCTAATTTGGTAGGAAGAATATAATTATTTGATAAATCAATACCCAAGTACAATAACACAATTTTATGGCCTAATTTAATATTTTGGAAAATATAATTTTGCAAAAAAAAGCGAAAAACTTCATTTGAATATTTGCGAATTTTCTTTTTTTTATACCATGGTAACTATAACGAATATTTAAATTAAAATATGTGGACAAAACTAACCAGAAAAATATAGAAGAATGTATATATAGCTGATTAAATTCCATATAAAGAATATATCAGATACAATTTTGTGTTGGCGGAAAACAGAATTAAAATTTTCTTTTAATATTTTTTTTTTTTTTTAAATTTTAAGCGCAATTTGGATTTTTATTTTTATTACAAAAATTTTCCAATAAAAGAATAAAACAAAAACAACTTTAAATATGGCATTTAAATATTTTGGATATTAAAATAATAAAAAAAAAAAACCAAAAATTGATTTTATTAATTCTAATAAGTATATAATAAATATAATAATAGAAAATAATAACTTGATATTCCAAATATAATGGTAAATATACAGTAATAAATTTAAAAATTAGGAATAAAATAAAATTTATAATTTTTCCATTTAAAATTTTTTTTTTATAAATAAAAATATTTGATTTAATTCAATAAACTCAATTTGGAGTTATAAGGCTAGTGAAGGTTGTTTAATTTTGATAGCGATCTAAGAGGGATAAATTCTCAGATATGAACTGTTACATAAACTTCCTTAACTTACTTTGACTTAATGAAAAATCGCACCTTGCGCCTAATTGCTAAATTGCAGTTCGGGTAACATCCACTTCTCTTAATACACATCGGAATATTGGAGTATTTTAATTTTTTTTATAAATTAATTGTAGGCAGGTTATTAAATCACCCTCAAATAATTTAATAACCTTCAAACAATTTCAACGCATCACTAGAGAATTTTCAAGCCCATTTCTATACCCTGTTGAAATCTAAGGAATTTCAAAATAGCCTAACCTAATATGGCAACTCATTTATTATGAGAACTGCTTTATTATTTACCTCTCCCTTTTCATCTCATTTCCCGCCTAATTCATCTTTCTTTAAGCCAAGTTTACGTGGAATTCATTTCTAGACCTTAGCGGGTGAAAATAATTTTATTTTATATTAGATTTTAAAATTAAATGCATAAGTATTAAACTAATATATTCTTTAATAGTAGCGTAATTCCAACAAAGACAAATTTCAAAAAACTTATTAAAATAAAACACAAGTGGAAAATTAACCAAGTTTAAGTTAATCCTCAAAGTTTCCGTATTAAGAATGTTTATATATTTTCTAAATTTATCCAAATTTTATGGTTAAATTGAATATAAATAAAAAATATATATATGTATATTAATTTAATATTCTATATTTATAAATTTGATTTTTTTTCTATATGGAAAACAATTAACTTATTTAATTTTATTAATATGGCATTTAAAGTAAATAAGAGATTTTATATTTCTCTTAAATACTTTAATGGATAATATTATAGGATATAAATTATATAGAGAAAATAGTATTCTGTAGATTCGACTAGACAGATTTCAGTTTAGACTTAGCCATTTTTTCTTCAACTAGGATACTACGGAAAAACTATTGACATTAGTACTTTAGTATTTAATCTTGTTTTTGAGTACATAAGCCAGCTAACTTATGTGTTTTTATTCCTTAAGATTAACTTTAATTTAATACCTATATATGACGTGTAGTAATATAATAACTAACATAAAAAAATTAATATACAGGGTGGCGCAAAACGTCCGATATTGTTTGAATATTTAATAACTTTTTAAATTTATTTATATTTTTCATTTTTATTTCAGAATTTTGTGAAGAAAACTTGGGGGAATTGGAAATGGAACGGTACACAACAGAACAGCGATCAAAAATTACGAAAAGTTATGGAAAATGTACTGGAAAGAACACGAATGTGCGAAGCCGAAAATGGTCACCACTTGCGGGATATAATTTTTCTACTTAAGCTAAAAATATCCCCTATTAATATACTGTATAACAAAAAAATAATAATAATAATAATTAACCATTAAATAAAACAGTAAACAAAAAAACATTTAAACCATATCGGTCGTTTTGTGCCACCCTGTATATATAATAAGAAAAATTTCAAAATTGATTCTAATTGAAACCTTTGATGTCAAAATATTTTATATTTATAATTTAGATTTTTAAATAAAATGCATAATTAAAAATTACAAAACTTCAAAAAAAGAACTGCAGCTCTAGTGCTGCAGATGCATGCAGAAAAAGTATCTTAGATTTATTAAAATAATATAAAACTCTCAAATAAAAAAAAATAACATAATTGAAATAATAAAAGATGATCTCCAAAAAAATGACTTTTTATTCTGGAAACAAAAAGAACTTAAAAAAAATTGTGTTTCTGCCGCAGATGCATGCAGAAAAAATTATCTTAGAGATTAATTAGAACTATGGAGTTCCTGAAAGCGCTCAGAGTTCAAGCAATTTTTACACTCAAATTATTATTTATATTTTTAAAACAAAAAATTAAGCCACGACTGACACTTTTGACACCGAATAAGTCAATTAATTAATTAGAATACACAAGTATGTTGTTTTATACTAGATATTTGACATCTTAATAAAATAATAAATGCAGTTCAAAAAATTTCAATATTCTTTTTTCGGATTTAAACGCGTGTTATAAAGATTTTACAAATTAAATTACATTATGAAATTAATGTCAAATATATTATTAAATTTTAAAATGAATTCATTAATAAGTAGGTACGTACTCAAAAAATAAAAAAATTAAAACAATAATAGAGTTATAAGCAATGCCGCGCATTTTGTTTATTAAATTTTCTGTTGATTTTTAAAATTGAAATTTTTTAGGGAAATATTTTTCAAAAATAAAATCTGACAAACAAAGATTATACTTGAACTAGGTACATATATGTATATACATATATATATACTATAAACTCTTCAAAAATAAAAAAAATTTTTTATTTAATATTAATACTAAATTGAAATTTTTTTTTTTTTTAAAAAAAACCCATGCAAGAAAATCGACATTTAAACGTTTTTATTTTTATACCATAATATTATATTATGTACTTTTATATATAAGATATTTATTCATATATACATATCTATTATAAAAATTATATATTTTTGTAAGATCAACTGAATGCAAAACGATTAAATACACAATTTAAAAAAAAAAAAAAAAAAAAAAAGAAGTGTTTAGGCGGGCGAATCATTATGGAATCTTGCACGGTTTTTTAAATTTTTTTTTTCTGCAATCGCAAATACTTTAGTAGCAATTTTCATTCTTAAATTAATTTTCTTTATTTTTCTTGGATTTAATTTGGATTAAAATAATATTGATTTAACATACTTTTTTTTGAAATTAAAAAATTTTTATATTTAAAATTTTTAAAAAAAAAAAATATTGTGTAAGGAAAATGTTTGACATACTCGTACTCGATTATAGTTTATTTAAAATTTAATATGGTCATTAATTTGTATTACTAATTGATTATTCACATTAACTTGTTTATTTTAAATGTTATTTTTTTTTTTATTTTTATTTTATTACAAAATGTTTAAAATGTTTAAATGTTTGTTTTATACTTATTGTATATATATAAATTAATAACTTAAAAATTATTTAATAATTATATATAATTATATAATTTTATTATAAAAAGAATAAATAGTTTTAGGGAAATTTATTTTGATTATTGATAATAAACATATTCAACTCCTAATCTTTATCCTACATCTTTCCGAAGTGTAATTCAGAAGCATAAATTAAAATCTCAACTGCATAAGCGTGACACTTTATAATCCACTGATTTATAACATATTGTCGTTTTTTAATACTTTCTGAATTTTAATTGATATTTTTTGAATTATAATTAATACTTTCTGAATTATAGTTGATATTTTCTGAATTATAATTGATGTTTTCTGAACTTTCTGAATTATAACTGATACTTTCTGAATTACAGTTGATATTTTCTGAATTACAGTTAATATTTTCTGAATTAAAGTTGATATTTTCTGAGTGACAATTGATACTTTTTGAATTGCAGTTGATATTTTCTGAATTATAATTGATACTTTCTGAATTAAAATTGATATTTTCTAAATTATAATTGATACTTTTTGAATAAAAATGATTAATCTGAACTATAATTGAAACTTTCTGAATTAAAATTGATCAATTTGAATTACAATTGATGCTTTCTCAATTACACGTAAGATTACGTGTAGTGCAGGGTTGAACAGGGTTGAACACTTTCAATAATTGAAATTAACTGTAAAATAGACTTAAAATTTTGGAATGAACTTACTAGTATTAACAAAACAATCAATCAAATTTAACATAGTTCTACTTCTAAGGCTGTACTTTAGATTTAAGCTTGTATGCACTTGTAGCGTATACAAGATTTTGTGCTTTTATACGCTTGTATTAATTTCATCATGAATTTGCTATGTTGTGCGGATAATTAACAAGTTGGCTTCTTGACATGTGCTAATATGAACTTTTACTAATCATGAAAGATTATTGCTTGTGATTCAAACTGATCTGATTAACAAGCGCATGTAAATTTTGTAAATTCAACTTCAATTAAAAAATTTTTATTTAATCGAAAGACTTTTTACTAATCATAAACTAAAATCCGAATTAATAGAATCTTTTTTAATTTCATAATCCTAATTATTTATTAAACTACAATATGTTATATTTTTATGCCTCGTATAAAATACTGTTAAAAATTAATAATTAGCAATTAATATTTATGCGATTTTATTTTTATGAAGTGTTGACATTGTTAAATTTATTATTATTAGTTTATTTTTAAAACACTGTAAATTCACAAAATTTGAATTTAAGTTTTTTTGTAAATATTTAATTAATATTTTAAATTTATATTTTAAATGCTTGTTAATAATTTTAGAGATTTTTGGGGGCCTATATTAACAAGACTATTTTAAAATGTCTATCTTTTTTAATCAATATAGGAGAGTACGCCATCAATTATTCGGATTATCGAATTATTACTAAATATATTTACAAAAAAAAAAATTAAACATATATATTAAAAAATTTACATATACTAATCAAATATTTAGAAAAAACAAAATACAAATTTTGTTTTATAAAATTAAAAGCTAATTAAATTCAGTTATAGCTGAAATATTTTTAAAATTTTTTATGGTCTAACAAGTGTTATATTGATTTATTTAAAAATTTTAATTTTTAAAAATATAAAAATTAATCTGTATACATATATATACAATTTTTAAGATAGGTACTTAAATAAATTTTAGATTTTTATTATAGTTAAATATATACAAGTATATTATTGTAAAATTGTAAAATTCTGAATTATAATATATTATACATATGACAGCAATAAATTATTTTACAAAAAAAAAAATTAATATTACAAACTGTTAAAAGAAACGCTAATATAAATAATTTATAAATTTACACCATTTTTAGTAACATATTTAAATTTTAATTAAAGTTATCCACCTTCACACATATTACATTTTAGTAAAATACTTTTTGAATGAATAATAGAACAAATGTAAATAAATTTTTTTAATTTTGATTACAAATTTTTGTAGTTGACACCCTGTATATCCGGAACTCAAAAAAACATGAAATTAAAAGAGGTACTTAGGAAGTTCAAATGGAGTTTTTAACGGTTTACAAAATAACGGTAGTTATATTTTTAATAAAGGTTTCAAAACCACCTACCCATTTATTACGCAGATGATTTTAGCCCTTCTAAACAACTTCTGTTTAGTATCGGTAGTTACAAGACCTTTCATATAATAACGTCCAATTCATACTTTTATCTTCAACCTTTATATAATTAAAGAATTACAATCTTATAAATTGAAAAAATATTAATACCACTACTCTTTGTGACCTTTCGGTTCCAGACACCCTGTACATAAAAAATTAAAATTTACTTAAGATAATAAATTAAAATCTATATTAAAAGTTTGGTCTGATAGTAAAAAATTGAAATATTAAAAGCATATATACATAAATTAATTTAAATATGTATCTTTAAGATTACAAAACTAATCTAATATGAACAAATGAAATACAAACGGAAATCGCAATTAATTGTATTTTTTTTTTTTTGCATTCAATAAAATGCAATAAATGAAATTTTATTGAAAAAAAATCTAATATGCAGTAGCAGTTTCTAATTGTAGGCAATATGCAATATTTAAAATTAAAATTTTAATTTGAAATATTGCGCAAATATTGTAACAAGACTATATAATAATTATAATTAATATGAAATCCTAAGAGATCTAATTCTACGAGCTTTAATTCTATAAGATTAAGAGTGTATAAGAAACTTTTTTATTATAGATTATATGTAAATTGTAATAAACTAAATATAATATTTTTTTTCAATATTTCAAAAAACTGTAATATATACACATATTTTTATATTTTATTTCTTTTATTCAAAAACTACATAATATTGGAATTTTATTGAATGATAAGGTCATTGATCGAAATATCATCAAAATATTGTTATTGACCTGACTATATATATATATTTTTTTAACTGGTTATTTTATTTCAATTATACCCGACTTTTCGATATAGACCATATAAAAACAAATCTCCATACAACATATAAAGGGCTAAAACAACTTCTCGGAATCAGAAAAATTCCAAAAATAATATTTGATCGGTTCTCTTCAACCGTATCTTTTAATTGTATCTCAAGAACAATGTGAATCGGCTAAATAATTTTCTCAAAAAGGGGTTTCCCAAAAAATAATCAATTTTCGGGAACTATGTATGGGAGTTACCCAATCCAAAAGGACTCTCCCTATTCCAAAGAAATTTCTCTTGCACGATCTACAACTAAATATAAAATTGATAATTTATGAATAAGAAAATCATTACTATCTCGAAAAAGTTTTAATAAATATAATAAATTAAATTACATACATAATTTGAGATCAAAATTAATTGAACAAATACAATGTAATTACTAATTTCTCTTTTTTAAATATTACTCAAAATCCTTGCTAAGATATAAAAAGAATTTGAATAGAGTATAGATATGAACGTCTCAAAATCCCAAATCACAAAATCCCAAAGTAACAAAATCCCAAAATTTTAAAATTTCAAAATTATAAAATCCCAAATCACAAAATCCAAAACTTCAAAATCCCAAATCACAAAATCCAAATTACAAAATCCCAAATCACAAAATCCAAAACTTCAAAATAACAAATCACAAAATCCCAATATTAGAAATTTTCAACCTAATGGTTTAAATTGATAATTGTAACTAGCCCTGAATTCACCAATTTCTAAAATAAAAAAGAATTAATATTTTATAATAAAAAAAAAAATCTTTTCTATAATTTTCATATTTAAATTTTAAACAAAAGTATTTCAATTAAAATAAAAATTATACTCGTAATTTTCAAAATAAACTGACAGGAATTGTAGAGTTTGGTACAAAATTTGGATAATACACTTTTGCCAGAATATTTCAGAATACATATGTATTCCTTAGATTCTGAATTTGGATGGATTTTAGAGTTGGATTAGAAATCAGGGTTTCAATAATTTGTTTAACGGGGGTTTGGGAGCCTTAAATGATAAGGAGAGGCTTTATAATTGGTGACAAAATGAGGATTAGACGCTTTTTTCCAGAATATATACACATGAGTTAGGATATATTGTTTGAGTATACACATAAAACTGTTTTAGGATGGATTTTAGAGTTGGATTAGAAATCAGAGTTTCAATAATTTGTTTAACGGGGGTTTGGGAGCCTAAAATGATAAGGAGAGACTTTATGATTGGTCACAAAATGAGGATTAGACGCTTTTTCCAGAATATATACACATGAGTTAGGATAGATTGTTTGAGTATACACATAAAACTGTTATTTTTTTTTAAAATTTTCTTTTGTGGAACTTTTTTTTTTTGAAAGTATGAATTTTTATTTTTAAATTATGGAATTATGAAAATGGTATTTTGGAAAAGAAATAGCTTTTTTGATATTTCGTACCCAACCCGAATAAAGTTTCGCAATTTGGGATTTTGGAATTTGGTATTCTGTAATTTGGAATTTTGTAATAAGATGAAAAAGTTTTGGGATTTTGTGTTTGGAATTTTTTGATTGGGACTTTGTGATTTGGGATTACATACCCAACCCGTATAAATATGACAATTATATCTGAAGATATTCAATTATATTATTAGAATTTAATTGATTATCTATCGTCAAAGTAATACATAAAATCAATATCAAAATTCATACATTCTTAGTCATATATTGAATTATTCACTTTAAATTTATATATATATCAATTTACAATATATATATCAATTTACAAAAACAATAAAATAAATTGCAGTCTATAATCCAAATAGAATGATCATTATGTTTTTTATCAAAAATAAATTAAAACTTACCATTTCTGTTCTAAACATTTTATAAATCCACATTTAAAATAAATTATCCATATTATTTATTTAAAAAGTACTTCTACTTATATATATTTAAAATATATACTAATAATAATTATAATAATGATACGTAATAAATTAATTACTTAATAATAACGAAATTTTTTCTCACTTGTACATTTAAATAAAAAAAAAAAAAACTAAATTGTTTTGTGTTTTTTTTTTTTTTAGTTTTAATTTTTGTATAATCGTTACTCTACTTCCGGTTCTACATTTTTTTTTTAACAAAATAACGTTTTTTACATAATATAATTTTTTTTTATATTTTAAAAATACAATTAAATTTAAATAAAAAAAAATTTTGTATTTTAAAAAAGGTTTGGATTTTTTTTACCAATTTCAATTTATTTTAAAAAATTTTTTAAATTTTTTAACAAATTTTACGAAAATCAGTTTCACGTAATGAAACTAGGTGTATGTAATTATGTACAATGTGAATGTAGTATTTTATAATTCTTTTTTTATTTTTTTTTTTAATTATCACATAAAAAAAATTTAATTTAAAACAATTACAAAAAAAGAAAAAAAAAAATTATTTATATAAAGTAAATAAATAATAAAAATAGAAAAAAATTCAAATTAAAAAAAACAAAATGTTATCCCATTAGAATTCGATATTTTCTTGTTTTTTTTCTAGTTTTGTGTTTTTTTTTTTTTCTTCGATTCACAATTTTCTGAACGTTGATTTATCGCGAACTCACGACGTTAACTGAATTAATAAAAATGTGCGCCTCTGCGGCTAACTCTAATATGAAATATATGAAAAAAAAAATTTGTTTTATTTTTTTTTTGTTTTTTTTTTTTATTTATACTTATACTAAAATATTTTTAATGGTATTATGAATATTAGTGTACGTTTTAAATGTTAATTTTATAGTATAATTTAAATTAAGTAAGTGAAAAAACTGTTAATTATTATTCTTGACCCAGGCCATTGAAGTTGCAAAATATCAAAAAAATTATAGCTCTTAAGTGAAAGTTAAAACTTAAGCAACTTTTGTGTCACTTAAAACTTTGGTGATTTATTTCATTTTGTACATTTGTATTATTTTCCATATGTTTAAATTTTGAAGTAATATTTCTGCTCTGATGGCTATACGCTTATTGTGCTTATGAAGTTATGAACATTTACAATTCAATTCAATATTATTGATTAAGTAATAAAAAAAAAAACGCAAACGTTTGTCTGTGGCTTTATATACGGTAGAGAAAGTTTAAAGGAAAAACAGTAGCAGTACCTCTATAAATTGATAACACAACCTCGCAGGAATGTCAATCGGTTTATAAATCTTGTCGGGATGACAAAATTTTGGTTTTCCGTCTCTCCTGGCTAGATAGTTTGTGATTTTGACCAGAGATGTATTTATAGTTCTTGGACACTCCTAGTATAAAATAAATAAAAAATTTGCAATTTTTTGAATGAAAAATAATAAATTACACTTAAACATTTGTATCTGTTTAATATAATTTGTATTTATCAATTAATGAAACTAAATCTTAGTATAATATAATTTTGTGAACTTCATCTGCTTCATATTACTCTTAGAAATTACAAAAGAAAAAATATTTAACCAAATTAGAATCGGTTTTAATTGTCAAAAATATTATCTACTTAGAAAATTTTAGTAGAAATCGAAACAAATTCTTTAACACATCCTTAAAACAAATTCTCAAAAGAATTAATTGAATCTTAGACACTTGAATGCTATTAATTGGTGTGGCTAATGCGTAAAAATACAATTAATAATATTTTACAAACTGTTTTCAAGGAATTATTTATTCACTTATATAATATATTTAAAGTATTAAATAAAAACCGGAAATGTAAAAAAAATTATACTGAATCCTAAAAGTATGCAAAATTAAACATTTGACATTTGTTATTGCTTCAATGAATTACAAATTGAAGAGTTAAATTTATTAAATAACTGTAATTAAATGATTTTTTTAAACATATTTCAATATTTTATATTTATACCCTTTCATATCCCATAATTAACCAGAACAACCAAATTTTGTATTTTAATTATATTCTTTTATCATTTTTGATCAGCCACTGATGTTGTCTGTAGTCTGTATAGTCTGTAAAATATATATGTATATTTTAAAAAAAAAAAAGTTTACATTCATATAAAAAAGCGGCATGGCATACTGAATCGTGCAAATTGTGATCATAAAAATCGAACAAAAAAATAAAGTTGAAAATGTTAAAAGAAAATGAGAAAAAAAAAAAAAAAGACAATGTTGAATGTATAGAAAAAAAAAAGAAACAGTCATAGCAAATACACGAAAGCTTTCAATTTCATTCATAAATTTTTTATTTCCTATTTTTTTTTTTCTGTTTTTTTGTTTTTTTTTTTTTTTCTTAAATGATTATCATTGTCATTAATATATGCTCGACAGTCGGCTCTTGTTTTTTTTTTTTTGCTTTTTTTTTTTACTAATGAATGTAAAACATAAGTGTGACATTATTAATTTATAAGTGATTTGATTACATATAAAGAAAATTAGATAATTAAACGATTTAAAATTGATATAAATCAAAAAAAAAATATTTTTCTCAATCGCATCATACCTATGTTTTTTTTTTTATGAAATATTGTACAATTTTAGAAATAAATAAATTTAATATTCTTGCAGGAATTATGATTTTTATCAGAGATCAGTATATGTAACTATTTTATGCAACTGATTTTTAATTGATAAATGCATTTATTTACAACTTAGAAATTTTTTATATTTACAATAATTTAATCAGATTTTAAAATGTAGTTTAATTTATTGAAGAGGGATGCGAATTATGCGTACCAGAAACGCGGTATTATTATTCATAAGCCGTAGTTTTATTTGGTAATTCGCATTCAACAGCAGATAGAAAATTTAAAAATATTAGAATTATCGGCAATAAATAATTTTAATTTTTAATTAAAGATGATGTAGATCAGCTGATCGAAGCAAGCTATAACGTTTATATAGTTTCTTAAGATCATGAGTTCAAATTTTTATTTATTTATTTATTTATTTATTTATTTATAAACAGTCCCCTACCACATACAATGTGACAAGCAAGTGATTCAGCCTTTTCCTTTCAGGTGGGGCAAGTATTTCATTTCATATTATGATATAAATTATATTTTTTAATCAGATATGATTGTACCAAGATTTGAATCCGAGACTCTTTGATTGAAAGGTTGGCGTCTTAACCACTGCCGTACGCTACCGATCAGATCGGTTCAAATACGAATACAATCAAACAATTTCTTTTCAATTTTATAAAAAAAATTTTGGAAAATATTTTTGATTGGAAATTTTTAAGAAATGCTCTTACATAATATATTAAACATTAGTATTAACATATTGTTAAACATTTTTCTAAAAATATAAGAATAATTTATTACGTAGTTTTTATATATGTAAGTGTTTTTTTTTATAAACATCTACGTCTTTAAGAAAACAACGGACATGCAATAACAAACCCTTCATCCTTTTAAAAGCTAGTAAGTATTCCAAAAGTTTTTAATATTAAAAAGGAAGCTAAATATAATGACTAAATGAGTAGTATAATAATTGTGCAAGAATTGTTTTTAGTTTATATTACACTTTTATTATAAATTATGATGCACATGATGCATATTTTTTGATATGATGCACACTCCTTTTTACATTTATATAATAATGCACACTTCAGAAAACAAACCTGTATATTATTTTGATTTATAAAATTAAAAGTAAAATTGTTGAAAAAATAGTTAAGATAAATATATTTAGAAAAGGTTTTTATACCATAATCACATGGTAAATATTTTAGTTACCTTACTTCAAAATCAATAAATTTCATACATTTTTATAAATTAATAGCAAATTCAGTTCAATTGTCATATTGTCATATTTTTGAATGTTTACCGGGACATACAAAAGATTAACAAATGATAAGCACCATTTAGGAGGTAAAAATATATTTACTTTCCTAATGCGCTTAATCTTTTCAACTGATTTGAAATCTCTAATATGGTACTTAAATCATTGAACAATTCCCTCTTTATAGCAATATACAATATGTTCGAATATCCAAATTTCTCTATGTCTTCATTACTGCTAGAACTTATTTAGGTCCACTACGACTTTCTAATTCTTCTTTATTAACATCACTATTAAGCATTTAGATTAAAATTAATTGTTTTAACATTTGTAATACTTTATAATATATTTAATACAATGAAAAAATCTGAATAAAAAAACTTGGAACCAGGTAGGGTTTAAACCCGTTGTAACCACTACGGCAGCGTATATTAAAAATTTTAAATTTTTTAAGAAAAAAATAAATTATATAATTTTTGATCAGTTCTGTCTGTCTGCGTACTTTTCCACAAATAAAAATAAAATAAGAAAAACGCGATGCTTTACTCTTCTTTTAAAAACTTAGTCAGAGAATTAACAGACAAAATTAGTCAGAAAAGTACGCAGAACATTTTTAATCCCATAAAAATACTTATTGAAAACAATTACTTTTTAGCTTAATTTTATTTAAAAAAAAATATTGAAAAATTTTTAATTATTTTGACTGCTTAAAAATACAAATAATAATATTTATATAAACCTTGTTTATATTAGTAGCTAATAAATTTCAATATTATTTAAATTATAAACTAAAAACAATTTTAAATTGATCAAAATAATTCTAATTATTGAATATAAAATTTTTTATTTTGTTTTTTTTTTATTTTATCCTAAATTAATATCCATGTCATATTCCTACACTTGCAGATTTATTTATTACAAAAGTTTTTGGTCATTTAATCTATATATGTAAAAATTTCAACTTGCATTTTGTCATCATTTTCAGCAAGCTTTTATTTTTTTTGAAAAATTTATTAAACTTCAAAATTACTTTGAAAAATTAATTAAATTCTGAGTAAAAAATCTACTATAGGATACTTTTTTTATCATCTGCCAGTATCTGCTTAGATTTTTCATCTGGAATTATTAAAATGAGTCAAACCAATTTTTTTTTTTTTTTTTTTTTATTTCTTTTCCACTCCTTTAAGGAGTATAGGGCATTCACCAAGTTTATTTTAAACTCGGCTTCAGTTTCTTTAATCATAATATTCACTAAGCCGTTGATTGTAGTTATTCGGCTGTAGCTATTGTATAAGTTTATGAAAACTGAATGCACAAGTGTTAACTTTGTGCGCCATCTATAATCTTACACAAAAATTATTTATATAATTTTAT
Source organism: Dolichopus griseipennis (assembly GCA_963082915.1). Classification (NCBI taxonomy): domain Eukaryota; kingdom Metazoa; phylum Arthropoda; class Insecta; order Diptera; family Dolichopodidae; genus Dolichopus; species Dolichopus griseipennis. The sequence goes on from OY720443.1 coordinate 84,190,169, forward strand.
TAAATCTTATTTTATATTAGGATATAAACTTTTACGATATTATTATACAATTTTACGATATTTTTTTATTATATATGATCTGACCGGGGTTTGAACCCGAGACCTTCCACATAAAAGGCGGCGTCTTTACCACTACGCCATTGGTCAGATGGACAGAGTCAAACCAATAGAACTTTTATTATTGTATTAAGAAAATATTAACTTATATTGAATATACCGTAATGCAAATTAAACTCTCCTTTAGAAAGATTGATCATTACGAAAATCTTATATAAAATCTGTTTTAAAAATTTTAAGTTTTTGTTAATTTTTCAGTTATATTTGAAATTTTTTAGATATAATTTCAATTACAAAAGGTAAATGAAAATAATTATAAGCTTATCTAAATTATAAAAAATTACACTCTGTTTAAATACAAAAAAAAAATGAATAAATGTCACCGAAAAGATGCGATGATTATCTTTGCTTTATTCATTAACCACCCACATAAAATAAAAAAAAAAAAACAATTAAGTGGTTAATACCTTAAATAGAGGAAAATAAAAAAATTTATTGCTAAAAGTACATATGTATGTACATCAATAGTAATAATGAAAATCCAGTATATGGTCATAAAAGAACATTGAATTTTACAGATTAATAATTATTACTTTTTTCGAATCATATTTTTTTTACTTAAAGGTATTTGATTTACATTGTTAATATTAATTAAATTAGAAAAATGTGAGTTATTAACTTGTTTATCATAATTTATTATTAGCTTTGCCAGACGTCCCGATTAATCGGGATTGTCCCGTTTTCAGAGATGTTTTCGAGTGTCCCCAAAAAGTGTCTTGGGGACAGCCAAACGTCCCGATTATATTTATTATAAAAATCAAAATTAAATTTATGAAATACATAATTAAATAATTGTTGACCGGCCCAAAATTAAAAATCTGAACGTACCCGGACATAATGCCAATGTGGAAAGAATTTTTTCGCTTATGTCAATTCAGTGGACGGATGAACGGAGCAGACTTTTACCAGAAACAGTAGAAGCTATTTTACAGTGCTTGGTAAATTTAGATCAAAATTGAAGCGAAATGTACCATTATATTTCAAAAAATAAAGATATTTTAAAAGCTGCTAAAAGTAGCAATAAATACTGACTTTGTACACTAACAATCTTTAGTATTCAATACTAATAAAATCATATTTTTTAATTTATTATTCATTCTATTTATTATATTTTTTAATTTATTATTTATTCATTAGCTTAACTGAATTTTTATATAAAGTTAATGAAATGAATGTTAATTTTTGTGTTCCCATTAAATTTGGTTTATTTTTAAAAGCTTAATAAATTAATACATAGAAAATAAATTTTTTTTGTACTGCCCCGATTTGAGTTTTGAAAAATCTGGCAAGCCTATTTATTATGGTTTTTCTATTATTTCGTATATGATAGATATAGGTACATATATATGTATAATCTAGGATTCAATTCATTCAAGAAATAAATACAACTCAAATAACTACTTAATAATTTTTGACAATCAGCTGACTTATTCAAAAGTTGGAATGATTTAACCTTTATTTAAAAATTATCTTAATACAAAAATAATGATATTAATTTAAATAAAACAAAATACAAAAATTATAATTTTTTTTTGTTTGCCCATATAATCATTAGGTCTCTTTAGGAACCGAAATTAAATTATAATAAGTTAACTTATTATCTAATAATAAGCCTTGTCTCGTGAGCGTGTTCTTTATAATACTAATACTTTTTATTTTTGACAGTTGTCAAATGAAAATAACTTTATTTTTTAAACGAATTATTTTTAATCCGTTCGTTTATATAAGTTTGCTACACTTTATTATAAACTTTTGACATAAGAATGTTGTTTTTGTAGTTCTGTGATTGGTTGAGAATGCTGCACAGTAGAATTAACGAACGGAATAAAAACTGTTATAAATAATAAGTTAACTTATGAAAATTTAATTTTTGTTCGTGAAGAGACCTATTGAAAAATTTTGTTAAATACTTAATAAACATAAACGACAGCACTGAACTGTATAATTTCTAACTCAACTCATCCCTGAAAGTGTTGTGATTTCATTGTGAATGAAAAATAAAAGAAAATAAAGCAAACATTCATGTTTAGAATTAATTCTTTTATGCAAAACAAAGGTTTTATTATAAGTTCTATAATTTTTAATTATTTATTAAATATATATCAAGAAACATTTACAATAAAAAAATATGTGGAGTGATACTGGAGCCCCAATAGAAAATCATGAATATGGTGCATTTGATGAATTTTTACGTGAAAGGATATCAATAAATACAATAGAATACGTCGTAAATAGATACCCAAATGAAAATCCTGAAGGAAAATTTAAAATTTTATGTGTTTTTCGTCAAAGGATAGGTTATGGCTCATTATCATTAGCTTCTAAATTAATTGAAAAAATGTTGAATGTATATCCTTTAAAAGAAATTTTACAAGCTCAAGCTATGTTTCAATGGTACAAAATTCAAAAACAAGTTAAACATGCTGGTATAACAGAAAATGAATGTTATAAACGTGCTGTAATATTTCATAATACATATCCTCAAATATATCCAAAATTAGATACAAATTATTGGTGGTACCAATGGTTTTTAAAAAATTCAATATTTGCATCAGATCAAACCAATTTAGATTTAATTGATGATCCCGGTGAAATGCAGGATTTTGAAAATCCAGATGAATTTTTAAATTCTAAAGAGATTGAATATGGATTTATGAATAATAATGAAAATGATTCAATTGAAAGAATTATAATGGAAAGCTTTAATATAAATAATGAAGTGGAAGAATATGTTATTAAACCAGAAATAATATATGAAAGTGACAGTTTATTAGAACCAAATGATAACTTTCCAAATTATGAAATAATTGAAATGGATAATACAAATGAACAATTACAAAACTTACAACATATTAATGACATAAAAATAAATGAAACTACAAAAAAAGGAAACAAGAAGAATGGAAAAATTAAAAAGATAGGCGCTATAAAAAAATGAAAATTTTTCTGAGATTTAACTACATATATTGTAAAATTTTTCTTAATATTAAAATATTAATATTATGAATCATTTGATGGCTACCGAATATTTAATAGATTTTTCTATAAATATTATTTAATCATAATACATATTTAAGATGTTTTCCAATTGTAAAATTAATCAATTTCGTATGAAATTAGAATGTAAAAAACTTTTCTTTATATTTTTTATAAAAATTTAAAGCGTAAATTGAAAAAAAAATTTTAATAAAGATGGTAAGAAAATGTTAATATAATCTTAAGTACGAATATTCTTGATAAATTTTAAATAAAGATTTATATTGTAAGATTTAAAGAAAAATATTTTTATTCCATGAAATAATTGCGACAGCTACAAATAACAAAACAAAAATCACTTTTATTTTCCAATAACATATTATGTTACCTTTTGTATCTACTTAATAAATGTTTACACCATTAACAATATTTATATTACTAAAATATAATAATTTAGAAAGTTAAATTTTGAGATATGCATTGGTTAATAACTTCACACAAATGAGTATTCTCTAATGCAGCAGCAACTCTTTCTTTATCTGCCAATTGTTTATTAACAGCATTTTCTGATGCATGAGTTCCTGGCGTAATTTCTACTTCAACTTTAAATCGTGATGGCAATGATCTTAGTAACTTAACACGAATTGATAGTCCAATTAAAGTCGCCATACTACAGTGTGGAATTGTTGGTGTAAAATTTACTTTAACAAAATTTTCTTTACTGTTAATTTTAATTAAATCTTGTTGAACTACATGCAGTTCTTCTAATGTTAAAGGGTGTTCTGGATCATTAATGTTTCGAATTAAATCTTTAAAAATTATATTTTTAATTGCAAATTAAATTCATTCCACTAATTAATTTAATTACCAAAAATTTCTCGCTCATCAAAAGGATCTTCAATATTTTCATCATAATCCGTAACTGTCTTTTCTCTTTCGTGGCATCTTTGATAAACACTTGGATTTATATTTTCTATTTCTGCAGGCATATTTTGTTTAAATTTTTATTGGCGATTAAAAATCTAATGTGCAATTCATTTGTTATTATTTCAACTTTTAAAAACTCTATTCCGTTCTATCTAATGTGATTAGTGAAAAGTGTTTTGAGAATGTGACAATTGACATTTGTTGACGTATAAGAATAATTTACCCTTTAAATTACAATAGCGTTTTATAAGAGTCGAGGTTGTTGTTCTGCTTTTTCTAAAGGGTATTTCTAAAGCATTTTACCAAATTTTGCATAAATTGTAATTTGTAACAAATAATTCTGAAAAATAAAATATATGTATATGTATAAGAAAACGATTAATTATTTTGGAAATTTATATAATTCTTTTTATATATAATTGATATACTTGATCTTTAATTTGAATTAAAGAACTTGCATGATGCATCAAGTATATCAATTATATATAGAAAGAATTATATAAATTTCCCAAATAATTAAAAATTTCGTTTTTTTATACAAGATTATCTTTTATTTTTCAATGTTAGTCTTAATGTATATAAATAAAAATAAATAACATTAAAGTCAGGCCTTTTTTATGAACTGTAAAAATATGTGCAAGCAACCTTCAATTTGAGATGATAAATACCCGAAGTAAAGGATAGATAGAAGGGATTATATGTTTTTAAGTACGGTAGATGTAAAATTGTCGGGAGCGGCTAATTAGCGTTCCGATTACAAACTACTTTTATCTAATCTTCACTACTCGTTTTGTTAAAAGGAAGCATGAAGTGTTCTCACACGTAGATCTTATTGATATGTTATGTGTAACTCCGGAGTAAAAAAATATAACACCGACGTTTGACGTCGCAACTTACTTTGACATAAGTAGTTTATATTGATGTTTGACAATCAAATGACAATTGAATTGAATTAAATTTGTATTTTTACGTTTAAAGAAGTTTAAGTTGGTGATATTTTTTTTAAGCATTTAAGAAGGACAAAAATAATAAATATGAATTCTCAAAATACGAAAGCTAGTTTATCATCTCAACAAATAAAGTTGATGATGGCTAATGCACAGCGGGAAATTGAAGAAAGAAAACGTGCACTTAGTACTTTAAAAGCAAAAGATCCAGTTCTTGCATCTATGCCACAAATTGGACTTCCAGTGGCAATGGCTTCACAAGTTTTAAATTCAAAAAAACCTGAAGATGCTGAAAGAGCAAAAAAAATTGCTGAACTTCAAGCTCAAATCCGTGCAAAACTTTCTGGTTCATTAGCTAATATAATTCCACAAGTACAAGAAAGACCTAAACCACTAATTTTGGATGAAGAAGGTCGGACCGTTGACAAATCGGGACGAGCTATTAATATACCTACTGTAGCACCAACACTTAAAGCAAATATTCGGGCTAAAAAACGTGAAGTTTTTAATAAAAGTTCTACCATTGATAAAAATAACCAAGAAATTTCATCCTTTTTTGATGAACGCATTGCGATTAAACCAAATGTACGTACCAAAAGAAATTTACGGTTCCATGAACCAGGAAAATTTCAACAAATGGCAGAAAAGCTTCGAATGAAAGCTCAATTAGAAAAGTTACAAAATGAAATTTCTCAAATAGCGAGAAAGACCGGTATTAGTTCAGCAACCAAATTAGCTCTTATTGCTCCTAAACAAGATGTTGGTGGAGAAGAAGTACCAAATATGGAATGGTGGGATTCAGTTGTGCTTACAAATGACTTCAATACTTTAAACGAAAATAGTAAAATTAGTGTAAGAACATCAGCTATTACAAATCTAATAGAACATCCCACACAAATGAAACCACCAAGTATGTACTCTTTTACATACATTTTTTTTATTATATTTTTTAAATAAGAAAATTTTTTGCATTATAAAAATTTGACTAATTTTTTAATTGTAGATGAACCATTGAAACCAGTTTATTTGCCAGTTTTTCTAACGAAAAAAGAGAGAAAAAAATTACGACGACAAAATAGAAGGGAAGCTTGGAAAGAAGAACAAGAAAAAATTCGTTTAGGATTAATACCACCTCCAGAACCAAAATTAAGAATTTCAAATTTAATGCGTGTACTTGGAAATGAAGCGGTTCAGGATCCAACCAAAATTGAAGCTCATGTGCGAGAACAAATGCTTAAAAGACAAAAAGCACATGAAGATGCAAATAAAGCTAGAAAATTAACAACAGAACAAAAGCGAGAGAAAAAAATTCGAAAAATTAAAGAAGATACATCTTGTGGTGTTCACGTTAGTGTTTATAGAATAAGAGATTTACATGATAATGCAAGTAAAAAATTCAAAGTTGAAACTAATGCCAAACAACTTCATATGACTGGAGTTGTAATATTATTTCGTGATTGTTGTATAGTTGTTGTTGAAGGTGGACCTAAACAACAAAAGAAATATCGTCGTTTAATGTTACATCGTGTTAAATGGGAAGAAGATATGGTTAAAAATATTGATGGAAATGAAGTACCAAATTCTTGTAACCTTGTATGGGAAGGAACATGTCAGAGAAGACATTTTGGTGAAATTAAATTTAAGGTTTTTCCTATGGAAAAAATGGCGAGAGAATTTTTTCAAAAACATCAAGTTGAGCATTATTGGGACTTAGCATATTCTGGAGCTGTTTTAGATGCTTCTGAAGATGTTTAATGAAAAATAAATAATTATAAATTAAAACTTATCTAATTCTTATGATTTCAATATAAAAAAGTAAAAAGTTTAAACTAATTTTTTTCTTATTTTTATATATTTATTTACTACACGTATTTATTGTACATTTTATCTTTAAAGAAGAAACCAAACTAAATGCAATCCTCTTTAATACAAATTTGTTCAATTCAATTAGCATTACATTCACCCACGTTCACCCAATGAAAAAATGAATGATATGAAATTAAATATTATAATTAATCTCTGTAGTACAAAAAAATTCCCAAATAGATAAATATACATTACATTTTTTTTTTTTTTGAATTACCTTTAAAACAATTTTCTTTTCGAACTTAAACTTAAAAAATAAAATTCAGTTATGCTAAATATAGATAATATATTTTTATTTTATGATATTAATATATATCAAAAATTATTTTAACAAAAAACGTGAATTTATTTAATACAAGTGAGTTAAACAGATGATTCAATTTCCCTAAGCACGGCTTTTTTATACTCTTCTATACCACCTTCTACACTTTGAACAGTTTTGTTTCCACATACCCACAATTCTTTGCAAACTAATTTTATTAATCTTTCGTCGTGAGATACCAAAATTACACCACCCTAAAATATTTTTTAAATCATTATATTTGTTCTAATTAGCATAACGTACCTACTTTAAATTTATTAATAGCAATTCCCAAGGCGTCTATGGTTTCTAAATCTAAATGATTTGTAGGTTCATCAAGAACTAAGAAGTTTGGCATAGCTAAATTTTGAACAAATACAAGTTAACAACTATATTAAATAACCAAAAACGTTTGCAAATTTTACCCATGCACATTTTAGCGAAAGCAACTCTGGACTTTTGCCCTCCAGATAAACTGCCTACACTTTGTAAAGCTAATGGTCCGGATATTCCAAAACTTCCTAACTCCCGCCTATATTCTTCTTGAGTTTTACCCGGGAATTCTTCTTCAATTACTCCCACACAACTTTTGTTCATATCCAAATTATCTACATGATGTTGAGCAAAATATCCTACTCGCAAACCACGATGCAAAGTAACAATGCCAGATTGTGGTGATAATTGTCCAATTATAATTCTAAGTAATGTTGTCTTACCAGCTCCATTTTCCCCAACCTAAAATGATAATTTTTAGAAATATAATATATGAATCTTTAAAATATAATTTAAAAAAACTTACAATACAAATTCGTGAATCTGATGTTCCAGATAAATTAACTTTCTCAAAAATTTTAAATCCAGAATCATAACCAAATCCAACTTCGTTCATTGCTATCACTGGTGGATTTAATGGTTCAACTTCAGGAAAACGTAGTGTTACTATAAGTTCTTTTTCAATAGGTTTTAATTCCGGCCTAAAATATTTTAAAAATAAGTATTTAATCAAATATATATAATTCCGAATGGTTTTACATTTTTTCTAGCATTTTAATTTTTGACTGAACGCTTGCAGCTCTATTTGCATTATATCTAAATCTATCTATGAATTCTTGAACGTGTGATCTTTGGGCCATCTGAGCTTCATATTCACGTCTTTGTGCTTTCAGTTTTTCATTTTTAGTTTTTTCAAATTGTGAATAGTCGCCTCTAAAAATTTTAAATATGTATGTTTAATTAGTCTGGTTTAAATAATGCATTAAAAATATTACTTGTATACGTCCAACCGCTGCGAATGTAAATGAATGATATCTGTCGGCACAGTTTCTAAAAAATTTCGATCGTGAGAAACTACTAATAATGTTGACGGCCACTTTTGTAAATAATTTTCCAACCATATTATAGCTTTTATATCCAACATGTTAGTAGGTTCATCAAGTAATAATAGATCCGGTTTTGAAAATAAAGCACGAGCTAATGCCAATCGCATACGCCAGCCACCGGAGAAAGATTTTGTTGGTCTTTCTTGCATTTCAGCCGAAAAACCTAAACCTCTCAGAATTATTGATGCTTTTGAAATTGCTTTATCGGCTTCAATTAATTGTAATTTTTGATAAATTTCACTTAATTCCGTTGTTAAGTTTGCATCAGAATTTCCAGAATTTACCAATTTTAAAATTTCTTTCTCTCTATTGAGTAAATTTGTTCGAACTACATCACATTCTAAAACACTATCAATTGCCCTAGTATCATCTCCAGTAACTTCTTGCTCAACATGTAATACTGTAATATGTTCCGGAATTTTTAATTGTTTTTCTGAAATCATACGTAGTAAGGTTGTTTTTCCTAAACCATTTCGGCCAACAAGACCATATCTTCTACCAAATGATAAAGTCAAATCAGTATTTTGTAATAAAACTTTTTCACCAAATGCCAAATCAAAGTTTTCAATTCTTATATCCATGCTTCGATTTTGATTTTTATTTTCCATTTTACTATCTTTCTTATTAATAACTTGTGATGCTGTTGCTTGCTGTTGTTTGGGTATAAAAGTTTGTACAGACTTTCCATTTTCTTGCCGTTTTTCAAGTTTTTGTTGTATTTTTTGTTCAGCTTTTTCTAATTTTTTTGAATCTACTTTCTAAAAATTAATCAAATTAAGTAATCTTTAAAAAATTTATTTTTTTAAAATCATACTCCAGGTACGTTTCTGTCTACGACCCATATACTTTTCATATCTTGGGTTACATTATCCATTTCAGCAGCCAAATCTGCAATATTTACTGGCGCGTTTAATATTTTACTTTTCTGTGGAACATGTACAGTTTTAGACTGTATTAAATTAAATAATTGTTCACATGTTTCCCTAAATTCACAATGGAATTTTAAATTTAATTTTTTTTCGTATTTTTTTAATGAAAATTACCGTATTGATTCTTCTGGTTTATCATAGGCTAATCCTTGCAATAAATCACCAATAGCATCATAAAGTTCATCACAGTCATTAAAACCTTCATCGTCCTCCAAAATTCCTAGAAATAATAATCGTCATTAATTATTAATCAAAGCTATTTTATTTTTCACTAAAAATTTTATTTCAAATGTAGTTGACGTGTTAATTAACATCAAGCTCTATTAATTTTACTTTTTTGAAAGTTTTTCAAAAATAATGTAATTCTGGTGGCACATTGAAAAGGGACCTTTTTTTACTATATTAATAAATTGATTTAATTCATTTTATTATTTTTTATAAATTTTTACAATATAATAAAATGTGTCTCGTTTTAATGCACAACTTTGAAACCATGGATTTTAAATATGTACCATTCACATAATCTAGGACGCTATCATCTACTCCAGGGAAATCTCTTTTTATAATTTCTGTTGAACTACTCATTTTTGAACAGAAATATATTTAAAACCGATTACTACTTTTAAAATATTAAAAAACTGTGCACCTATAACTAAAAATGAGATTTTTTAGTTAGAAGTGACATAAGAAAGAACAAATGTCAATTTTTATTTAAATGATGTTCAAAAGCATTGAATTCTTTAATAAGAAATTTTAAATTATGAATAAACACAATCGCCACGAAATACTACAAATTTTTAAGTGCGTAATGCTAACATTAAAAACTAGAACCGCTAAAATTCGCCTAATTGAAGTTAAGACAAAATTTCTGTAATAAATAATTAACTAATTTAATTTAGACTTAATTTTTTATATAATTACATATTGCCATTAACACCTTATACGAAGATAATAAATTGAAATATAAAATTAGAAAGCAAAAAATAAATAAATTATATGAATATCAATTAAATAAAAATTATGTACTTATTAACAAGATGAAAAATCATAATTTTTAAATTAATAAAAGTTGTATTCATTATCTTTAGTAGTATCATAAAGAAACTATACTATAGTTCTTTTCTATTCAAATGAAATCTTAACCGAAAAATAATTTTTCATAAATGAAAAATGTTTCGAGTGGAGACCAATTTGTTTAAAATCCATAGCGAAATAAATGTTCTTTCTTGCTTGCGGTAAAGTCGACACCGTAAAAAGATACTTGAAATTGTCAAAATCATATTTTTATTATGAAATTGCCCTAATATTTTCTAAAAAATTGTTTCAAATAAAAATTTTATTATTTGTTTTTTTAAAAAAAGACATAAATTTAACGTTTACTTTTCTTTTATTTTACTCTTCTTTCAAATTAAAAATGGTGTTTGTTTTTATATGTTTACTTACAAACAAACAAATGTCATTTAATGCAAAGGGTTAAACAAGGATGAAGTTTGTTTGGACGAGCATAACGAAAGTCGGTTGGCGTTGAGTTTGCCTACTTATATTATTTTCATATATTTTAACTAATTTTTGACAGATCACAAATACGGAACAGACGTCCCCGAGCTTGTCTGAATCTTTATCATTATTTAGTTTAGTTTTTAAGCCAAAACTATGTTTGACATTCGTTCCGGAATTTTATATAAATGATTTATTTACTTTTTTAAAAAAATTTATTATTGCTCTCCTTTTTATAAACTGTATTGAATAAAGTTTTACATGACATTAAAGGATTTGGAATGAGCAGTTCCAAATTTTGACGTTTTATAAAATGACAAATCAATTATATAATAGGTTTTTATTGTGTAGGTAGGACTAAAGTCGTTATTTTATTTTATGAAATTATTATTTGTCAAGTGTCATAACATGTCTTATTCAAATTTTCTTTCAAAATTCTATTTAGTAATTATTTTAGTTACCTTGCAACTTCTTTAGGAGTAATAATTTTTTTAAAGTAAAATAACTAAATCATAATCAGCGCGGCGTGGTATTCTATTCTTACATATAGAATTTATAACTCAAATCGCAATTGACAATACTTTTATTAATTTTAATTATACAATAAATTGAAAGACAAATAGCATCATCTGAAAGTACCACATTTACATTACAATTTTTTTTTGAGATAGCTAAATAACATATGATAAGATAATTGATAACTTCAAAAGTCAACAAACTTCAACCAATGTCCCCAGACACCTAGCTAGCTCTAACCCAATCCATTTTTGATCAATAAAAAAAAATTTTTTTTCGTTTTAATATTTTGCTTTTTATTGCATTTGTTTAATGAAATAATTTTGCGAATATGATTGCATTAATTGTTGATGGTAAGAAAATAGCAAAGGTTGAAGAATTGATTGAAAGTTCAAATACGAAAATTGTCAATGTAAGTACTATAAAAAAAATTAAACCGGAAGAAACAACTGACGAACAAGAATTTATATCAAAATTACAAAATGATTTAGAAATTAAACTAAAACTACTAAGAACAAATAGAGTTTGTGCTAGAAGTCAAATAAAATTAGATCCAAATAATCAAGTTATTGAAATTTTAAGACAAATTGGAAAATCGCGTTTTAGATCCAGTGGTGAAATAAATTTTTGTAAAATATTATTCCATTTTGAAATGAATCAAGTAGAAATATATAATAAAACATTGCCATTATCATTAGAAGAAGCCTACTGTTTAATACTGAATGAAGAGAAAAGTAAAATTTATCCAAAATATATAATAAATTCAATATTAACTAGAGCTGGTTTTATGTTAAGATCTTATGATGAAAATGCCGATTACAATGATGAACAATCTTACATATGGCATAATCTTTTTGAACAATTAGGATTTTTACCACAATCTAATAACTGCTTTGAATTGAAGAAAATAGAACAAATTCGAAAAGATTTCGATATTATTAAAGAAAATACTATAAATTCTGATAAACTAATTTTAGATAATCCTCAAAATATAACAAATGAAAATAAAGGCTTTAAAAGGAAAATTTTTGATTCGTCTAAATTTTTATTAGAAAGTCAACAAGAACCGATTCGAAAGAGAGCAAAATTAAAAGGTTTTGATGAAGAAACAAATAATCGAATTCAATATATTTTTGATAAAATTAAAATAGAAAAGGTATCAAATAAAGATTTTGTTGATGAAATTAATAAAATTCGTCCAGATTTTGATTTATATTTAACAGAAAAAAATAATGGAACACCTGATTTTAGAATTTTGATAATAGAGAAAGAATTTCCAAATATTAATGATTTATATAGGTTTTATTGGAAACAAAAGCTGAGGTTACCATTAATTTGTTTTAATGTTGAAGATACCAGAAATATTCAAACATTTTTACTTCATTTTTAAATAAATTAATTTTATAATTTAAATATATTATTTTTAATGTAATTTTAATGTAAAATATTGTAAATAAAAAAGAATATGACTTTAAGAAGTTAAGAACAAAGAGTTTGTTTTTTTAAGACTTCCAAATAAATTTTCTAAACTTTTTTTTTGATTAAAATTGAATAAATAGTTAAAGAAAAAATATTGGTTTAGAATTAAGATAAATTTGGCAAGAATAAAGTATAAACTTAAATATTTATCTTTTGACCTAAATTTCTTTCTTACATGACATAAAATCTAAAGTTCACCAATTTCATCCTCTATAAATAATCAATTTCATGTTATTTCAATCTCGATTTAATTCTATTCATTCTTTTTAAAAATATTTCACATTTTTTTCTTTTAGAAAAAACAGTTTATTCTTTAATTTATATATATATTTTTTTGTTTTTTCCTTTTCATAATTGTTTCAAATAATTTAATGAGCTAATATCTAATTATTCAAATAAGTGAAATTTACAATCTTTTGTTATTTTTTTTCTTTATTGTTTTTAAATTAAATATTTTTTGTATTAATTAGTTTCAGAAATTTAATAGAAAAGTTATTTATCTAAAATCTTAATTAATTATCTTAAAACTGACAACTCCAAATTTCATGATTTAAAACAAAATGAACTTTTGAAGAGAAAAAAACTTAATTTAAAGATTTAAAATAATTATGTGCAAACTTAAAAAAAAATTATTTTTTGCAAATTTTTTTTTTTTGTTAATTTATTTTTATTATAAACTAAATTTAATTCTTATTTTTGTTTTACATTTACATATATCCAATGTAGTCAATTTCGAATGTTATCATTGGTTGGTTTAATTGTTATTGAAACTTTCAGTTAGAAAAAAAAAGTTAATTAGAAAATGTTATTTATAATTAATTAATTGATGAATATAAGAGAGTTTCAAGTTTATTTACGTCTTGTAGTTTCTGTTGCTGTTGGAGGCGGTGGTGGACCTTTTTTATGTAAATCTTCTAAATAGGACAGAATAATTTGCGATCTTTCATGATCTATATGATCTAGCATTAAGTATCTAAAATATAAAAATATACAATTAATAAAATGACTTGATAACAATATTATTGATTTTTTTTAATACCTTTTGTCATTCTTTAATATATCTTCAATTTCTTTCAAATGAATTGGATTTTCTTGTACTGATTCGAAACTTTTATGTGTGATTAATTTACATTCAAGTAATAATTCTCTAAGTGATGCTTTTGCTTCAATTGTTTTATCCCTAAGGTAATCTTTAAATTCTCTTTCACACTAAAAATTAATATAAAATTCATTTATAAAATTAGAATGTTTTAAAAATTATAATTAACAAACCTTTTCGCTACTACTGTATTTAAGATATCTTGGATCACTTTTAATTACTTTTTTAACATCCTTCCATGTGGCTGTTAAGTCCAGATTTTGTTCATCTAACATTTCACGGAAATTATCTCGTTTTTTACGTATAAGCGAATCAATATGAACATTGAATAATCTAAAATATATAATTATAGTTTAAACGTTTGAAATACATGAAAAACCAAAAGCTTTTACTTTTCTCTGTCTTCTCTTTCTAAATTTTCTACTTGTTCCCATCTATGATCTTTCTTTAATTGTCTTTTCACTTCTTTCCACGTTAAGTCAGGATTTCGGACCAAATCAGCTAAAAGCGCATTGAAATTACGCATTGCTTCATCTCTTTTATGATGTTCCCGTTCCTTATCTCGATCTCTTAAATGATTTGCTAATGACCTTTGAACCTTAAAATACAAAAATATTTTTATAAAAATATATTAAGTTAGTAATTGACATTGTTTTACCTCTTTTTCTCTTTCTTTAATACTTTGCTCAGCACGCAATTGACGATCTCGCTCCTTTTGCTTTCGTTCATTTTCTTCGTCGGACTTAGATACATCATTCTGAATTTTTTTTTTAAAAATTGAAATATTTATTAGTTTAAAAATATAAAGCTAGAGAAATATGAAAAGAAGGGAGTTTTGATACATTATTAATTAATTAGATGTTATAATGAAAAATGTGTTCTAATACTCCATTGTAGTAATTACATTTTTTGTAAAACAAAAAAACAAAAAAAAAACTTACCAAACCCTTTAGCAAAAATTTTCTAGTTCTTAAAAGTAAATTAAATTGAATTAAAGATTTTGTTGTTATCAAATTCGACTTTAATTAAACACCCTTCTAAACTGTTTTATTAAAGTTTAAAGCAGAGAAATGAAGATCAATTATTGCGGCTAAAATCATTTATATAAAATGGTGATAAATATTTATAATTTAACAATATTTAAATCTACTTTGGAGAGTTTATATTCAAGGTTTTCAAGAATTATATAAAATTTATTCTTACGAAGTTAGTAAAAAAATAGGTTTAATTAAAGATTATAATTTAAGATTCATTTGTTCATTCTATAAATGCTGTTCATAATTTTATATTTTGTTAAGAATTCGAAATAAGCATACTTAAAAAGCACGTTCTTACGGAATTATGTTTTTTGAACCATAAAATAAAATTTTTAATCTTTTTTTTAATGCTCACCTCATTTTTATCCAAGCTTTTGTCCGACTCATCGCCCTCATCTTTTTTTGACTTTTCTTTTTCTTTGTCCTTATTTTTCTTTTTTGAATTTCTCTCGCGATCCTTTTCATAGTCCTTTTCCTTTTCTTTGTCTTTCTCTTTCTTTTCTCTTTCACGTTCCCTATCCTTTTCTTTATTCTTTTTCTTCTCTTCCTTTAAATAATAACAATAATCGTTGAAATATTCTTCTCGAAGAAAAGAACTATCAACAGCTTTATACCGACTATCGGATTCAAAACGTTTTTTAACATCTGACCATCTTGTGTGCCGTGTTATATCAGATTTTTCTTTTAACATCTCTATGAATTTTTTTTTTATCTACAATAAAAGTACAAATATTAAATATTAAAAATTTTTGTTATAGATTTAGTACATACGTTTTCTTTTTGGTGCATTTTTTCCTCCCTTTCACGTTTTCTAACTTCAATAATAAATTCATTAAATAGACTCTCCCGCTCTTTACCTTTTTCAATAGCCTTAAATCTATCATCACGTCCATATTTAGAAGAAAATTCTATATAAGATGACCTAAAAATAAAACTTATGAGCTTCTATCAAAACAATAACATCTTAAACAATAGGCACATTTCAATCCGGGTTCAAGTACAAAAGAATCAGAAGCTTAGGTGAGTAATGTAACCCTTTTTCTTAACTTTGAATAAGTATATAAATATTTGTTTTGGCAGTTCAACTTATACATCCAAATTCAAATGTGCTTAATATTCTGCTAAGAGTGCAAAAATAAATTTATAATATACAAAGAAAACAAAATTTTACAAAACGAAAATAGTTCCAATCCCAACAGAGATCAACTTACTTAGAATGTAAATTTACTGATTCAAGTAATTCTCGAAAGTTATCTCTCTTTTGACGCATTTTATTTCTCTTTTCCTTTCGTTCTTCTTCAGCCCGATCCTTAACATACTTTTCAAATATTTGCTTTCGTTCTCTTGAAGTTAATAACAAATATCGTGGATCAAAAACGATTTTATGTAATTCTTTTTCCCAAGTACTAAAAGCAGAAACCTAAAAATGAGAAATTTTGAATTTAAAAATTTATATTTTTAACATGTAGGTAAAAAATTCGTTCGTTATACATCTTTTTCTCGCAACATTTCTTTAAATGATTTTACACGCTGTTCTAATGGAACTAAGGCACGTTCTTTTGATGCACGTACTTCTGCTTCAATAGCAGCTTCTTTTGTGGCATCTTTCTCTACCTTTGGTTCTAAAAATACAACAGTTACATTTAAAATCATATAAAAATCGTATACACAAACCAGTTAGTTTTGCCTTTTTAGTTGGTATTTCGAATTCTTGATTATTTTCTGCTTCGATGGTTTTTTCGTTTTCTGTGTTATTTTCCTGGGTACTAGGCTGAACGTTTTTAGGGCAATTAGCAACAGCCTTATCTACATCTGATCTATCCTTTAGTTCAGCCGGTCTTTCCCATACTGAAGAACGTGACGAGGGGTTGTAGTAAAATACTCGTCCATCGCCAGTCCAAACAACACACCAAGGAGTGCCGCTTATAGGTGTACTAGATACTGGCCTTGATTTATCAACAACAGTTACTTTTTTATTTTGACTTTTATCATTTTGTTCAACTTTAGTGTTTTCACTATCTAAATTTTCTTTCTTTTTTTGCTTACCATCCATTTTATTGTCATTAGCAACAGCCTGATTAACTATTATTGGATCGAGCAATTGTCCTGTACCTGGAGGTACCATCATTGGTGGAAAGCCTAAATGTTCAACAGGACCTGGTTGTACGACTACAGGGTTTGTTGGGATTAACGGACGCGGTGGCATATTTGTTGGCGGAACTATTGGAGTAGCTGGAGGTGCTCCAGCGTGCGCGGCTAGACGAGCAGCCTCTAAATCTCTAATAGCCTGTGGTTTTTCCCAAACACTTTCACCGCGTGCAGAATGATAATAATATGGTCTTCCGTCAGGAGCTCTATGTTCTGACCACTCAGCAGCGCGAGAGATTACCCCTGGATCAATAACACCTGGTTTTATAATTAAATTCTTTGGAGGCGTGGGTTGAGGTTGTGCCATTTGCGGAGGCATTCCCCACGGTGGAACACCCCAAGGAGCTCCTGCATGTGGATGAGGTGCATTTCCAAATCCTGGTGGTGGAACAGAAAACGGCGGTGGATTATTAAAATTACCTGGTGCCATTGGAAACCCTCCAGGTGGTGGAAACATATGAGGGGGCGGCTGATGATGAGTTGGCATTCCTGATCCTGGTCCTAAAGGTTTCTTATCCTGATGATTATTTCCAGATTGCTGTTGCGGTGGCTGATGTTGCTGTTGCTGATGTTGATTTTGCAGATTACCCTGTACTCTATTTGGTATATTTAATAATGGATTAGCATTATCAAAGTTTTGATGTGACGCTTGGTTTTTTTTATCACCAGAACTATCCGCTTGGATTTGTTGTTGTGGTATAACCTTTATATTTGGTCCATCGGGTTTTGTCCATGTTGTTTCCCTCGTCAATGCATGATAGTAATAAGGTTTTCCAGTATCTGTGGCCGTTTCAATCCAAATTTCACTAGGATTTGTGTTTGATTGTAACTTTAATTCAATCTAAAATATAAAAATCATTTCATATATTAGAATAAAAGTAAAATAAAAAAATCGATTTTATACTTTTTCATTGTCGTTTCCATGGTTGTTTGATTTTATTAAAGGTTCTTCATCATTACTTTGTTCATTCATTCTTAATGTTAAACGAAAAACTAAATGGTTAAAAAAAAAACAAAATTTTTTAAAATCGAAAAATTACCGAAATTCTGAATCCGAATTAGATTTTCTACTTTCCTCCGCATCAGAAAAATTTGTTTCTGGCATTAATTGGTCTGAAATATCCGGCATAGCGTCTGTAAGAGTTTCTTCCATTGCCTTTCACAAAAATTTATTGTGAACCAAATTTTATACTTTGGTTTATTTAAATTATTTCAAGAATATTTTTCAATTTTTAATTTATTTTATTTTTTCAATATTAATTAAAAATTTATAGAACACAATCCCATTTTTTCACAAATGGCGATTATGAGATTAGCATGGATGTCAAGTCAAAAATTAACATTTGTTAACTTTAAAAAAAAGTGCTACCCATTTTATTAATGGTAGAGTGAGACATCTTCAGGAAAAATTATTAGCATTTATTTTTTTGATTTAAAATTGGAAAAATGATGCCATATAATAAAATACCTTTGGTATATTAAAAGTTTTCTGAAAGTTTTAAAATTAAATATATCTTAACAAATTAGTACAAAATTTAGTATATTTCTTGGCCAGGAGTCCCTTATTTTATTATTTAGCCAGATTTAACTCGTTCAAATTATAAATTATCATAAAATCCATCAGATGTCGCAAATTTATTATATTATAAATTTTTAAATATACAAAATATAAATCTTGATGAAAAAATATTTATAGAAATTAAATAATATTAAAAGTTAACAAATTATTATATAATATAAAATTATTTAATATTAATATATTTGTGAACATGTGAACATACATTGTTATAACCTTCGGCTTCCAGTGAAGGCGAAAGTCAATTTAGTTACGGTATATAAACAAAAGCACAAAAGTAATAATACTGTGAACTGTCAAATTCGTTCAAATTTTAAAATATTAGGAATTTAAAAAAAAAGATTGTGGTTAAGAAAGAAAGTTGTTTATTTTTATAATTATTTAATTATGACAGCAAATTAAAATTTATGCAAAAAAAAATACTCTAATAAAATCTTTAAAAGAAAAATACATAAAAATTTGAAATAAATATTTTATTTGTAAATCTAATGGCACCGGCATCTGAATGTCCAGAGGTAAATATATAATTTTGAATATTTTGATAAAGACTTTATGTTTAATTGCTTTCCAGCAACTTCAAGCTCAAATGATAATTGTTGTTCATCCAGGTAATTTTATACTATATGTAGTTTTATATTTTAAATTGAGTATTTTAAAAATGTTATATTTCAGGATCTTTGAACTTAAGAGTAGGTCGAGCATCAGATTTAAACCCGATTAGAATACTGCATGCCGTTGCAAGGAAAAGAAAACCTAATGGAACAATTTATCGCGATTCTTTTCTTCCTAGTTGTGTTGAACGAGTAAAAAAGAAATATTAATATTAAATTTTGTTACTATTAATTTGTGTATTACAGTCACAAGAATTAATGCATGAGTTTGAAGAATGTAGATTGCAAGTTTCTCATACTCTACAATCTTGTTTACAATCAGATGGAAGACGTAGATATGCCACCCCACCACAACAAATTTCTGCATTTAATAGACGTTCTAATCCAGAAGTATTAGAGGAGAATGTAAATGATATTACTGTTCCTGATAAAGAAGTAGTTTTTGGAGATGAAGTAAAAATTAGTTACTAATTAATTTTTAATAAAATTATATTTCATATTCAATGCAGATTATAAATATTAAAGCTGATGGAGGATATAATTTACATTTCCCATTTAGAAAGGGAGATTTAAACTTACATGAAAATGTAGGTGGTTCCCTTTCAGCAGTCTTAGCCGATTTACAAGCAATTTGGGAATACGCTTTATCGGATAAAATGAATATTAAATTAAGGTGCCAAATAAATATCTAATTAAATATAAAAAAAAGTATTAATTTTTGTTTTTAGTGATCTTCCACAATACAAAGCAGTTCTGGTAGTATCGGATATATATAACCGCAGTCATTTAAAAGAAATTACAACGATGTTATTAACAAAAATGGGTTTTGGTAGTTGTTTTCTCGTACAGGTTTGATTAATTTCAAAAATACCTCTACAAATAAATTATTGTAAACTTTTTTGTAGGATCATGTTGCTGCAACTTTTGGTGCCGGCTTGGGTTATGCCTGTGTAATTGATGTTGGAGATCAAAAAACATCAGTGTCGTGTGTTGAAGATGGAATTTCTCATCCTAGTACCAGAGTTCGTTTAGAGTATGGAGGTGCAGATGTTACTCAAACTTTTTACTGCCTTCTGCAGAAATGTGCATTTCCTTATAAACAATGTGATGATAATAATATACAAGATGCTATTTTATTAAAAAAATTAAAGGAAGATTATTGCCATGTAAATTTGGTATGAAATAAATTTAAAATTTTTTTAAAAATATGTAAAATTTATATTATTTTAGGATATTTGTGGTTCTCAAGAAAAAACATTTACAGTAAAGTTAAATAAAAAAATTCTAAAATATACAATTCAATTAGGGGACGAATGTATTGTTGCTCCACTAAGTCTTTTTCATACAGAATTATTGAATATCACAGGAAAAAATAAAATAGCTCGAGTACAAAAACCTTGCGCTATTCAACCAGACTCAGAAGATTGTTTTGATTCAAGTTACATTAGAGAAACTGGAGTACTATATTAAAATTTGACAAGCAAAAAATTTTTTTTCAATTGTAAATAAATTTTTAGAGGCGAAGTGGCCGTGAACAATTAGAGCAAATACAAGGCGGTGAAGGTGGAATTATGACAAACGATAATCAAGATGACGATATAGTGGTTGATACACTTGAAGCTGAACGTGATGTTAAACCAACTGAAAAGGAATTTGTATTACCTTGCGGACAAATAGTTGGCCTTGATCAAGCAGTTTTACAAAGTATTGAAAGATGTCGTAAGTTTAACTCTACTAATTAACAGAAAGAATACAATAAAAATATTACTTAAATTGTAAATAAAATTTTAGCAACTGAAGAACTAAAACGAAAAATGTATAGTTGCATTTTAGTTGTTGGTGGTGGTATGAAATTTCCAGAAATAAGTAAATGGTTACATAACAGAGTTTCCTTACAAATTCCTTACTTACATAGAACAGGTAAATTTTAGAAAAAAAAATATCAATAATATGCAATTTAAATTGTATTTTTTTGTTTTTTTTTAGAACAATTAGAAATTGTTTCAAGTAATATTCATGGAATGGATCCAGCTATAACATCTTGGAAAGGATCTGCAATTATGTCTTGTTTAGAAAGTGCCCCCGAATTATGGATAAGTTCAACAGAATGGAAAAAATATGGTTTAAGAATTTTGCGGGAAAAAGCTGCTTTTATGTGGTGAATTTTAAATATAAAAAATTTTATAAGTAAATTTTTTTTAAAATAGATTGTTTAAGCAAACAGATAATTTGAAAATAAACAAAAAATTAATATATTACGGTTGTTTTATTTTTCAAGCATATTTTCATAATAATTTAATTTCGCTTATGATTTATTAATATTTTTTATGTTTTCATTTTTTTAACAAAAAAAAAAGGAAAACAAACAAAAAAATGGAAGGTTTTTGTTTATTTTTAGGATCATTCATAAAAATAAACTGGCCGCTGTTAGACTTCAATGTTTTATGTATCACAAAAACTTTTGCAATACATAATTTAAGTTTTGCAAAAGTTTGTATTATGTTTGAGTGGTTAGACAGAAAATTATGAAAACTTAAAAAGTTGATGCATCTGTCAAATTTTATATAGATCCGTTCATAAAATAAATTATAAAAAGTTGAAGCGTTTAAAAATTAAATTAAAATAATAAAATAGTTTATAAAATTGTAAGTAGGCTATTTGAACTAAAGTAGTAATATAATTTGGCGGTTAAAAATTTGTCAGTTGTAAACATACAATAGATTGTTGAACTTCAATTTTAAAAGACAATCATTAAATATAAATTTAAATTGGATTTGATTTGATTAAATATACTATTGGATTGGATTAAATATAAATTGGAATAATAAAGGATTATTAAATTTAAAGATAAGTATAAATTAATATAATGAATAGAAGAAATAAAAAAGTTCGTCTTGGTTTAGCTAGCATTCTACTTTGCCTCGTAAAAGAGGAAATGGACAAATCACAACAAACACAAGTGGTCCGGAAGATGAAAAGGAATAGGAAAATATGGGTGAAGCCATCCCTCCAGCAAAGGCCGTATTTTGATTTGGAGACGAAGCTTATCTCACACTTGTTAAGTGATGGCGGTGACAATTTTAAAAATTTTTGCCGTCTTGATATAAATATTTTTGAAATTCTACACTCCAAGGTATGTACATAAATATATAATGTATATATAATTTTTTTTATTTTTTAATTTGTTTTAATATATTATATAAATTTAATTATTATTATAGATACAGAGAAGTATTGAAAAAAAAAATATGAAAATGAGGGAAACAATTTCAAGTAAGGTGAGACTTGCGACTACCTTAAGGTATATCGCGAGTGGTTGCTCCCAAAAAAGCTTGGAATTTTTGACCAGGATATCGAGGTCAACCATTTCAATTTTCATCCCCGAAGTTGTAGAAGCTATTTATAACAACCTAAAGACTGAATATTTAAAGGTAAGATTTAAAATATTAACTAAATATTTATTAGTTTGTACTATTAGTTTAGTTTGTTTGAAATATTTCAAAGTCTTCGCGTAACTCCATAGTAGAATCTCCATACAATATGAACATGTTTAAATAATTTTTCCACATAAAATTGTGATAACTTTCGTGGTGATCTGAACACCAACATTTTCATCCATATTAAATGTTTTTACATATTTAAAAAATAATTTTCCAGCTTTATGAAATTCAATTCAATTAACTTTTTACAAATATAATAAAAATAAAATAAAAAGACAAAATATTAACTAATAATAAATTAATTCAAAATAATTTTTAAATTCAATATTTATTTAAAATAACTTTATAAAAATATTTAAAACAATAACAAAATAAATAGCAAAAATATTAACTAAACATAAATTAATTGAAAATAATTTTATAATTCAATATTAATTCAAAATAACTTTATAAAAATATTTAAAACAATAACAAAATAAATAGCAAAAACATTAACTAAACATAAATTAATTGAAAATAATTTTATAATTCAATATTAATTCAAAATAACTTTATAAAAATATTTAAAACAATAACAAAATAAATAGCAAAAATATTAACTAAACATAAATTAATTGAAAATAATTTTATAATTCAATATTAATTCAAAATAACTTTATAAAAATATTTAAAACAATAACAAAATAAATAGCAAAAACATTAACTAAACATAAATTAATTGAAAATAATTTTATAATTCAATATTAATTCAAAATAACTTTATAAAAATATTTAAAACAATAACAAAATAAATAGCAAAAACATTAACTAAACATAAATTAATTGAAAATAATTTTATAATTCAATATTAATTCAAAATAACTTTATAAAAATATTTAAAACAATAACAAAATAAATAGCAAAAACATTAACTAAACATAAATTAATTGAAAATAATTTTATAATTCAATATTAATTGCAATTTTTTTTTTTTCTAATTCAATTCTTCTCTTAAGCAAGATGGAATTGAATTCAAATATCACTTCGTACCTATCCAACGAAGGCAAACAGCGTAACTGAGATTCGATACTTTGGCAAATATCACTAATGTCGTCAGCTTTATCATCGCGACAAAAATTTTGCACCATGCCCAATGTTTTGTCTAATCGAATCGCTGTGTCATCCATGTTATTTGTTTCGCTTCGGATTTTTTTCGGATTTCTTCCAGTGGCTATTTGTTTTCTTTTTGGTTTATGTTCAGGGACGATCTCCTTAGGGATCGAACACATAACTTCATCTGCTGTTGTTGTTGTTGACGATGAACCTGATGCTATTAACCGGTCCACCGATTCGAGAATGTCTCCCAAATTTTCTGGGGAACTGCAGTGAACTGGCGAAAATGTAGGCGAACAAAAATAATTGATATCTTCTTCTTCTTCCACAATTATTTCATCAATCTAAAAAAAACACAGAATTATGAATATATTTGATAATTAATATTTTACTATTTTTAGATTCCTGAAAGCGAGCAAGAGTGGAAAATAGTATCCAAGGATTTTGAAGATATATTACATTTTCCGCATGTTATTGGTGCTATAGATGGCAAGCATATTCAAATTGAAAGTCCGGCAAATACTGGATCTTACTTTTACAATTATAAAGGAAGATTCAGTATTGTCCTCTTAGCATTGGTAGATGCTAGAGGAAATTTTATATATGTGGATGTAGGGTGCCAAGGTCGCATCTCGGATGGAGGAGTATTTAAAAATTGCTCTTTATATAAAAACTTAAAAGAAGAGAAACTAAGACTACCGAAGGAAGAACCATTAAGAGGACGCAGCAAACCTTTGCCCTACATGATAGTTGGAGATGATGCTTTCGGTTTATCGAATAATATCCTTAGACGTTATTCAAAAATTCGTACAGTGGGACCAAAAGAAAAAATTTTTAATTATCGGCTATCCCACTGTCGAAATATAGTAGAACGTGCATTTGGCCGATTAGTATCTAGATTTAGAATTTTCAAAAGGCCAATAGATTTAAAAGTAGAAACAACGGAAAATTTAGTTTTGGCCTGTTGTGTTTTACATAACTTTTTGAATGCGCATAAAATTTTTTCTGATATTGATTGTACTTTACCAAATATAAATTTTCAAGGTAGTAATCACAGCTCACAAAGGTCACTGGACATTCGGGATGAATTCGCGAATTATTTTATGAATGAAGGTGCGGTAAATTTCCAGTGGAAAATTCTTTAATTTATTATTTCAAACTTTCTCGTCTAAGAATTTTATTCGATAAACCGTAACGTAACTAAAATTAGTTTTTTAATGTTATATTTAAGTAAAACTTTAATCTTTAAATAAATAATTTATAATATAACTTATATGTATGTAATTTTTGATTCTAAATAATTTTTATAATATAACTTTTAAGTAAAACTTTAATCTTTAAATAAATAATTTATAATATAACTTTTAAGTAAAACTTTAATCTTTAAATAAATAATTTATTAATTTAACTTATATGTATGTAATTTTTTGATTCTAAATAATTTTTATAATATAACTTTTAAGTAAAACTTTAATCTTTAAATAAATAATTTATTAATTTAACTTATATGTATGTAATTTTTTGATTCTAAATAATTTTTATAATATAACTTTTAAGTAAAACTTTAATCTTTAAATAAATAATTTATAATATAACTTTTAAGTAAAACTTTAATCTTTAAATAAATAATTTATTAATTTAACTTATATGTATGTAATTTTTTGATTCTAAATAATTTTTATAATATAACTTTTAAGTAAAACTTTAATCTTTAAATAAATAATTTATTAACTTAACTTATATGTATGTAATTTTTTGATCCTAAATAATTTTTATAATATAACTTTTAAGTAAAATTTTAATCTTTAAATAAATAATTTATTAATTTAACTTATATGTAATGTTTTAATTTATATAATCATTTTCTATTATTATTTAAGATAATCAAATAAATAGAGTCAGCACATCATTAATTGTATTAACAAATTTGGTTTATAGAGCAGAATATTATGTCCTTAATTGATGTCCTAAATACCCTAAGTAACTAAAATTATTCAAATTAAATTAGATAATTAAAAGGCAAAATCTTTTTAAAAGAGATCAAGATAACAAAACTAGTAAAAGTTTAAAAACAATTTACATACTAAAACTGTAAAATATATTAAGACACAAAAATACTATAAAAAGTTGAGAAAATTAAGAACATACTATAATTGTAGAATATATTAAAAGGAAAAACACTTACACTTGACTTTGTGGGCCTTGGAGTGCTCACATCTTTGATAAATTCTAACTGGCTGTGCCAGTAAGTTTTCGGAGTATATAGTTCGTCAACTCCGGCACCGCTTCGTTTTGAATCTTGTAACTAAAATAAAAAATTATGTACTTTCAATTTTATTTTTAATTAGCAAATACCTACCTTTTTTTCCTCGTTCCAAAAATTGGTACGGATTTGATTGATTTTTTTTCTGACTTGGGCCTCATCCAAGTCAAAAATTTTTGCAATCTCACCGTAATGCTTTTGTTTTTCTATGATATTTTTATATGAGGGATCTTTTACGTTCCATAGGCATTCCCTCTTTTTATACTCCTGTATAAAAAGAATCAAATCGCTTCCCATTATTTTCTTTGTGATTTTTTTATCCATATTCTTAATTGAAACCTGAAAAACAAACTTTAAAATTATTATTTTATACTTACTTATTTTGTTTCCCTTTTATTTCGTTTTCTAATTTTGAAGTTAATTTTAAATGAACCAACAATCTGTAGCACCAATCAAATATTAAATAGCACATTCAAAATATTGAAAGCGCCAAAAGAAAACAAAACATAAACGTCAGATCAAAATACAAACTATTCCCAATTTAATTTAATGACATTGGGAAATTTGAGATTTGACAGTAAAATGTTTTGAGATTTTGACAGTAACATGTTTGAGATGACAGAACCGAACTTAAAAAATTGAAGACTTTTCAATTTTTTAAGTTTTGGAAATTTCGTTCGATTCTAACCTATTACATGTTTTAAGTTTTGCAAAGGGTATGAAACATTGACGAAACATGTACCAAACATTGAAGTCTAACCGCTAAGTAAAGAGGAAAAAAACTTCACAACTACTAGTTCAATAGATTTATCCAAAGGTAAATACATAATGCCATATGTAACTAATTTTTTAATAAAGTTCTTTTATTGAATAAAAATGAATTTTTTAATTGTTTCAATTATTATAACAGTTTTCACAATAATTTCATGCAAAGGGTTTTATATTAACAATGAAATTAATAATATTATTGGTGAGTAAAAAATTAGTTTTAATATGAAAATTTAATTTTTTAAAAACTTTAGAACCACATGAAGTACAACATGCTGAATGCACAGTAACAGCTGGCGAAGTTAAAGCTAGTGCTGAAGCGAAAACCACTAAAACTTTGAAAGGTGTATGCGGGTCAGGTACATTTTTATAAAATTTAAGTTCTTGTTTGTATAATAACATTTATATGTGTACTACATTGAATTTTAATTGTATAGAAACAAGAAAGTATTTAATTTAATATGAAAATATTTTTAGATGAAATGCGAAGAGCATTTGAAAATTTTGAATTAAAAATTGAAAGAAAATTTGAAGAATTAAAAAATTTAATACAAAGCACTAATGCACAGTGTACTCAAAATTTGACTGGATTCAATATTAATAGTACAATTAATGTAAGAAATAATTCTGAAAATTCTTTATCAACTCAACAAGTGGTGTCAGTAAATAGGTATTTAGTTTTGTTTATTCATTTAGGTCATATCAATTATTTTTAAAAATGTAAAACCTTTATAGATATGCTGAAGTTGAAAAGCTTAATAAAACTTTAATAACCGGTGAAAATTTAAAAATTTTCTCATATTATTGGAAAATTGAAAATTTCACTCAAAAATTGAATATAAATCAATTTTTAAGTGAAAGTAGCCCTTTATTTAGTATTTTTGGTAATATTTCATGGAGTTTTTTTGTTTTTAATTTATAAAATTTTTTTTAAGGTAAAACATTTAATATTCTTGCAACATTTCGATATTTAGACCGTGATTTCTTTCACCTTCGATTACAAATTTTATCATCTCAACTTCCATCTAAAAATAAATTTATTTCACTCAATACAGAAACTGGAAATATTTTCAAGGATATTAATAATATTGTTTTTAAACATAAAATTGCTGTTTTAAATCAGGTACATATAATTTTACTAAAGTTTATTTTAAAATAAATTTAACTACACAGTGTATTAATTTATATGTATGTATTGCGATGCATCAATCTTTTATTACTAAAATTTATTATATCAAAATTACATAAATATTAAAACAATATGAGGTTTTTTTTTTATAAATTTAACATAAAATTGAATATATTTTTATTTACAATTTTTTTTAAGGGAAATCCAATGACAGATTTGATATCACAGGAACTTTTAAATATGTCGGAAGGTTTTACAATACCGAATAGTGTTTTATTATCAAATGCATATTTGAAAGATGATATTATTTTAATAAAAATTTATTTATATTTTTAGTTTTGTGTATATAATAATATATATACACATACAAACTTATATTTTTATTTTAAAAATAAAATCAAATATTTATACTAGATAAAAATGTTAATACCATGAAGAAAAAAAATATTAAATAAATTAATGCATTTTTTGATACAATATACAATTAAAAAAACTCATTTACAATTTCAACAAACCCTTAATTTTCAAGCAATGATCAAATATTAAAAATATTTTAATGTACAAAATTAAATTGTTGTTCCGTTGTTTTTTTACTTTTGTTAATTTACAAATTTAGCGCACACTTAAAGTTTACTTTTAGCCCCTTTAGGTTTTACATCGAGGTAGGGTCTTGTTACAGGATATAATTCCTTGCTAGATTTAAATGCTGATAAATCTGTAATTAACTGATGCCGCTCTGATAAGATACCATTTTCAACCACTGATGATACTTCATCATCTTTTTTTACAGTTGAAGTTATATGAATTGATAACGAACGTCGTTGTGGCGAATTCTTTAAAATGTAAGTCTAAAACAAAATATATATATTAAAAAAACAAAAACGAATATAAATAATTATAATAACCTTGTAAAAAGTTAAAATTTCTTCTTTTGAAATTTTTTTAATAATTTCACATTCAGCTTTTGCCCTTTCGAAATGATATTGAGCTAAAGTAATCTCATTTAAATCTTTATAAAACTGTGCATTCATTTTTTTAGGTTTTTCTAATTTTAATGTCATTAGTGCATTTTTATAACATTCAAATTCATCTTTAGACATTTCTTCTAAAGTTTTCTAAAAATTTGAAAAATAAATATTTTTGAGGTGCAATATTTTAAATATTAGGTTTTAAGAGAATTTACCAACATGTTGTTTAAAAAGTTTTCAATTCTTTCTTCAACAAAGTATGGAGGTTTTGATGATTGTACAATAATTCTTATACTTGTAACACTATTTGCTTTTCTCGATCCACAAAATACTATGTATCCAAGTTGTTCCTTAAAGTTAAAAAACAAATTATTTTTTTTAATATTAATTTAAAAATATAATACGCACTTCAGTTCTTAGGCAATTATAACATGGTTCAGTTAAAATTTGAGCAACTAAATCAATAAACGCAATTGTACTATTAGTTTGTGAATTACATTGCAAATACAGCTGAGTACAAGAACTGTTGTGGAATTCGTTATTTGCTTGAAATGCATAACAATCCCCTGCAGTAAAATATTATATTATGAAACACTTACTTTATGCTTAAATAAAAATATCTTACCATCATTTAACTTATATTCACGTTTTTGTAACAATTGTTTAGCTAAAATTGGTAAAATTTTTGAATTTGTTTTTTCTAATTTTTCTATACATAAATCTACTATTTCCAAAGTTCGTTTCTTATTTACATTTCCATACACAAATATTTCCGTATGAAGTCTTGAAAAAAAGTCTTTTGTGTATTGTTGTAAAGTTTCATATGTTACTACTGTAATTAAATGAAAACAAAAAGTTTTAAAAAGAACACATTTTATATTAAATTAAAAAAAAATTACTTACAAGTCATTGCATCTAAAAGTTCACCTTTAGACCATGCATTTTCAGTTAAAATTAAAGCTAAATAATAAATTGCATGTTGATAAGGTTGTTCAGCTTTAAAATTTTTTAATTGCCTTGAATAGTCTTGTTTTAAAATATTAAAACGTTTTTCATCGATTTCAAAACAAAACAAATGGTCCAAAACCTTTTGCAACAAAATTTTAATTTTATGACTATAGCCATACAAATTCACCTAAAAATTTAAAACTTTTAGAAGTCATATTACAGAATAACATTTCAAAATTTTAACTAACACTTATTCCAGAAGTGGAATATTTAACATCAAATTTTAAACCAGCTAATTCTGCATCATAAGTGTACTCATTCAAAGCATCCTTAAATAATTGTACTAGCAAATGAGTTAAATTACAGTTTAATGGATCAAAATAAACAATTGGATTTGAAAAATCGAAATTTATAAAAGTTTTTGGTTTAAGAAACTCTTTATCTTGCTTATGCCAAGCTCGAATATAAGGTGAATCATGAATAATAGATGGGTGATTACTTATATCATTATCTTTCTCCGCCAGAGTAAAATCAGTAGGTATAAATGGATTTGGTTGAGGTAAAGCCAGATTTTCGTTTATATCACAATTTTCCCATTCCTAAAAATTTAATATTCACTTTTTATTTTTAATGTCAATAAAAACAACTTACTTTTAATATTGTCTCTGGTATTTTAGTAACGTTGTATTTAGTTTTATACCAATATTCAGATGTATCACAATTTTTCAAATTTTGACCTAATACTATTACACGACAATTTTCGGGTTTGAGACAATTTAAAATTTCCGAGACTAATTCAGGTTTCCATTCTGATATTAAATATGGAGCTGATAAAACTTCAGGTAAAGGATAAATCTGAAATTAAAAAGAGTTTTTAAAATTTTTAAAACAATAAGTTTATCGAAAGTTTTAAACCTGCATTAAATGTACAACATTGCTGACAAGTGACGTTGGAGTATCTTTTTCTTTGAATTTAAATAACATTTCATTTAATTGACGATATTCTTCAAAAATCCATTTTTTTGGGCCCTCTTCCCGTAACAATTTTATATACTGAAAAACTAGATGTACTATTTCTTCAACATGGTGAAAACCTTCTTCAGTTAAATCTACAGAAATTTCAAAGAAACCGAAACCTTTCGATATATTGGAATGGCCAGCTGTTAAACTAAAATGAAAAACCAAATAAAATATAGAAAATTAATTATTACAAACTTACTCGTTACACCATCCTCTTTTTTTGAGTTCGGATAAAATACTTCCTTTGCCCTCATGTCCAATTAAATGACTTATATAATTTTCAGGCTTTAAATCAAATAAATATAATTAATTAAATGTAATACTAAAGAAAATAGTTTGCTCACAGATGATTTATAATATTCATCTAAATCCTTTGTCATGAAACTCAATGTAAGAGCTCTAATATCTTTAACAGGAATAATTTCTACTTTTGTTCCAAATTGACTGTCATTATAAGGTTTGTCTGGCCACCTTGGAGCTTCGACTTGTTCATCCTTTACGTTAGAAAATTTTGTCAAGACCATTTTCTCTAAATCATCCAGCGATTCTAAAGAATAAAAATAAATAAAATATTAACAAATGTAATACTAAATCATTACCTTTTCCGATTACTGATAAACACATAATATTTGATGAATACCATTGACTATGAAATTTTATTAATTCACTTCTTACATCAATGTTCTTTTCCTTTGGGACTGTTTTCAAAGTATACTCATTACCTAAAAACAAATTTAATTTTTTTTTTTAACTTATTGAAATTTTATAATAACTTATTGAATTATAATTTATATAAATATTGAATAAAATTCAAACCTGATCCAAATTTAGAATATGGGTGGCTAGGTAAAGCTAAACTTTTGTTAACTTGACGTATTCTCCAACTATCAATAGCCAAATTTTTTTCATGTTCTGAATTAACAGCATTAATTTCACGATCTGTAGCACTTTCTGTAAAAAGTGGGCATATAAAAAATTGGGCAAATCTCTCTAACGCTCCATCGAGTTGATCAGGTTTAACGGTAAAATAGTATTTAGTTAAATTTGGATATGTTGCTAAAAAATATAAATGATAATTTTCTATAAAAATTAAAATAAAAACCTTACCTGCATTGCTATTTCCACCATTTTGTGAAAGAAATGATGAATAAGAATTTTCGTTAGGATATTTCTCGGTACCCAAGAATAACATATGTTCACACATATGAGCTAAACCGGGAATATGATCTGGATCACTCATGTGACCCACTTCTACAGCTAATGCAGCAGCAGAAATATCTGTCGTTGGATCGGATACCAATAAAACCTTAAGTGAATTGTCCATTACCAAACCTAATTAAGAAATAAATGAATTACAAAAAAAAAAAACAAATTTGTATCCATAGGTAACCATTTTACTTTCTAGTTCTGGTGATTAATTCATTTTTATAACATAATATATTTTCAAAATAATTTTTTATACCTCGATAGTTGCACTTGTCACTCTCCGAATTAATGATATTGTCAAATCTGTAAAAGGATTTAAACAATTAAAATTGATTTTCCTAAAAATAAATCACCTTACCTAATCATTTTTGTTTTTTGTCCTTGATACTGTAATTGTGACAATCTATTAAATCTTTTTAAGTTATTGTTTAAACCGAATAATCCAATATTTTTAAATCTAAAAAACCAACAAAAATATTTGTTCTTCAATTTTGTACTCTTTTTTATTATTTAACTATTTTTTTAAACTATTGTTTAAGTTTAATTTTCACCTTAACACTACTTTTTGCATTACAAACTAAATTTACAGACTATTTAAATTATATTAAAGAAAATAACTAATATTAAATTAAATTATTGAATTTTTTTTGCACAGGTAATTTCCAATCATAAGATATTGGAAAGGATCGAGTCAAATTTGATTACGATTGCACTAGTGTGTGCCAAATAATTTTTGCAAGTGTCAGTTGTTTTAAAATGCTTTGAAATAGACAATTAATGTAACATATGTTTTTCATTAATTTTTTAATGCCATACTAAATTGATATTGAAAAATTTTAAATATTTATTTTTTGTTTTACAAATAGAAATTAAAAAAATTTTTATTTGACACTTACTTAAGTTGTCTAAAAACTTTACAAAATGTAAAAATAGTTTGAACCCTTACACTCAGTCTCTAAAATAATCTTTAATAGTATTTAGTTTAATATTTATTACCAAACTTAAAAAGGTATTGCCACAAATAGAATAAATAATAAAAAAATTTTAATCCGATACAAAAGGATGGTTAGAAATAGTTTAAAAAATTATTATAATTACGGAAAAAAAATATATAATTATTAAAATTTACGTTTATTGGCAATGCTATAAAAGTGTTTCACTTCAATTGTTTCCATGTTTCAATTTTCAAAGGAATGACATATCCATGACATATCATATTTGCCTTGAACTAACTTGAACACTTTTCAAACAAAAAAAAATATCATTTGAAGCGTCAAAAAGTGTTTTTAGTCGATGATTAAATAAAAAGAAAAAAAATTAAAAATTATTATTGTTTATTCATTTTTACATTGCTTTACTCTTAAAAACGAAATTCGCGTAAAGTTTGGAAAATCGTACAAATAGATTTTCCATAACTAAACAACCAAATAAAATGGGTAAAATTAAATTTGATTACTTATGTTGAATTTTTGTCTTTTCATTGTTGACATTCTATAGAAATTATTAAAATATTTTTATTAAAATTATTTTCGCTTTGTAGTTTTACATATATATTGATATATATACATATATTTTTTTTTGTTAATTAAAAAAATTTGATATAATTGTATCATTATTTTTTTTTGCAGAAACATTCGATCTTTAGAAGTAAAAAAAAGTCAAGTCAACTAACTGTAATCCAACTAAGAACATAAAGAATTTTTAATTTTTTTTTTTAGAAAAAATCGGGTTATTTCCGCTCTAAATCCTCTTTTGATATTTTTTATCAGTCAACCTTTTAATTGTTTTTAAATGCACAAAGCATTGTCCCTTATTTTGTTTTATATATTGACCTTCAAAATCGAAAAAATTTGCTGCATATTAAATTAATTTTTGAAATCTGTTTTGGAAGGCGCTGGGCGCAATAATAATCCTTCGATAACGTTGGAGCGGGGCACCGTGGCTGAAGTCAGTGAGTCAACTGATGTAAGTATTTAAAAACAAAGAAATTCAATTAAACGTATATAATAAATAAGTGCATTACTTATTTTTATTTTAATTTTTTTTTGTTTTTGAGGTTAAGTTGATAAATTCCACAATTTCTCGAGTAGAAAGTTACAATTGTAAAATTTAAATTTTTAAAATTTTTTTTTATATAATTCTTAAATTATTTTAATTTTGTTTTTTTAATTTGATCAAAATGTTTTCTTATTTGAAGCCAAGTGAAACAAATACAAATATAATTTTTTAAAACTAAATAGCGTTGAATTTGATAGGTATTATAGTCTAACTTTCCTATTCTTTTCCATTTTTAATAAGGCAATGCCTTCGGCAATAGGCGCCGGCCATGCGTCGCATTCTGCTAACATACCAAGCAATGAAGAATGTGGAATTCGTGATGTGTGGAAGCATAATCTTGAAGAAGAATTTCGTACAATTCGTAAGATTGTACAAAAATATCATTATGTTGCTATGGATACTGAATTTCCAGGAGTAGTAGCCAGACCAGTTGGAGAATTTCGATCAACAGCTGATTACCAATATCAACTTCTAAGATGTAATGTTGATCTATTGAGAATTATTCAATTGGGCTTGACATTTATGGATGAGGATGGAAAAACACCACCTGGTTATTCAACATGGCAATTCAATTTTAAATTTAATTTGGCGTAAGATTTATATATTTAATGTTATAATTAAAAATTAAATAAACAAGATTTTAGGGAAGATATGTATGCTCAAGACTCAATTGATTTATTACAAAATTCCGGTATCCAATTTAAGAAACATGAAGAAGATGGTATTGATCCACTTGATTTTGCTGAGTTATTAATGTCATCCGGTATTGTTTTAATGGATAATATCAAATGGCTTTGTTTTCATTCTGGTTATGATTTTGGTTATTTATTAAAACTGTTAACCGATCAAAATTTACCAGCTGAAGAAAGTGAATTTTTTGAATTATTGCGTCTTTATTTTCCAACAATATATGATATCAAATATTTAATGAAATCATGCAAAAATTTAAAAGGAGGATTACAAGAAGTTGCTGACCAATTAGAGTTACGCAGAGTTGGTCCTCAACATCAAGCTGGTTCAGATTCATTGTTAACAGGCATGGCATTTTTCAAAATGCGTGAGGTATTAAATTATGATAATATGAAACTTACATACTCACATATATACTTAGAAATTTAAAATTTAACTATCAATTAAAAAAAATTTTTATAATTTTTCTATTGTTAATTTTTCTTGTTTTTATTATGTTTGAATTCATATTTTAGTTTGTAGTCATTATTGAATTTGTTTTTTTTTTTTTTTTTCATAATTTAAAAAAAAAATTTGTAATTTGAATTTACTAAAATTATTTTACAACTTAATATAAATTACTAAACCTATTATTGACTAACGAAATAATTATTAAAATTTTATTTTTCTTTTGATTATTACTTGTTAAAATATTTTCAAGTTTTCTAAATTATACACATGCTTTTTGATTATACAATTTAATATTATTTGAATATAATATTGTTTGAATTTGAATTTATATGAATTATAAAAAATACCTAAATATATAAAAAAAAATTATCTTTGATTTAATTTCTTATATTTCCCTAAAGTTGTCAGTAATATATCAAAATTAAAGGTAAATGCAATTTTTTTTAATATTTTTTAAATGAAAAAAAAAAGTTTAAATAAATTTAGGTATTAACAATTGAATTTAAAAGTATATTGTCTGTTTCTGAAAAAAAAGAAAATTCAATTTTAATTTTTATATATTATTTTTCAAAATTAAATTGTTTTTGTACATTATCATTTTTGAAATTTCATTTTATGTATATGTTACTAAAACTAATCTTTTTTATTTTCTAATAAGTATTGATATAAATGATCAATTATTTTAATATGTAAAAATTTGTTTATACATACATATATTTTTATATCAGATGTTTTTTGAGGATAACATTGACAACGCTAAATATTGTGGTCATCTATATGGTCTAGGCACATCATTTATAGTTAATGGAGCCAACTTTCATGATAACAACGGTGACAATAGTAATTCAACAGCATAATGTACACTCTTTTAAACCGAATATTAAAAACTATTTTTTTTTTTTCGAAAATTATAGTACATAAAAACACAAAATGCAAAACATTAACAGAAAAAAAAATATTGTTAAAAGTATAAGTACATACTTCTCAAGAAAAAACAAAACAAACAACACATTACAAAAAAAAAATAAAAATAACATTAATACATTACAAAACAAACAATTAAAATTAAAGTAATTGAAACATCAGCTTTAAATTAAATTACCGACTAAAAACATTTTTTTTTAATAATTAACTGAATCCGACTCGATTTCTTTAAAAAAATGCAAAAAAAAAAAAAAAAAAAAGTGAAAAAAAAAATGGTAATAATTCAAATTAATTTTCAATGTTCTATGTTCTTTGACACAATCTTTAAAACAAAAAAAAAAATTAAAAAATATAATAAAACTTAAATAAAGCTACCGTTTCTTTTTTAAGTTCAAAAATAAATTTCTTAAATTAATTTTTATTTAAAAATAAAAATTCTAAAAAAAAAAAAAAAAATAAAGTAAAAAGAAAAAGTTATAGAAGAATTTCACAAAATAATGTTTATCGTAAAAAAGTTTTTTATTTATATTTCATATTTAAAATATGTATGTAAACGTAAAATTGCTGATTATATTTATATATTATACACAAAAACAAAAAACATTGAAAAAAAAAATCTCAAAAAAAAAGTAAAAAAAAATAAATTAAAAAAATAAAGAAAAAAAAAATAAACAAATATGGTGAAATTTTAATTTAGTTGGAAAAGTTACTTTTTTTAATTATAATTAAAATTTCAATTATTTTTAAAAAAAATTTTCGTTGTTTTTTTTTTAATAAAATATTCTTTCAGATGCAGATAGAAGAATACACAATTTGTTTTTCAAAGAACTAGAAATATACGTAATTTATAAGATATAAATACATCGCAATCTTACTTGAGTAACATTTTCCTTGAAAACCTTTTTCCTTGAAAACCTTACAAAAAAAAAAGTTTTTTTGATATTTAAAAAATTTATTTCATATTTTAAAAATATATGTTCTTATTATTACAAAATTTAATTATGGAACTATTAGATATTTTGAAATTAATCGTTAAAATTTTTCAACCTTTCCCTTAATTATTCTTACATTATCTACCGGCCGATCATTTTTGTCACATTCAACCATACCAATGCGTTTAACAATTTGCATACCCGAATAAACTCTGCCGAATATTGTATGTTTATTATCCAACCATTGTGTAGGTGCTAATGTCAGAAAAAATTGAGACCCATTTGTATCTGGCCCACTATTTGCCATTGATAAAATACCAGCTCCAGAATGTTTTAAATCTGAATGAATTTCGTCTGGGAAGGTTGGGCCATATATTGATTGACCTCCACGACCAGTGCCTAAAAATTAAATATAAAAGTCTACTTAAAAATCCATATAAACGATATAATATCAACCTGTTGGATCGCCTCCTTGAATCATAAAATCTTGTATTATTCGATGGAAAATTGTATTATTGTAATAACCTCTTCTTGTTAATTCAGCAAAGTTACGGCATGTATTTGGAGCATGTTTCCAATAAAGTTCAAATGTTATTTCTCCCATTCTTAAAGTCAGAATAAAAATACATATCAAGAGTTTCGGAATAAAAAATTTTGCTAAAACTAACTTACGTTGTTTCAAATGTTACAAAATGAGGTTGCCACGCTTTATCTGGAATACCTCCAGGAGTTGCTAACATCTTAATATATAATTTCTTTTAAACTAAATTAAAACATGAAATTTTTGGCCGGCTTGTTTATGTTTTTTATTATTTGACATTTGATTTTTTTTATATGTAGTTCAAGAGCACATGTATTTTTTTTACAATGGCTATCCATGAATATTCCAATTAAACTCCATTTTAATTCCATTTTATTTGTTGAGCATATTAAATATTAATCACATATAATATATTAGATATATAAATTAAAAAACATTTCAGTTACATTGGATTCAGCTTGTTGGTTTTAAAAAAAAAAACATTCTTTTTAGTTTTTATGTAATTAAATAGTTTTAAAAATCATTTTTGGAATTCGTTTTTGTTTTTAGAAGACATTTGTATTGTTTGTACTCTGGTTTCGGGAACAGAAGTGTCAATTCATTTTCCCCTAAAATAATTAATTAATGAATGGTAGGTTTGCTTATAGTTATAAGTTTTCCGAATAGGAAAGGACAACACACAATTAAAAGTAAAACAGTTTAAGACAACCTAGAACAAATTAGAACACAAAAGTTAATAACCCTTTTTTGTTCTGTTCAAAATTAACAAATATCATCAATTTTATTAATGTCGTTTTCGATTGACAAAAAGAGTAAATTTAGAGTGAATCTAGAGTAAAAAAAATTACCCTAGATTCACTCTAGAGTGATTTCATTTTCGATTGGCACAAAAACAGCACTGTGAATCTTAAAAAACCAATCGAAAATGACATAAATTTCCAAATTTTTGATTTGTTTTTTTTTTTATAAATTTATAATTTATTTTTTTAAGTTTCGTAAAAATGTTTAATATTTTAAAAGTTTGTACGGGAAAAACAAATAAAAATTTATAAACAATTGTCAAATTAAAAATAAAACAATAACAAAAAAAAGTTAAAAAGTTGTCCAAAACGGATCTGAAAAAAAAGTAGAACAGAAAAGTGTAACTAACATAAGCTTTTTGTGTTAGTTTTTCTAACACTTAATAGTTTAGAAATACTAATGAACACAAAAGTTGAACACTTTCGGTCAGAAAAATACCTGTTCTAAAACTAATGAGCACCAAAACCTGTTTTATTCTAGCTTGGCAATCCTAGAACTCACTAATAGACATCCTATTATATAAGTTCGTTTTAGACAGTTTCGCTCCCTTGCAAATCTAAATTTTTAAATTCGATTTCAAATTTTAATATGTGTGAAAATTGATGATAATGATAAAAGTCAAAATTTTTTTTTAAATTATTCAAAAATGGCAATATTTATTTTAAAATAAACATTAAAACAATCTAGATTTTTAAAATGAACAATTAAAAAAACATCCATTTATTAAAATTTACCACTTTATTTAAATTTTAAATTGAAATATAAAAATATGGCAGCTTATAATACCAGTCCTTTGATTCTCAAATAAACAATTTTTCTAATACCATTAATAGTTAATTAGTTTTTTAATTAGTAACCCAAGGTTTAAACTTTTAACTAATATTTAAAATTGCAAAATTATGTTAAATCAATATGATTTTAAATTTATAAAATAAACTAAATTTTTAAAAACTGTATTGTATAAAAATATCTGTTCACTTAGTCTAATTACAAACAGA
Source organism: Dolichopus griseipennis (assembly GCA_963082915.1). Lineage (NCBI taxonomy): Eukaryota > Metazoa > Arthropoda > Insecta > Diptera > Dolichopodidae > Dolichopus > Dolichopus griseipennis. Next base: position 84,229,802 of record OY720443.1, read on the forward strand.
CGGCGTCTATGAAGCTCTTTAAAAGTATTTTCTAATAGAAAATGTAAGAAAGTTGTGATATTTTTTTTTTTTTCTTTTAAATTACAATTATTAGAGAACAGATTTTTATCCATTTCACAGTTTAAATTCAGAAACTAAAACACTTTTGATGGTGTGGAGCAAGAGATCATACTTATATCTTCACTTGCAAGCGTAATATTAATAGCATTTTCATCAATTGTAGAATATTGCTTTTTCGGAGTAATTGAATTTTTTAATATTTGTACAAATTTTGTATCATCTTGCGTATTAGTCATTTCATTAAATCCACTATCAACGCGATAAAATACAGATTTTTCATGGGGTTTCAAATTAGTTTTTTCATTTGAAACATCTTCGATATTTTGAATTGAATTTCGACTTTTTTGAACATTATCAATTATTTGAATAATATCTTTAGAAATATTTGCAATATTTATTTCATCTTCATCATCGGAAAGGTGAGATGAAAATGATCTAGATAAATTTTTTCGATTAAGCATTTTTTTGGATCTTCTTGGTGTATCAGAGTTAGATGAATTTAATGAGTTTGTACTTTTTTCAGATAATTGACTAACTTGCATATCGTCCTCATCATATTCATTTGCATTAAAAATGTCAACTTCAGTCATTGATTTCGATTTTGAAATACTGTAAGTTCTAATTTCATTTGGTCTTGAACGGCTATCTACTAAAAGTCTACTTATTTTGCAATTAAAATTTGATTCCACAGACATATTATTATTTTCTGATGGATTCTCACAAAAAGAGTTTACCAAATGCATTGAATGGTCTGGTGTTGATCTATACAATCGTGAATCATTAAAGCTATTACCAAAAATATTTTGCGTAGAACTTTTTAATTGGTCTAAAGTTGTTGAATTAATTTTACTTTGTAGAATTGTTATATTGGGTGATGATGCAGCTTTTATTGGTGAAATAATTTCTGATTCTAAATTATTTAAAAAGCATCTTTCCCCTGAAAATCTTTTTGGATTAGGACTTTCATTAGATAATTTTGAAATGGGCGATAATGAACCAAAGGAACTTTTGTCAAAAGGCTTATCTTCTAAAGGTACTTTTTTAGATGTATTTATTTCATCCTAAAATTGGAAAATTAACAGAAATAACTTTTTAAATATTAAATTATTTTTTATTACCTCAACTAAATCTGGAGACTTTGGCGGTGGACTGCCAAAAGCACTGTTTTCCAGTATTTCACCTTCACCATAATCTCCATCAAGTGTATCATCATGTGGCATATCGTGAGGTAAAGCAAATAATTTTCTTCGTAATGATGCATCTCTAGCTTCATGATAAGCTTTTAGAGAATCATTTTTATCACAGTTAATTGTAGGACTTTGCTGTTGATTTTCAAAGAAATTAAAGTAGGGTTTAAGAGCTTCTTCAATTCCTGGTGGTAGTATTGGGGGAAATGTTAATATTGTTTGCGCTATTCCATCTCTTATTCTTTTAGCCCGTCGAATACCAGGTGATACTCCGACTGAAGTTTTAGCTAGTATTATTCGTTGATTTCTTAATGGACACTCAACAGGACTAGGAACAATTTGCTGTTCCTTGAAAAAAGAACTAATTGCAGCTTGAGTTTTTGCTTCAATCTCAGGGTCTAGACTATCATGAAATTGTGTTTCATGTGGTTCAACATTGGCCGGACCAATAGATGAAACTTCTTCAATAGTCCATTCAAAATTTGTTGACAAGGAGCAATGTGGTGTTGATGGCCTATGAAAAAGAGAAGGGCTAAAAAAAAATTAAATATAAATTATCATACATCATACAAAAGCAAATTAAAATATGGTAAATGGAGTTGGGTAGAACTAGTATCTTACCTGCATATCAAAGGTAGATGTAGACGATCTGTTAAAGCCGCTTCAAACGGATTCACAACCTTATTTTTAGTTTTGTTTTCAGATGGTGGTGTGTTTGTAAGAGGAAATAAGTGAAACGATTTTGCTGTTGAACTAAGACTACATTTTCTCCCTGGTGTAAGCATAAATTCATTTGATTTATCTGGCGTTTGTGTCGCCAAATTCAAAAGAGGTAATTTTCCATAATTTTTCTGCGGTTTCAGTTGTGCTTTTATATGATTATTAATTAATTTAAATTTAGCTGGAGATGCTTTTTTATAAAATTGTTGCACTGATGCCACTGGATAGCCCAACACTTTTTGTGGTGTTCGACAATCCTCCATATCCTTAGTATATTTAGAAACTTGATTTAAATTAATTTTTATTGCTAAAAAATATTCGACTTAAATATAAAACAAAATTGAACAAGCCTCAATTTAAAACCATTTAAAACAATTGAAAAAAAAACAAGTAACGACTGATTGTTAAAATTAAAATTAAATCTATATGTAAGTACAAATTAGAAATGTCAACTGAAAAAACGGTCATTTAAAACCAGCTAACAAAAATTTGTGTTGTCATTTAAAGGTTTATTGGTTCTTCCATTGCATGTTGTTGCCATATATTTTCATTCCAAATTCTTTTTACATAAATTTAGTTTCAAATATATTTTTTTTTATATTTTAATTTTTATTTTAATTAATATATCTGTAGTTTGTAATTAAACTTTTCAAGTCAATATTTTTTGTTTTAATATTTTTTATAGAGCAGTTTCAAATTTTGACGTTTTGTAAAATGACAATTATAATATTTGTTCTGTAGGACTAAAATCGTACTAAATGTGAGTAAATTTAAATAACTTTGCTTCTTTTGTTCCAATCGAAAATGAAACGAGAGTAACTATTTTTTTGTTTGTATTAATGTATATACTTTTTAATATTTTAATTTATATGTTATGACATTTCAATTAAACTGACAAATATCACATAGAAAAAAGGAGTAAATCTGAGAAAAAATCTAGATTTACTCTAAAAAAAACATTTACCCTTTTTTGTGCCAATTGAAAATAAAACCACTCCAGTAGAGTGAATCTAGAGTAAAAAAAGTTACCCTAGTAGAGTGAATTTACTCTAGGTTCACTCTAGATTTACTCTTTTTGCCAATCGAAAACGACATTAGTTCAACAATATAAAATATATAAAAATTGTACTTTTGTCCTACACAACTTAAAATATTTTTCAAAAAATATAGGAACAACTCTAAAAGATCTTTTTTAATTTTTTCGATTATATTTTTTGCCATACTATAAGGCTACATAGCTACAATGTAGGGAAATTACTTTACATATTTTTAAAGTAAATAATAGCTTATATGTACATAATTATAAATTACATATATTTAATTTTCTCTAATTATTAAAACACTACTAATAAAGAGCGATGCAATCTAATGCCAAAATTAGCAAACGGCAGAATCAATAATTAACTACGATTATGACGTTACCGCAAGGCGCCAAAATTTCAAAAAAATAACTAATAGGGCTCTTCATTAATTGCTTACTGCCTCATATTAAGAATGACAGTTATCTGTCTTTAGTTATCTAATATTTTAGTCCTCTATTTTCTGTTTGTTGAATTTTCAAATCATAGAATTACTAGCACTATAATCAAAATGTTATTAAATGCGTTAGCATAATGATTGCTTTTTTCTTTTACATTTTAAGGGTAAGTTATATTGATGCGTTGTGATTTGACGTTAAAGTAGAATTGTGGCTTAAATTATTAATGTAGATGCGCTGTAGCAAAGTGTGATGGTTTATTTAAAAAGAAAATGATTCTAAATTTACGTTTTTTGCGTTAAAAAACAAACGAACAACCAAAAGTTTAAAATTCATAAACCAAATACAGATGATTATGAACACAGTGAAAATAACTTTTATGAATGGTTTTAGTCTTAGATAACTAGTATTAAAATAAAAGTGAGTGGTGTAGTAGTTATTTTTGTAACTAAAGAGTTCAGAACACAGGTCCCAAGAACCCGGAACCAAAGATATTTTATTATAATATATACGAAATTAAAATATATATTAATATCACTGTATAATTGAAATATATAATAATAACAATATTTTTGTAATTTGTTTTTTATGTGCCATTATATATTTATATAACATTATATAAAAGTAAATTTACATTAAATATGATTCTATTATAAATGAATTTAATAAATCTATTCTTAAATATACTAAAGTACTTTTTGCAATCATAAGTATTGAAAAAAGTACAATTGTATCAAAGATTTCATCACTTGAGTACATAATATAATATAAAAAACAATAAATTCCTAAATTTAAAAGTAAACCGTCAGTTTCAAATGGAACTTTTCTAAAAACAACATATTTCATATTAAAAGTTTTATAAAACAAATTCCAGAGTAGATATAAAATAAAAACCAAAAAAATTTTATTTAAACTTTTCTGTTTAAAAGCTTTGATAAAAAAATTAGTAAAAATTAATTATTTGAAATAGGTATGTAATTAAAATTAAAATTTCCAAAATAATGAAATGTTGTTGAAATTATAAATAAAATTTTTATAGAATTTATATTTCGTTTTTTTAAGACTTTAGGACCATAATTTTATTTAAGAATTTGAATTATTAATTAACAATATCATTTTTCTAATCAGTAATATCAAGTATAAATATTTATTTTATATATTAAAAAATAACCATATAAATAGATTAAAGCTTTTAAATTTGAATAATATTGTCGGCGCCAACTTCATCTAGAATATTAAATCGGAGAAAAACTTCTTTGTCAATATTTTTTTCATTTTCTAGGTTGTATTTTATTTTAATACAAAGTTTATACATATATTACAGAAATTGACATTTATAATAAATACACACATATGTAAATATAAATGTGTACAATGTACATTCAAAATATATGTACATATTATGTATAATTTGTTTTTTTTTTTTAAACTTAATAAAACATATAAAAATGTAGAAATAATATCAAAATATCAAAATCACCATCCAATATTCAACACACTTGAATTTGACATTCAAAATTTTCTTAATATTTTATTTTATTTTTATACACCCCCTATTATAACACCTATATAACAGTATAACACTTTTCCTAACATAAAAATTGTTTTAATAAAATTATGTTACAAATATGAGTAAATGTACATACACATATACATTAAAGAATTATACTGGAAAACAAGAAATTCCAAAATTTTATTTTATACAAATATATATATATGTAAGTAATAAGTATATAACAAAATATTATATACATATGTACATATGTCATATATCTACATTTTTTTAATATTGTTAAATATCATGTACATACAAATTTAGGAAAAAATGTGAATTTGTGAGTATTGTCTATTTTTCTTAAAAAAAAAAAATAAATTAAAGAAAAGCGAAATGAAAAACTTTTAAAGTTTAAGGAAGAGAATAGAAAAATTTTGAAAGCAACTTAAGAATATAAGATAAATATGAAAAAGATATGTTTGCAAAAAGCTTAAATATACATATTATTATTTTGTATAAATTTGAGGTTTTTTTTTTATGTTTCATTTTAGGTTTTGTACATAAATGCATATATTATGTATATAAAGGTAAAACTAAGTTTAGCTACTAATAAATAAAATGAAATACTTAGTATTTATTAAATTATAATAGTTAAAAATAACAAAACGGCCAAAATTTCCTATATTAGAAATTTATGTTGAATTGAAAAATTTAGAGTGAATTGCAGAATTCTAGGCGCTAAAATAAAATTTGAAGTTATTAATTATTTTTATACCCGTATGACTATATAGTCAAAGGGTATAATAAATTTGTCATTACGTTAGTGACGCAGAGAAGGAGGGGGGGTAAATATAAACTCAAGTGTATGAATCGGATCAGAATCGAAAAAAAAATCGATTTAGCTATGTATGTCCGTCCGTCCGTTCGTCCGCACGATAACTCAAAAACTAAAGGAGCTAGGATCTTGAAATTTTAGCAAATTCGTTTTTTGCAATAGTCATCGCTATTTAAATCCAGCCATTTTGGTCCATGGGTTCGGGTGGCTGCCATACAACTTCTTTTTTTATATGAGTATTTCTATGTACCTATTACAGGTACGTGTCTGAAATTTTTGCAAAAGTAGTTTAGTTTTATGGCCAAAGTTTCTGCAAGATTTGGTTGGTCTATTGCAGTGAGTTCGAGTAGCTGCCATACAACTTCTTTTTTTATATGAGTATTTCTCTGTACCTATTACAGCTAAGTGGCTGAAATTTTTGCAAAAGTAGTTTAGTTTTATGGCCAAAGTTACTGCAAAATTTGGTTAGTCTACTGCAGAGGGTTCGAGTAGCTGCCATACAATTCCTTCTTTTATATGAGCATTATATTTCACCTAATAAAGCTGGTATGTTTGAAATTTTGCCAAAAGTAATTAATGTTTATAATAACAATCATATAATGTTTATATAACGGTCATACGGGTATCCCGGAGTTTACACAGTCTACTCTACTACACTCTTCCTCGTTTTATCATATAACATTCATTTACTATATATATATAAAATAAATATATAAGTATTAAAGTTAATAGTGCTTGCTAGTAGCTTGTGCTTGTAATTTATAAGTAAATAGCAAATTATAAAATATAAATTAGTATATTTTATTGAAAAAATAATTTTTCTTTACAAATCCCCCGTGGTGACCAAATATAATTTAAATAGACAAATATATAATATTAACAAAATACTTGATTTAATTATAAATAAATAGAAAGTATTAAAGTTAAGAAACCCAAATGCCAAATAGGCAAACGACTATAATAATATTAAGCAATATTTATGGTACTAATTATAAAAAAAATAAATAAATAAATTCAATAAAATAACATTTAAAATTTGAAATATATTATAAATATTAAGCATATATAAAAATACATAAAATATAAAATGAATTACCTATACTTAACCCAAATTAAAAATTTTATATTTTAATAATAAACAGAATCAGATAGAGCTGATATATACAGTTTTATTCGAATTAATTGACAAATAGCTCGTGTTTTGTAATATTAACATATTATCATAATGTTTTAAATTTGAAAATAGTATTTTTTTATACACAAACATATATATATATACATACAAAAAAATTTTTTTTAACACCTATATATTTATTTTAAACCATTTTTACTTACTTATGTTATTTAGTTTTATTTTTTTTTGATTTTTTGTATGTATTAGTATATGATCTCATGCTGTACTGTTAAAAACTACTTACATGCATCTTTGATAATTATCTTAATGTTGATATTTACATATATATACATAATATATATATATATAATATATGTAACTTAAAAAAAAAAATAAAAAAAAAAAAATATTATCCCTTTTACAGGAGTATGCATGCATATTTCATTTAATATTATTAAAGCAAAATATGTCGTATTAAGAAGAAAACTCAAGTCGTATATTAAAAAAATTTTATTTCAAAGTTAACCGAAAAAAAAAAAAAACAAAAACAACAACAAAAAGTTCTTTAGAACTTTACATTTCAAAAACTTACATAGTCATTGTACATACATTTTATAGTTTTTTTTTTTTATATTTGAAAAAAAAAAAAAATATAATTATGAAAAAAAAGCTTTAAATAAATTTTCCATTATAAGAAAAGCTTTCAAATGTAGTAAAAACTGGAAAATCAGTTAAATTTTTCTATTTTTATTCCAATTATTTTCTTTTATACATTTTCTTTTATATTAAATTTTAATTTTTATGGAATATAAAATATAGTTTGAGCTGGAAGATCCTACATTTAAGACGTGTTAAAAATTTTGCTGCGCTTCAAAGTTAAAAGAAAAAAAAATAATTAAAAAAAAAACAAAAAAAAACAAGAAAAAAACAATTTTTAGATTTTTTTTTTTCCAAATTTTCAAATTTAATAATAAAAAAAGGATACATTATATAGATTATTAAATTAAATCATATTAATTAAAAAGAATATATAATAAGTAAATAATAAAATAATATTATTAATTATTTAATTGAAATTTAAAATATATATATATATATAATTATGAGAAAAATATCTATTATAAAACACATGTTGAAATTTTGTTATAGAAAAAAGTTCATAAGAAAAAAAATCATAAAAGAAAGAAAATTTTGTGAAAAGTGAAAAAATATATTTTTATATATATATATATATATATATATATATATATATATATATAAGTATTTATAATATATGTATAAATAAAAAAAAATTATATTGTTGTTATACTATTAGAAAATTTTAACAACCATTTATATATATTTTATGTATATGTATATATAAAAGTTATACATACACGTATACATATATACCATATTTATTTTTTTCAAAGTATATTTAATTTTTCGATAAAGCTTTGTTTTTAAATAAAATTAAAATTAAAAAGTTGTAATAAATGTCAAAAAAAAAAAAAAAACAAGTTAAAATTTAATTAAATAATAGTTTTTATTTAATTTAATTTTTTTTTATATTTAAATAAGTATATAAAGTTTTAACTAGTTAAAAAAAACATAGGATATAGCATAGAAATTTATATAAATAACATATATATTATATATACATACACAAGTTAAAAAATTGGATAAATGCGTTACACAGCGTTTTGTAACACAGATATTGTATTTTTTTTCTGTAAAATTTTATTTTTAAAAAATTAATTTAAAATTTAGAAAAAATAAAAGAATGATTTTTTAGATTTTTAAAAAGGAAATTTTAATATTTTGTGTTTTAATACATAAATAATTGTGAAAAATAAAAGAAAAAATGGATCATATATATATAACTTTATATAGTAAATATATCTATTTATGTATGTATATATAAATATATTATGATTGTAAGGAAAAAAAAACGGAAAATAAAAATAGAAAAAATGTTTTTTTTTTTTTTTTCAAGGATAAATTCCATAAACTGGGATAAAAATATCCTTTTTGTTTTTAATTGTGTTGTCTTTGCTACTTAAATAAACTTCACTTTATAAAATTTTAATTTTAAAATTTTTGTTTTATTTTACTATCAAATATTTTTAAAATATTTTTAAAATGAATCATATTTTATTTTAATATATATATATAAATTAGTGTTTTTGTTTTTTTTTTTTGCGTGTGTTGTGAATTAAAATTAAAGAAAATCTAGATCAAATATATTTTATAAAATTGAAAATATACTAAATTTATTTCATAGAATTTAAATAAAAAAAAAAAAAAAAACAAGTATATATAAAAAATAATATTATTATATATATAAATATATATATATCAACCAGGTAGTGTATATAAAATGTATGTACATGTAATTTATACATAAGCGTTCATTTATATAAACGTATTTTTTCAACCTGTATATCGACCATATTTTTATTTTTTTTAAAGTCTTTTTTTGTTTGTTAATATGATGACAAAAAGTGTTATACAAAATTATAAAAAAAAAAATAAATAATATAAAAATATTAAGGTTTTCGGTTTTGCCCCTCCCGAATAAAACAAAAAAAACAAATTACAAAAATTTAAAATAAAAAAAAAAAAAGCAAAAATATATAGTGAAAATTAGGTAAACTAAAATTATCATTTAAATTTTGGAAATCCATAATAAAATATAAACTATTGAATTGATTATTATAAAATAATTAAAATTTTTGATGTGATTTGTGTAAATTGTCATTTAATTTTATTAAATTATTCATTATTAAGCTAATTATTAAGGTGTTAATAATATTACATATTTTTTTTTTAGTGTTATTCTCAAAGAAAATCTAACTAATATACAAAAAATAACTTATATATAACTTATATATAAAAAAATAACTAAATTTAAATCTTGTTTTTATTTTTGAATTCAATTAAAAAAAAATTATAGCAATATTAATTATTTACTTTTGGTTATAAATTATAATTTCAATAATTATATTTATTTTTTTTTTTTATTTTTTATCATAATTTAGTTTTAATTAAATTATGTACGTAATAATTATAGCAATTATATTACAAAATATATTTATGTATCATAAATTAAAAATGAATTTTTGTATGGCAATAATTTAATTTAATAAAATTTAATTCAAATGGTTCGAGAATATTTTAATTACATAGTGTTGTATCAAAAAAAAAATAATAAAATATTTCACAATAAATTAGTTTTTAGTAATATGAAAAATTTGTTTTTAATATTTACTATATATTTTAAGAGGTATTAAAGAATTTCGGAATTTTAATTGAAAGTTTAATAATAATATTCAATAGAAAATCGGTAGTGAATATATTTAATATTTGACAATATATAAATAATTATACAATAAAACAATTAAAGCAAAAAGGAATATTAAAGTTTAAAAATGAATAGAAAATACGAAATTAAATTCAAATTAGACAACTTTTGTTTATATTATATTTAAATTTGTATGTAAATTCTAAAAATTTGTATTACATTAAATTAGTTTTTTTATTTAAGTTTTAATTTTTAAATTTTACTATTTTTTCAACAATACATATTTCTACTTTGTATTTATTTTATTTAAAAACAAATTACATTTTTACTTTAATTTCTGCCTCCTAAAAATATGCAAAATAAAAAAGTAAAATATATCATACAAATTTATCCTTCAAGCTTTTTATATAAATTGTCCTCTTCTTCTTCTTTTGATATCACAAAATTTTTTTAACATAATATTTTCTTTGGTTTTATATTGCAATAGTATTAGTGTATTTACTAGATATATATATATATATATATATATATACGTTTTAAACTATACTCAACAAAATATAGGAAAATATATTTAATTATATTTGAGATTTTATTTAATTTATTCATCCAAAAATAAAAATATAAATACACTATAAATGATAAATATATAAAGTGATTTTTTTTTTTAATAATATTTATTTTTATAAATTAGAAAAAAAAAACAAATAAAAATTATTGCAGATATATTTACAACTAATTGACAGGTGTAAGGGGATTAATTTTTTTTTCTATTTTATTTTTAATATTTAAACATGAATATTGTTTTCCTATTTGATTTTATATAAAAAAAGAATATACAATACATACATACATTTTTCCAAAACATTCCAGTATAACAGTTTCCAATATTAAGAAAATAGAAAAAAAAAAAAATTAAAAACAATTTCCATAAGCCATTGAAAACACATTCCAGTATCCTACGTCACTTTTCCAATTTACAAATGAAAACTAATTTCCAACCATTGGAAAATAATAAATTGAAAATAACAGATTTTTTTTGTTTGTTTTTTTTTTTTTTCATTTGTTTGTGGTGAATATGTTTTCATTTACTTTTTTGTATGGTGAATTATGTTGTTATATGTAGATAGAGTATATGTAGGTATAGTTTATGCAAAAGTCAAAAGGAGAAATTTCAAAAATTATTCAATTTGTATATTTAACGCGTATTATTAGGAAGGACGAAGGAATGATACAAAAAAAAAAAAAGTATATTTGTCGGTGAAAAATAAAATTTTAATAATAATTATTATTTTATTTTTATTTTTTCATTAAATTAGTTTTTTATTTTTTCAATTTAAATTCAAATTTATAATTTCAAAAATTTTTTATTTAAAAATAAAGAATAAATTTTAATATTCCTTAAAAAATAATGAAAATTAATATTAAAAAAAAAAAAAATTTAAAAAATACAATATTTTAAAAATATTTTTTTTTATTTTTTTTTTTATTTTGTTTAGAAAATTTTTCTTCAAAATTAAAATTAATGTGATCCTGTATATGTGTGAAATTAAGATTTTAAATCGTAAAATATTATAAAAGTTAAAAAAAAAAAATAAAATGAAATAAAATAGAAAAACAAAAGTGAAAAATAAGATATATGTTTAAATTGTTGCATATTATAAATATGGGGTAAAACAAAAAAAAATACAAAAACAACAAAAACAAGAAAAAAAAAACTGAAAGAAAAGAACATAAAATAAATTTTAATAAAAAAAACGAGAAAATTGTGAATTATATTTATATATATAAATCTACTGTGAAATATGAAATAAATAAATATATAATATGTATGTAATACTTTATGGTTTATAAAATATATAAAATATTAATATATATATATATATATATATATATATATATATTTATATATATATAATTCTTTTAACGGACTTACATTGGATACATAATATGTAAATATTCATATCTAATAATAAATTACATTTAATTTTCTATTCATATCCAATTCATAAAAAAAAAAAAAAACAACAAAAAAAAAAAATGAAGGAGGAAAACTAAAACTGAGGATTTTCTTTCGTAATTTTTAATTACTTTAGATTTAAGATTTATTATAAAACGAGGAAGAGTGTGGTAGAGTAGACTCTGTCAACTCTGGGATACCCGTATGACCGTTATATAAACATTATATCATTTTTAAACATTAATTACTTTTGGCAAAATTTCAAACATACCAGCTTTATTAGCTGTAGTTTAATGCTCATATAAAAGAAGGAGTTGTATGGCAGCTACTCGAACCCTCTGCAGTAGACCAACCAAATTTTGCAGTAACTTTGGCCATTACACTAAGCTATTTTTGGCAAAATTTCAAAGACCCAGCTTCAAGAGGTATAGAGTAATGCTCATATAAAATAGGAAGTTGTATGGCAGCTACTCGAACCCACTGCAGTAGACCAACCAAATTTTGCAGAAACTTTGGCCATAAAATTAAACTACTTTTGGCAAAATTTCAGACACGCAGCTGTAATAGGTACAGAGAAATCCTCATATAAAAAAAGAAGTTGTATGGCAGCTACCCGAACCCATGGACCGAAACGGCTGGATTTAAATAGCGATGACGGCTATTGCAAAAAAACGGATTTGCGAAAATTTCAAGATCCTAGCTCCTTTCGTTTTTGAGTTATCGTGGTGACGGACGGACAGACGGACGGACAGACGGACAGACGGACGGACAGACGGACAGACGGACGGACGGACATACATAGCTAAATCGATTTATTTTTCGATTCTGATCCGATCCATACACTTGAGTCTATATCTACCCCCCCTCCTTCTCTGCGTCACAAACGTAATGGCAAATTTATTATACCCTTTGGCTATATAGTCATACGGGTATAAAAACAAGACAAAAAAACCAGAATGTTTTTTTATAATCTCAAGAGATTTTTTTTTTTTTGTGCAATGAGAAAAAAGAGAAGGTTGAAACGGGGGTATTTGAGGGCTTTATTCTTAATTAACAAGGAATAATCTTTCATTTTATTTTTTAAATAGTTTTATATTTTTTTTTTTTCAGTTTTCATTTAAATGAGCTTTTAATGAGATTTGCAATTTTATTTTTTTTCTTCCTTTTTAAATATCAATTTTTTTTTTGTTTTTTTTTTCTATTTTTATAATACTTTGCATTTCAGTTCAAGGTGAATATATATGTATATTTATATATATATATAAATATATAGTATATTTTTTTTGTACAAATACAAGTGCAAGAAAAAAAGATATATAATAAATAAATAACATTGGTTTTTATATATCTGAATTATAAATATATATATATATATATATATATATATTTATAAAAGGTGAAATATAACTTAAAAATATATATTTGACTTTAATAAAGTTAAAAAAAAAAATACAAAAATTCTCAGGTTTTTTCACAAATTCTTGCACAATTACCAATTAAATTGAAATTTAATGCAAAAGAATTTATTTAGATTTGAAAAGTTTAATCTTAAAAATCTTAATCTATATTTATAAGTTTTTTTTTAAATTATTTCTAATCGAAAATTTATCATTATAAGAATTTATTTAATTTTAAAATTTATATAGATATATTCGTATCCTATCGTATCTTTCATATATATATTTTTATATATACAACTTTAAATCAAATTAAATCAATCAGAATTTATTTCTAAAAAAAATTGTTCTATACATTTTAAATATTTTAAATATCTTATTATATATTATCTTCCTTTGATATATAAAATAAGTGTCAAGGTGCATATTTCACCTACTATATACATATGTTTATATGTATGTAATAAAATTAACATTAAAAGAATTAATAAAATGTAAATTGCTTTAATTCTAAATTTCAAAATTTAATAAATATTTTTTGAATTAATTATTTTTTATTTTATATTAATTATAAAATATAAAATTTATTGAATAATAAATATTCTTAATATTGCTCTTCCTGACATTTGTTTTTTTTGACCTAATTTTTAAAATTTTCTAATAAAGATATATATTTGTATATATATATATTATTTTATTATATGACATAGAATTTATGTAATATTCTTTTGTATATAAAAAGAAAAAAAAAACAAAATTTATAACTTGTTGGTTAGATTAATAATAAAATTTGAAGATATAGATAAAGATTTTAATATACATATAAATTCGAGTATATAAATTTAAAAAAATTTTTTAATAATTTATTATATATAGGAATATTGAATTTTTTTAAATCAACTATATATTTACAATTTATTTATTTTCTTAATTTTATAGTTTTTATTTTATATTTAATTTTTTTTTTTTTATTTTTTATAAATTTAAAATGGTGCAATATTTGCTTCAAAAGTTTAAATTGATAATATCTCAATTGCGCAGTTATAGTGAATTTTTACAAGGTTATCTTAAGGAATTCTATTCAATTTTGATTGCAATAAATTTTTATTTTTATTATTTTTATTTTTTTTTTTCAAAAAGGTATTGTATAAGATATTTCATTGATGAGAGAAGAAAAGTTACAATGTACCTTTTAAAAAAGTGTAGTATATAGTGGTACCTTTGGTATAACAAAACCCTTATAAAATAAATGAAAGAGTACTTAAGTATGGTTATTAAGTACAATTTTATATTTTAACAATTTAGTTTCTTATGTTTAGATGTATGTACAGGTTTCTTTTAAAACAAAGTTTCATTTCAAGTTTAATTTCGAATAAATTGAGGATTTTTTGATTTTTTTTTTGAATCTATATAAAAAAAAATTTTTTAGTTATATAAATAAATGTTGGGCGAATTTGGGTCAATTATTTTATTTGACATTTAAAAAGAAATTACAAAGAATTTACTATTTATTATAAATGAAGGAAATAGTTTTTAAAAGAATTTTTGTTATTTGTATAGTCCACAACTTAGTTAAAAGAACTTTAGTTTATTTAATGTAGAATTTTGTAAAATTTACTTTCTTTTAATATGGCAGTACTATACTGTACTGTACTTTAGTTTAGTTTTCTTTTATTTTAAAGATACATAATAACAAAAATTTGTTTCAAGGCTTTATTTTGCTTTAGAATATACTTTTTTTTATTTATTTAATATTTTTTATAATTTAAAATAGTTTAATTGAAGATAATTGACATTTTACATAGTTTGTTACAACAGACCTTGACTACAGCAGCTGCATAGTATAATAATTTTCAGTATTTAGTTTAATTAGTTAGCAATTCAAAATTTAACTTAAATCTTGTATTTGAATAATATGACAAATTTCAAATCTTATATTCTAGTTACTTGACGTTGCATTAAAAAAGAATATAATGAAGGAAATAAAAACGAGTAGGTAGTTTCCTTTTAATTTCACTAAAATTATTTATTTTTACAAATACCAGTATTACGTTTACGACATGCAGACCTCTTCAGTGGTAATACTCGATTGACAGTTTTGATTTTTCATTTTTTAAAATGGAGTAATATTTCACAATTTCTTCGGCTCTCTGTTAATGATTATGATTGTAATTTACATTGACTTTAGTAAGGGGAAAAATCTCATTTTCTCTGAGAGGAAAAATTGCAAATAATATTAAGAAATCTAAATATAGTAGAACATTTGACATGGTGTTGTTTGTTTTATTTAAAAATAAAATTTACATACTATTTTTAATTTTATAGTATTCATTAATGTTTTTAAAGCTTTTATTTTTATGTCCAAAAATTGTTGTTACATACAATGCAAATAAAATACAATAAAATAGTTTAGAGCAGTCCAAATTAGCTTTAAAGTTGTCTCAAAAAGTGTCAAAACTACTCCATTCTACACTGTACTCTGCAAGCATTGTTACAGCATTTAGAGTACAGTAACTACCAAAAAGGGGCATACTCAGAGATTGTGAAAAATCTTATTTTTAAAATTTAAAATTAGCACTAATTTATATTAAATTAAAAATAGCAAGTAATAAAGATCATGCCCTTAGAGCAGTCTGATTAAAAAAATCAATACAATTTTTATATTCCTACAGCTTCAAATTTTTTTTTGACAGAAAAAAACTCCTAATTATTAACGGAGCGAACTTTTTTTTGCATCTTGAGAGAACAATTTTTATATGAATTGAGAAATTAATTTTATATATTTATTAACTATATAAAGATAAACTTATCTCATTGGAAAGCCTATTGTTTAAACTTTGGATTGTTTTTACGAATATTTGAAAAAAAATTGTAATTAAATACAAATTAATCGATTAAACCATGATTAAGCTGAATTTTGCATTAACATTCATTTTTCTAAATTTAAACTTAAACAAATAACGAAAAAACCAAAGGTTTTTAAAACAGTACATTTCCAAAATAAAACATTGTTCCACAATTAGTTTTGGGTACCGAGTGTATTGGAAAAACGTTTTAATTGCTAGAAATTTATTATTTAAGCAAATTTGTAAAAAAATTAAGTTAACCATTCTTTAATTTTAAGAATATCCATTATAATTAAGAAAAACTATTGGAACACGTTAATATATAATATTAGAGCATTATTTTTTGTATATTACTTTAAAAAAAATTCGGATAGGTGATTAAGTTACAGGTGTTAAAAATTACAAAATTAAAATTTTTGGCGTCTTGTGACTTATCAAAGGGAAATGCATATTAAAAAAGTTTTCTTAAAAGACCCATAATTATTTTTTAAAGTAGTTGTCTTTGGCGTTTGCAGATTGCAAATATACCTTACAGAACTTTTCATTATAGAGTTTTTCCCAACCTTTGGTGGGCTTCAGTTTACAGGGGCTGCAGGGGCTACATAAGAAAGTTCTTCCATGAAATTAAGCTTTTTACAATACATACCCATAATTAAAATTTCTGGTTTTTTTATTACAAATGGTGAAAACATACGGACAGACGGACAAAGTGAAACTGTATAGGCACATTTTTTTTAAAAATTTTTTCATAATGCCACCAATTTGAGCATTAACTATACAATTTTATTTACTTAAAACGAGCAACAATTTCTTAAGGAATTTTTTGGAACCTTTTTTTATGAAATATAGTTAATCTTTAAAATTAGCTTTGTATTGTTGTTGTTGTTGTTTTTATTTTTATTTTTTTGGAATTTTGCTTTTCAAAGCAATTTTTTTGTGGAAATAAAATAAAAAAAAAGTAATTTGCAAAAAAAAAAATATATTAAAAATACATTTGTATACTTTTAAAAAAGTAGCTTTTATTTTCTTTTTTAAAAGTGTATCATTATTTTTGTATTTCATTCTTTTGAAAAATATTTAAGGTCTATTCAAGTTTTTATTCAAATAAAATGTGCGAAACAATCCCTTTTTAAGTATCCATCCTCTAATATTTCGTTTTATTTTTTTTTATATTTTTTTGTTTTTTTTTTTTGACAATCAAGAAACAACAACAACCACAAAAAAAAGAAACAAACAGAAAAGTACACAATGTCGTAAAATTTTTGAAAATTCATCCTAAGTGGATCCTTTTTAATGTTTACGTAAATACTTGTGTTTTCGTGTTATCCTTTTTTTTTTTAGTATTCATTTTAGTTTTTTTTTCTTTTTAATATTTATTCTGTTTTTTTGTTTTTGTTTTTTTTTGATTACTTAACTTTCAAGTTGATAAATTGAAAATCAATAATATTTAGTACATTCAATAATTTAGAAGTAAATAAAGGATCATCTCAATTACATTCATTCTCAATTATATTTTTTTATTATAATATTTATTAAATTATATCAAAACAAAATAATAACTTAATATATTTAAAATAATATTTTAGATAATTTATTATATTTGATACAAGTTTCAAGTTTTGTATGTTTTTTTTTATGTCGATTAGATATATTTGATTATATCTGGCAACACTTTTCTATTCACTATGACATTAGCAGTTATTGATATTGAATTTTGTAATATGTATAAATTTTTATATGTAAAATGTAATTATATATGTTTCTTAATATTAATATCATTTTTGCAACGTATATGAGTTATAAACTGATTACTGCAAGGTAGTCATCTAGATCCACTAATTTTTGAATAGTATAGGACTTTAAGTTAGCTTTATATGACTTTTATCCTTCGTAGTTTCAATGATGATACTTTAATATGAATATACATAACTTCCATAACGATTTTACATTATGAATACACAAATATTACTTTGTGCGCCATCTATTATCCTACACAAGAGAGTTATTTATATATTTATATTAAATCTTATCTTATATAATGGTATTAACTATTTTTTTACGATATCATTATTCAATTTTATGATATTTCTTTAATAGATATGATCTGACCGGGATTTGAACCTGAGACTTTCCACGTTCAAGGCGGCGTCTTTACCTCTACGCCATTGGTGAGATTTATGATCACATAGTAAACAAGATTAACTAAAATTAGATTCTTATTGATCAAAGCAGTTTTACGAACCTTTTTTCACCATCATGCATTACCAATGTTTAACCGATCGGTGGATATTCAAGACAAATTTTGTCTCTATATCGCGTTATTAATATTTTCCAAATTAAATCAATCAAAATAATTTTTTTTTAGAGAATCTATAAGAAATAATCGACGTAAGAAACTGATTTAATAGATCTTCAACCTTTTGAACCTAGATTCTCTTTGATTAATCTTAGTTCTTTAAAGCTGCGTCGATTATTGGTGGATATGTCGTTTCTTCAGAAAATTACTTGAAACCATAATATTTCCTCTATATTCGTGAACAACAGAGACTTAGAGATAATTTTTAAAAATTTCAAATCAAAAGTGAAAAGTGTCAAATCAGTATTAGTTATATCTCGATCGATTGCAGAAGGTTTTAACCGAATTCACTAATGCTAAGAGAGACTAATTCAATGTCTAAGCTTTTTTGAATTATTGTAAATAGACTGAGATTTGAAATTGTAAATAGACTAAGATAAAATAAAAATACAGTGGCTTGAGTCCAAATCTCACTTTATATTTGAAGAATGGAATGGATTAGTTGGAAGAATGGATCTTACGAAGACTTGTATTTAGTAAATTTTCTGATACCAAAATATATACTAATCAGTATTAGACAATATTACTAAATTGGCTAATAGAAGCTATGTTTATATTAATTATTTTATAATTACATTATATATTATAATGGCAGATTTCCAACTTTCCCAAATTACTTTAACAGTAATTTTTCCTTAAAATTCAATATATTTTAGACTTCCTCAAAATTAAAACTTATAATTTCTCGATAAATTTGCCAAATACTTAACAGGAGCTAAAACCTAGGAGTAAGAAAGCTGCTTCTTAAACTCATTTTCAAATAAAAAGAAAATGTGTGTCTAATTGCATACTTTCAGGCTAAGTCCTTATTTTTATCATTTCTTTATTTAAGATTGAATTTCCACATTATCTAAAATTGATTATACGTTTTTTTATTTACCATTTAATAGCCATTGAAATTCTTATCCTAATTTTAATTAAATTAATTCTATATTTTCAAGTATTTCTGTATTATCATATAGAATTTATAAATTTGATTGGTATTATATTCTCTTGAAATAAATTTTCTATGCTAAGAAATAAATATATATACATATATGTGCATTAATACTTGTACATCATTGTAAAGATTTTATACTTATTAAGTCATATAGATTTCCCTCATCATTTAATGAAAGTGGATTAATACTACTTATATAGTTTTAGTTTTCTTTTCAAATATATTTTTATTTGGTTTTAGATTATTGCCAAAAATAGTAAAAAAAAAAAACTATGGATCAATGAATCTCAATTTTCAATTGTTTTTTTTCCTCTTTTCACATATTTGAATTCATATAACAAAGCCAAAAAAACAAAATATAAGTTACCACAAAAGAAATCTTTCATATTGTTAAAAGTATTATTTGTTTGTTGTTTTAATGTTCAAAAAATTTAACGAGATCTTATAAGTTCTCTTCCAACATCTTTTATTTGAAGAATTATAATTCGAGAAATACAAAATCAGATAAGTTTTTCGGGTATTTTCAAATATTTTCATTGTTAGATCGATTCGATACATTAAGGTATTTTGATTAATAGAAATTATATAGATATATACTTAGGTTTATATGTATATATATTTATAAATATATTATATACTATATAATAATACCATGGTGGATGCATATACATATCTTTAACATAAATATATTATGTTGGATGTTGTAAAAAAGAAAGGATCTTCGGTATTTTGTGTAGTAGGTCAAGCAAATCACATCAGTATATATCTTTTATTATTTTTTGGTTTTTTTTTTTTTTATTTATAGCTGATTTTTGTTTTATATATATATTTATATTCCTTGTTATCTCTCATAGGATATAAGGGTGGATTAATAAAGGTGGATGACTTTAAAAAATAAATACATATACATGCAGTACAAAGTATTATGTAGCTATTATTTACCTTTTTATATCTGTATGAACGTAGTATCAAAGGGTATGCTGAATTTGTTATACCGTTTGTTACGCTGTAAGGTAGCGAGTAGATATAGACTTAAGTGTATGAATCGGATCAGGATCGAAAAGTTTTTATTTAAATTTTTTTTTGTTTTTTCTAACTGTTTAACTGTTAGGCTAATAAGCCTGTCTATACCATAGGTAGATGTTGGAACAGGAGGTCATTTTATATTCGTGTTATTAAAATTGGTCTTAATGAATGCCACATACAATTTAAACATGAGATAGTACTAGGTCTTATAACATGTAGAAACGTCTTAGATTTTCAATAGATACGATTCTATTTTTGTTTATATCGTAATATTTCGTATTTGTGTTATATGGAATTCTATATCTGTGAGTTATATTATTTCAGTTAAATTATTTGTTTATATTTTGCACATTTTACAAATTAATGTATTTTTCATTAAATATATATAATTATTAATTATTGATTAAGCCATTAATTTGAACGCAATGGCGAATGGATAGCTGAGCCGAGTCGAAAACTGGAAAAGTTTTTTTTTCACTTTCACTAGGATTCGAACCCGGGGCCTTTCGCATGATAGGTCGGCACTCAACCATTGTGCCATCCAGCTGTATGTATCAATAAATGAGAATGATAATTCAAAAATTAAATGAGCTAAATGATTCTGAAATTTTTTACGAATTCGTTTGTTTGCTAGAGTTGCCAGGTTATTTTTTTGCCAAAAGTAGTTGAGTTTTATAGCTTAATTTTGTGAAAAATTTGGTTGATCTAGTATACAGTGATCTACTCTTACTGCTAAACAATTTCATTTTTAATATGAGTATAACCTAATATAAAATGAAGCTTAGTGTATGAAATTTTTTTCAGTAGTAGTTTAATTGAATGGCCAATGTCTAGTCTATCAACTAAAGTGGTCAATGTCAACCATAGTTGGTGTAGTACTGGAGCTTAAAAGAGTTGCCATACAACTTATAATTTTTTTTATACATTACTTAAAGTCTAATAAGCTCTGTATTTGAACCAGGATGATATAATATTTGTATTACTTATATGAGTGTATCCTACAGTTGACACAGTCTACTCTATACTCATCCTTGATTTATATTCATTTTTGTATCTTCGATTTGATTAGATACGGAAATTTATAGTTTTGTGTAATTTTTTTTTGGTTTTATTTGGAATATGTCTTTGTCCTGTGTGTATTCACATTGAAATTTATTATTCTATATTTTTAATATAAAAAAAAAAAAAAAATTGTCTTTTATATTAAAACATTATAAAAGAATAAGAAAATAAATATATATATATGAGTTTTTTTTTTATACAAATAACTATTTGAACATTTTATTTCAACATTTTATTTATAAATATAATATTTCTTTGTCATTTCTTTTGTTTTTATATAGTTTTGTATTATAATAACCTAAGTATAAATGAATGTTTCTCGTCCTTTTATTTTGCAATAAAAATTACTATTTGTTTTATTTTCTTTTGTTTTTTGTTTCTTTTGTTTTTTTTTAGGATTTTTCCAATTTGTTTTGTACTACTATTAACTTTTTTCACCTGGCATTATGCCCTTTTTTGCCTGCATCCTTGAAAATTTTCATATTTTTAACTTTCATAGTATAGTCTCATACTTTTGGAGCACTCTAACATAATAGCTAAGGAGTTGAGTAAAGAAAGTGTAAAAACTTCACAGATGTGTGGGAAAAAGCGACTAAACATAGAAAAACTAACAAAATAACAAAAAAAAAAAGAGTGAACTAAAGGTTGAATTTACCTTTTTTTTTTTCGTATATTTGTAAAACTTTGGATATTTTTTTTTTGTACGTATGATACATTTAGAAATAATAAATATTTTATTGCACCATCTTTTATATTATTTGAGTATAAATAGAAAAAAAATGACTTTAACTATTTTTACATAAACGACAAATGACAAATAATATTTCTTCTACTTAAAAAAAAGTATTTATATATATATACACTTTTCACATGAACTTGGTACTTTTTCACATAAAATTTGTCTATTTTGAATTTAATTTGCTCTTTTTTCAAATTAAAATGGTCTTTTTTCAAAAATTTTCCCGTATTTTTGGACTTAGAAGATGAATCGACTTGATTTGTAAATCATAGTCCCCAGTTCTATAATTGAACGTAAAAAAAGAGAATACATTTAAGATGAGTTCAAAAAAATGGCATCTCAATTTTTGAAGACTGCTTCTAAGGGCGTGCTTAAGTGTCGAAATTTATAAATTTTCTTTCAGTTTTTAGTTTCTACTATAAAATCAGTGAGGACCTTTTCTCAAATATGTTGACCCGAATACTGAAACCCAAGAAAAGGAGCTAGTTGAAAAAATACTAAATTCCTTTGAGAATAAACAAATTACATTTGAAAAAAGACCTAATTCATGTGACAAGAGTATATATATGTATGCTTTTTTTGTGGCTTTTACAATTTCTTTAGTATTTACAGTAATAGTTAGATTTTATGGAACTAAAAGACAACAAATAAATTTATTAAATAAAAATCTGTAAATTTTAAGTAACAAAAGATAATAAATTGAATGAGACCAGGAACTATATAAAAATAACATTTGTCTTAGAAATTATACGAAAAAAAAGAACAAAAGTAAAGGAACAAATGGAATTAAAAAGAAAAATTGAACTGGACTTTTATATAAGATGGTACAGAAAAGAGATATATATATAAATATTTATGGCACATAATTCAATTACATATAGGAAAGGAGAAATATAAAATTATACATTTCAATTATAGGCAAAATTTGTTAATATGATTTATGATTGCATATTTTTAGAAAATTTTATTATATAATATTTAATTTAGAATATATTTTGCAAAACAAAATTATTCTATTTGTAGATAAATGTAGGGACAAAAATAATATTAAAAATGGAACCTAAATATATAAAATATTTATTAGTTTAAATGTGTCAGTTGTTACTTTGTCACTGTCACTTTTTTTAAGTTTTCTTATCTTAATTTTAGGTTAGTGGATTGAGTAGTACTGTTTAAATTTATCTAGAAAATTCTAGGCTCGTAGAGTATATTGTTATATATATATATTTTACTGTGCAGTCCTAAATTATTCCTTAACTCTTATTACTTCTTACTATTTATTAGTTAATTAGTAGTATATTTTGATTTTGAGTCATTGTTAGTTGTAGTTCTTTTTTATTAATTAATTTAATTAGTAGAAACAATATAGTGTCCGCCCATTTTATTTAAAATATAAAATTTAACCACTTTTGGTTTAAAATATAAGTAAGAAAAAACCATAAGATTCCATAACTTCCTTCCCTTAAATTTCTTCCTTCCGAACCACAGACTATTATAATCTTTATTGGAAACAATTAAAAATAAAAACTGTATAAAGATTTTAGTTTGAATTCCTTAGATAATTGAATTATATAAGACTTTTTAGAGTTGAGTCAAAATAAGGAAGGATATCGGTCCAAAAGTTTTAAAAAAAATTATAAGAGTATGTATTTTTATATTAAATATTGAAAAATTATTGTTTAATTAATGAGTAACGTATGATAGGAGGATAAAGTTTCATAATTTTTTGTACATATTATTAAAATTGTACAAAGTGTTCTGTTGAAATGATTAAAAAAATTTTGGAAGTACTATGTCTAATAATTCGAAATAACAACACTTATAATATTTAATCTTGAATTGAGCGTTTAAGTGAAATGTATATAAAATAAATGGAAAACCCAGTACTTTTTTTTAATACTTTTAAAGTTATATGAGCTCTGTCTAAGCATTAGATTGTTTTCAAAAAATGATTAAAATTTTTATTTTTCAGTATTTAAAACGTGATATTAATATCATAATAGGGTTTCTTATAAAATTATAATAAAATTTCAATATTTTATCTATTCTTTTAAAAGAAAAAGAACTGTATAAATTAATATTTTTATAGAAATACTATTTTCTTTTATGTATTTAAAAAAACATAAAAAAATAAGAAAATAAGATATTAAATAAATTTATAAAAAGACTATATAGTTAAGAATCCTTAAAAGGAAACTAGGAATATATTAAAAAAAAAAAACAAGTGGAGATGCTTTTCTTTTACTTTTTCTTTTTTTTTCAAAAATAATATTTTTTAATTTTTTCAGGAAATAACCTTTTCTATATCTTATACTCTTCTATTGTTAAGTACGTTATTATTTTTTTAAGAGTACATATATGTGTATATATAAATACATCTATAAATATACATATATTATTATCAAATTGATGTAATGTTTATTCTAAAGCACGATGTTTATTGATTCACTTATCAAGAGTCGAAAAAAACATAAAAAAAAAAAAACAAAAAGGATAAAGGATAAAGTGCTTGAAAAATTTCTAATATAATATTAACGAAAAAAATTTCCATTTACTTTAAAAAGCCAAGATATTTTTAAGCACAGAGAATGCCAAGACATATGTTAAGTTAAACCTATTATTTTATTAAAAAACATTATTTTGTATATTTTGTTCTTCGTTATATTTGTTGTTTCATGTACATCCTTATATGGATACTACCAACTGTATCTTTAAATGTTTGGTATGATGGTATCATACCATATAACGTTTCTTTTATTTAAAAAAAAAATAAATAAACCATTTTTATCTAACAGTTAATATGTTAAGGAATAATCTTTATACATGCTGTTTTTGTTGTTAAAATAAAACTGATGTTCAGAGATCAATTTACTTTAGTAATAAGTAACATAAAATTTTGTATAATTTTTTAAGTATTATTTAAATGTCCGTTTGTTTGTCAATTTCAGTTGTTTTGTTTAAAATTGTATACAAATGCTTCGTTGTTTCAGACGGAAAAGATTAAAGAAATAAAGATTAGGTTAAAATCTTTGAATTTAGATTTTGATATCGAATTTTAGTCTAATTAGACAAATTAAGACTATAATTAATAATTTGAACAATTATATTTCTATAATATATACTTAATAATAAATTATAAAATAAATAAAATTAATTTTATTGTGACAAAGGACACTTAAAAAATTTAAACTAAAATTTATCTAAACTAATATTATAAACTAAAAAATAAGATAAATGTTTTTAAATAATGTTCTGAGATATATTGGATTTCTTTGAATGAAATAGTATACAGGCTTGACTTTGGTTTCGATTATATCCCTATATGTCTAAGAAGATGAAATGCTCAGAAATTAAAAAACCTATGAGCAAAGTCTTTTTAAAGTACTCCCCATTATGGTAAAATTTATTTGTTATTAAAATTTTTTTTGAATATTCATAATGACTTCTGATTAATTTTATCATAAAATTATTTATTCTCAAGATTTTTGCTTCCTTGCTCAAATATTTATTGGAATAAAGATGTTTATATAAGGACTCGGGCTTTCAATGTTTATTAATACACTACTCTTATGCACCTTTTTCGGAATTTACGACAAAATCTCTTTTAAGATGAAAATTTTATGAAATAGGCAAATTGCATACTTATAGGCAAATTATATTATATTTTCTTCTTTAATTTTAATACTTTATTCAATTAGCTTTGTTACTTCTATTTTGATAACGGTAGCATAAGTTTTTATTTAATTTTATGTTTCTTTTATTTTATATTAAATTGGTTAACATCTAAAGTGTTCCCTTCTATAATGGTATAATGATAACATGATTTTTCATCAATTTAAAAAAACAAGAACACAGAGTTCGTATTCAGAATTTTAATCAATTTTTTTTTTATAATTTTTTAATTTTATAGTATGTGTATTTATTTATACATATTACTTTGTGTATATGAGTATATAGATAAAAGTTAATGTTATAATATATATATTGTTATAAATAATTATAATCGTTATTTTGTAAATGTTTTTTTAGTTAAAAATGGTAAAAGTATTGGTAAAGTATAAAATTAGGCTAATCAAATAAAGATACGCTCACAAATATATAAATATATTTTAATAAAATATTCATTTATAATATATAATATAATATTTATATATAATATTAATAAAATAAATAAAATAAATAATTTGACGATACGGATGCAGTGTTTAAAATGTCGTTATCGTTAAAATGTTTAATGAATTTCAATTTTATTACTTAACAAAATTAAATCATTTAAATTGAAAAATTATTAAATAAAATTTAATGTGATATTAAAAAAATTTTTGAATGATGGAAAAGTATTTTTAACTTTCTTTATTTATTATTACAGTTATCAAAATACGTTTAATTCTTCTTCTTCTTCTATGACTCTACAGCTCAGTGTGACCTTTGGTCTTCATAATTATTTGCCTCCATTTCTCCCGGTCTTTCTCCGTTGTTTTCCAATTTCTCACTTGTAATTTTAAAGCATCGTTTTCAATGTTGTCTTCCCATCTTGTTCTGGGTTTTCCTTTAGCTCGATTTAATATAGGTCTTAGAAGTAATATCTTATATGGCATTCGATTTTCCTGCGTTCTCACTGTGTGCCCTGCCCACCTTAGGCGTTGTGATTTACTGAAACGAATAATGTTTTCATTTTTTATAAGTTCATTTAGTTCAGCATTATTCCTTCTCCTGTAATCTCCATTTTCTACCCTTATAGGGCCATAAATTTTTCTGAGTATTTTCCGTTCAAAAATTCGCAGATCATTTTCGTCAGCCATATTCAGCGTCCATACCTCACAACCGTATGTTACCATAGGGCGTATTATTGTTTTATAAATTAATAATTTCGTTTCCCTTGTCAAGAGACGTGATTGCATTAATTTTTTCTATGCAAATAGGCATTTATTTCCTGCTTTAATACGTTCTTGAATACAATATTTTATACTATTGTCATTTTTTATCATTACTCCAAGGTATTCAAAGTTCATTACTCCCTGAAAAGTATATCTATCAATCGTTATATCTTGCGGTTGCCTTCTTCTTTCATCTCTTGACATCTTCATGTACTTCGTTTTGGTTTCGTTTATTTGAAGACCTACCTTGCTAGACTCTTTTTTGACCACAGAGAAGGCATCTATCATATCTTTAGCTCTTTTCGAAACAATTGCAATATCATCCGCGTATGCAATTATTTGATATGCTTTTGAAAATATATGTCCACCTCTGTCTAGTTTGCCAATCGCTGTTGAAGTATCATATTGAATATAATAGCGGATAACGCATCACCTTGTCAAACCCCACTCGTAATTTTAAACTCTTTCGATGCATTTTCTTGTATTAACACTTTGCCTATGGAGTTATTCATGGTCATACTTATTACATCTATTAATTTCTTAGATAAATACGTTTAATTATTATAATAATTTATAATTTAAGTTTTAGTTAAGTAAAATATCTTTTATGGAAGCAAAATAACTTAAAAAAAATATTTATTTTCCTAAAACTAGTTAATAGGTAGTTAAATTAACTTAGAAGGACTTTAATACGGTATATATTTGTAATATATCTTTAAAAATTGCTTTCTTGCATTTAAACATCTTTTATTTCAATTGTTGCTTCAATTGTTCTAGATAATCCTAAAAATATTAAATAATCTTTCTTTTATAACTATTTTGTCCATTATAATTCTTTTAATTAAAAAATGGTTAAGATTTTCTTTTTGTTAAATTTTCTTGAGGCACTCATGGTTTTTTAATTCTTTCAATGTATTATCTTACGGCATATATTTCATATAGAATTAAAAGGGACTAATTATGTCTTTGCAGTAATAATATTAAAAAGATTTTCTATGTAAAATATTACCGTAAAAATAGTTATAAAAGATTCCATTGGATTAGTTTTAAGATTTGGGATTACCACTTTAAAATAAAATTAAAAACTAGTGAAAAAATTTTAATATTTTTAAATAAAATAAAGAAAAAATGTTTAAACTGCAGTTTGAAGGATTTAAAAAACTGTAATTTTAAAAAATGGAGATTGGTTCTTATAGCCAAATTTTATTAAATATCTTTTTAAAACATTCAATTAGTGATTCATAGATTCCGTGTTGCCCTATTGAAGTATTGAATTTTATTGAAATTAAAGTTTCGTAAAGAAATTCTAAGTTATTCAATTGTTAATATGATATATATAGCTATTTAATTAGATTATAAAACGAATTAGTATTAATTAGCTTTAAAGAATTAATACTAATTATTTAATAATAAATAATTTCTTCCAAAATTAATATTTAATTCTTTTCTAAATTAAAAAATTTCTTTTTACTTTAAATTTGGCAATCAAATAAATCAAATGACGAAAAAAAACAATGTCTATTTTTTTGACAACCGATTAAGTGTTGCCATTATGTAATAAAATTTTTTAATTTATACTTAATAAATAAAAGATTCTCAAACTTTTTAAATACATTCAAAGAGAAAAGTAACTCTTATTATTAGTGTTAATTTATTTAAAAGATAAATATATATCATTTAATGTAATTTAATTAAGAATGAAAATAATGCGAAGGATTAGA
This sequence comes from Dolichopus griseipennis, assembly GCA_963082915.1. Taxonomy (NCBI): domain Eukaryota; kingdom Metazoa; phylum Arthropoda; class Insecta; order Diptera; family Dolichopodidae; genus Dolichopus; species Dolichopus griseipennis. Next base: position 84,258,894 of record OY720443.1, read on the forward strand.
TTAGATATTTGATGTTTGAAATCATTTCTAAGTTACCATAGCAACGAATTTAATTTGAAATATTCAATAAAATTACTGTATATCAGTTTATGTATCATATCGTGAGTTCAAAAAATAAAAATTTTGAACATTTAATAAATACAGACTAGTGATAATTTGAGAATTATCAAAAATATACTTAAACTTTGATTCAGATCTTGTTTTATAATTTTTATAAGTGCTTCCTTTTAATGCTGTCTTGTTATAGGCATTTTTTGAAAAATACATACTATCAAATATGTCTATGCTCCCACAATCCTAAATGTTATAATCGTATTGTTTTAATGTTTTTTTCATCAAATTGTTTTATCTTTTGTTAAAATCATTATTATATGACGAATTTACAACGTAAATTAAATGAAACTTTGTACTTATATATATATATAAATAAAATATATATACATGTATTAAAAATGTATATTTTTTTACTTTGTTCTATTTATATTTAATTTTCTAAAGTGAAAATGACTCGGAAAACTTTTTAAAAGTTTTTTTTTTTTTTTAGTTTTTTCTATTTTTGTTTTTGTCTTTTTTTTTTCCTAAAACTAATTTATATTTTTTTATTGTTCTATTTCAGATGTGAACACCCACAATACACCAACATTTTTTTTTTAAGTTAAAGTAAAAGAATAATTTATATAAATTTGTTAAAAAATAGAAAAAACAAAAATTTAAAAGAAAAAAAAATATTATAGAAAACTTAGAAAAGTGCATTGTATACAAACGTTATTATTATATAATATAAAAAAAAAAGTTTAAAAGAAAATATATATATATATTTTTTGTTTTTTTTTTAAGTTGTATACTTGTTAAAAAAGTAGTTGTTATTTATTATTTTAAATAAATTAAAATCAAGAAAATATAACAAAGTGAAACCGATATATAACAATTTTTTTTTACTATCATTGTGTTAAAAAACTCTTAAATATCATTAGGTTTTTTTCTTCTTACTATACTGTTACTAAATTTGCTTTAAGCTTAAAATAAAATATTAACTACAAAAAAAAAAAAAAACAGGAAGAATGTCCTTTTACATAACAGTTTAGTGCATAAAAGAAAGTGTTAAATTAGTTATATACTAAATTTTATTATTCTGTTATATTCTGTTATACTATTTTACTATTTTTTTAACTTAACGATTGTTTCAATTATCTTTTGTATTCTGTTTGTTATTATACAGAAGACAGAACTCAAAATAAATATTTAAAAATTCATATTCTGAATATATTTATAACATTTCATCTTTTCTCTATTTATATATATACATATATACTTCATATATTTATTTGTATGTATATATATATATATATTTAAAACAGTACAATCAGAACAGTAATGTTAAAAGTTAGTTAATTAAAAAAAAACATAAAATTAAAAAAATAAATATAATAAATAATAAAAGAAATAAAATGTAAATAATTAAAAAGTAAATTAAAGCAGTTTATAAATTAAATAAATAATAAAAGAAAATAACAAAAATAAAAAAATATAAAATACAATTTTTAATATATAACTTGAAATATTTTAAGGCAAAAAAAAATTTAATGCATAAAAATACAATTTATAGTGAAATATAAAAAAAAATGATGATATAAAAACAGAAAATAATTTTATTTATTTTTGCATTATTTTTTAAAATAAAAATAAATATATTAATAAAATAAAATAAAAATATAAATAAATTGTTAATTATTTTTAGTCAGTATAACAAAGTATAACAAAGTATAACAAAGTGAATTTAAATAAAACAATTAAAAAATTAATAACATACAGTGTTGTTGTAATATTGTATATATAAAGATTAATTTGAAAAAAATAAAATACAAAAAATATTAATTTTTATTAATTACATATATATATATATATATATTGATTTAAAAGTTAAATTTATAAAAAAATATTATAATAAATTTGAATTATATAATAAAGGTATTAAAAAAAAAAAAAATTAAATACATGTATATTATTTTATTCAAATATTTTTGAAAAAAAAAAAAATAAATAATTATTACTAATTTGTTTAAAAAAAAGTGTTAATATAAAGTGATTATAATTATAAAATTTATTTACTATAAATTATATATTATTAATTTATACTGTATATAACTATAATGGAATTTTAATTAATTATAATATGTATAATATTGCATATGAGTCAAATAAATTTGGATAACGTTTAGAGAAAAGGTAAGTTCTAAAAATTTTTTAAACAAATTATAATAGTTATTACATATTTTTATAGTTATAAATAAAAATTATTGATTAAATTTTCAATTTGAGGAAAAATTAATAATGTTTCAATGATTAAAAAAAATATAATGATTTAACATATTTTATAAAATTTTAAATAAATTGATTAAAGTTTCTATTTAAGAACTATAAAGAGATAGAACCACATTTTTGAAGACATTATCATAACTTATAAGTCAAAAAATTAAATTGAAATATTTGCTTGGTAAAATTTGAGCGTATGAGCGATTATAGCAATTTAAGAGTAAACCGATTGAAATTCAAAATCATACTGGAAAAATGGGCATTTTTCTTTTTGTAATCAGAACAGAGTGAGATATTTCAAAAGAAAAATTGTGTTCCTGTTTGTTCCCATATTATGCGTTTTGTGTGTCTTTTTCGACTCAGAGTTTTCTCAGAGCGCAATCTGTGAGCTCAATAGAATTTCTCAGTCAGTTCCCACATAGTTGTCAAAAAATACAACGTTAATGTTTACATATATTTGTAAATGTTTATTTTTTTTAGCTTTATTTTTCAATAAGCAGTAGTTAACGTAATTTAACAAATTAAATAAATAAAATGGAGAACGATATTTATTTTTCTTTGATTTAATTTATGATATTTGACAATTGCTGCTCTGAGTGTTTTTTTTTCAACTCAAAGCGTTCAGAGATCGGATGAAAATTTGATCTGAAAGTTCGAGCATAGATCTGACTAAAAAAGAAACGCCCACTATCAGAAATTTTAATAACAAACTGAAACGGGAAAGAAATAAAACATTTCTTTTTGGAATAATTTTGTTTCATTATGCAAAATACTCATCAACTATTATAGCAAATAATTATTAATCAGGAAAATAGTAAAATTTATTTATTTTTTTTTTTAAATAAAAGGATATGTTAGCAATAAATACAGCTACGATGTCATAATCATTTCAGCAACACATTTGTGAATAAATATTTTCCGTATGCATTTCAATGAAAGATGTAACTGGCGCCTTAGTCAATATTTTAAAAATTCAAGCGTATACACATCACTTATAAATACTTTTCAAATATTATTCATAAAAAAATTTTATATATTACTTTAATTATTTTGAATGTCACACAGTTGTCAAAATTCCTCCGTTCCATACAATTAAATTAGCATTTTTTTATCGAAATATTAGGGCTCATTACTTTTTAATATACGTCACAAACAAGAATACAATTTTTTTTTTAACTCAAACTATAATTTATAATTTATAATTTTTTTTTCTAAAATAATATTTAAGTATGTAATCATATTTTCAATATAATCTATTTTTAAAATTATTATTCTATCATTTACAGTTTACCAAATAATTTGCATTAAACACAAACTTATTTATAATTTAATATTACCAAAAAATAAATTATATAAGTTATGTCTAATATGACTTACTCATATTTCGAAATCGCGCCATCCTGACTACATATTATGTTTTTTTTTATTAATGTATACATATACATACATATATAATTTTATATTAATAGAACATTTCCTTTTAATATTCACATAGTATTTAATTATTTTCAGTCATTAAAGTTTACCTAAAAAGACAAATAACTTAAATAAAAAAGTTATACTTTTCATATATATATATATATATATATATATATACATTAAAAAACTTAATGTTAAATGTATATAAAATAACGAGCACATGCTAGATAAATTTAACAAGAAAATATGAAATAAAAATAAAAAAAAAAAAACACAATTTACTATTCACGCAATCATAATATGTATAAAATTGCGCTATAAATGTTTTTTTCATAAGCAAAAAAAACCCAAAATAAAAAAAAAGTTTTTCATGCATGTATAAAAAAAAAAAATCAATAGAAAAAATCAATTTTGTTTGCTCAACACCTACTTTACAGTTATTTTTAAAACTAAATTGAAGGGAGAAGAAAATATGTTGCTTTTGTTTGACTTTCAACATTCTTCTTATAATATAAAATTTGTTTTTTTTATTTTTTTTTCTATGAACCTGTGTCTAAAGAGAGACGTATTTGAACGCATATATATATATATATATATGTGTATGTGTACGTCAATACTTAATTAGACATCTGGGCCCTATTTCATAAAACTATTAGTCTAATACTAATAAACTAATAATTATTAGAACTAATAAATATGGAGTAATACTTTTTTGTTTCATAAAACTTTTCTGCAACTAATAAAATTTTACTAATAAATTATTACTGCAAATCATAAATTATTAGTATAGACTCGTCACTAATAATTATTATTTGAATGTTCAATTATTTAGTTTATATAATGCAATATAATTATAAAATAATCTTCAAAATCACTCTCACTATCAGAGCTTAACATGATTTTCAAATTTATACTGAATTATGTTTAAGTTGTTACCAAAATAAAATGTTGTTGATTAATGTAAAGTATGTATAATAATGCATAATTTTTTTTTAGATTTTATTATTTATTTATTTTGTACAAAATATTTAAGATTCTTTACTAAAAAAAAATAAGTTTATGGCATACAATATAAAGTTTAACCTCTATTATATATAAATATCCTAATATTTAAAAGACTAATAATGAATTTATTGGTCTTTCTAAACTAATAAAAATTTACTAATAATTATTAGTGTAGCGACAAATAATTATTAGTCTAATAGTTTTATGAAACAGAACGCGCTTTGCAGTAATAAAATTCACTAATAATTATTAGTGTAGCACTAATAAAATATTAGCTTTTATGAAACAGAATTTTACTAATAACTAATAAAATATTAGTAAATTCACTAATAATATTAGACTAATAGTTTTATGAAATGGGGCCCAGGTGAATACATTAAAAAAAAACAACTTTTCATTTTAATCGTATCAAATTGGACGTTATGATATAAAATCATATGAATTAATACAAAAATGTGAACGGAATTGTTTTTTATAGAAATGAATTTTACGAGGGTGCTATTTAGAGCCGTATGTATGTGCGGTATTTAAAATACTATTGTTATTTCTGATGAGGAATTATCCATACACCTTGACATTGCAATTCGTTGTACATCTTACTGCTAATCTTAAAGCTTTTCATTAACAAATAATGTTATTTATTTTATATTATATATTTGAACTCGAAATCATACTTTGCTTACCCAGTGCACTATTGGGACCCTTTCACAAAACATTACTATTATAAAATTAGATTGCTACTAGGATTTAAATTCACACATCTTTAATTTACAAACCATCTACTAGCTAGACATTCTTAAGTACATTACTTAAGTAATTTATACATTACACGTAATATTAAAAATAAATATTGAATAATAAATTAGGGAAATTCAATATTAAATTTAGGTGGATTAGGTGTTCACCAATCAAGCAAATAATTTTTGACGTTTGTCATAATCTGTCATTTTTAACATAACCTATTTATTTATTTGCTTGATTGGTAAACACCTAATCCACAAGCAAATAAATAAATAGGTTATGTTAAAAATGACAGATTATGACAAATGTCAAAAATGACAACTTAAGATAAAAAATTCACAAATGTTATTTTGGTTTTGTTTTTATTTAATTTTTTTTGAAAATTAGTATTTTCTATTCAAATATGCAATGAGAAAACAATTGCCTCAAAATGTTTTAAAGTCCTTGGAGTACTCATGCATATTCTAAAGTTCTACTCTGTATTAATTAAACAATTAAATAAATACTGTAATAGATTTCATTGTACATTGTATGAAATATTATTTGTTAAAAATCAAATAATATCATTAAATAACATAGTAACATTTCAATAAAATCAATTACAGATATAGATTCTAAGTACTTTTTTAAGCAGTACCTAATAAAATAATTGATTCAAATATTTTAGAAAAGTATTTAATAAGTACTTTATTATACATATCATGTATTTTTTTCGTTTCCATTCTTTTTAATTGTTATGTGTTGATATTTCATTTGACATGTATGTATAGACATGTAGAAATATATATATATATATATATATATATAGATATATGTTCAATAATAAAAATAATAATATAGGTATTATCATTATACATATATATATGATTTCATTTTACCTTGGAAACTAATAATAACAATACCATATAATACTTTGTAATATTTTTTACATGTGCATTTATTTCATGTCACTTTTACTAATCATATACTTTTATTTATTTAACATGTTTATGTATATGTTCATATTATATATAACATGTGAAAGTAGAAAAGAGTACAATTGATAATGGAATGTGTACAAAAAAAAAAAAAATTAAAGATGAATGAGAAAATGGGGTAGGAAAAAAAAAACATTAAAAAAAAGAAGAAGAAGGTTATGAAAGAAATCAGGTTAAGAGTCATAAGAATAAAAATGTTTTTTTTTATATCCATATAAAAAGGAACAAGATAAAAAAAAAAAAAAATTATCTTTAAAACATTTATTAAAAAATAATAAAGAATAAGAAAAGAATATAAGAACAATTAATTAAGATATATATATTTGTGTTAAAATACAAAATATTTTATTTATAAAATTTATTTATTTAAAGTATATTATATTTGAGATTTTTTTTTTTAAGAATTTAGAAAGAAAATTAAAACATACAACGCAGTTTCCATATTCACATGTGTTTGTATTTTTGTCTCTTTTTAATTTCATATTCAGTCACAAATTTTTTAAAGGACATTAAAGATTAAAACCATTTTTTTGATATATTTAAATGCGAAGTAATCTTTAAATAATTTAAATATATAAAAAAATTTATGCTCTGGAGCCTCTTGTAAAAACTACAATTAATACACTTTTTAATCGCGCCCTAACCACTCAACCACTTGCTTACTTACACATCATAATATAACTCCATTTTTACTTTAGAAAATATAATTTATTTCAGTGACAGCTAGTGTCATTGGTATCAAATTTTAAAATCAACATTAAAAGCCGCAACTTATAACTAATCTCCTGTTAAATTAATGTCGGAATTAAAGAATTGTCATTGGTGTGGGCCAATGTGTATGTTCTTGAATTTATTAATTCACTTTCATATTCATTTTTATTTTAAAATTTAGTTAAAGAAATAAGGAAGATTTAGTTTACTAATGGTGAAGTTTTTAATTCAAAATTCTAGAAATTTTGTAATCTGAAAGATCGACTAAGTCAATTAGTAAAAATAATAAGCATATTTTTCAAATTTTTCTTTAAAATTTTGTTATTAATACTTTGATTTTCTTTTTTTTTAAATTTTATACTAAACGTTTAATAAATTGAATGTTCGTCTATTCAAAACTAGATTATTATATTTTAACACTTCTGGGCCTTTTGCACCAACAACTTATCACTAACGAAATAATCAACACGGTTATCAAAAAAATGCCTATTTCATTAGTGATTAGTGTTGGTGCATATTAATTTTTTTTTGAGTTATTTTTTATATATATATGTAAAGTGGGATTTGGGATTTGTATAGAATTTGCATAATTTTTATTTAAGCTTAATTTATGAATAAAAAGTAAAAATTGGTCCATATATTTTCCTTTTACAGCTGCAAGGCAAAATTCCAAATTATTAAAAAGAGAGATTATATAAAAGATTAACTTTTCTAATCAGAATTATATCAAAAAATAGAAGGAAGGTAAAAATACTCAGTGTTCATACAAAATTTAAAACTTTTGCGCTTATTTAAAAAAAATTAAAATTTTTCTCTCTAAAAACCAGCAGTGGTTCAACTTATCAAGATTTTAAAAACATAACCCTAAAAGTATGCAATGTTATAGTTTCTTTACAAATATATTTTTTTTAATGTTATAAAGTTATTAAAATTACAAATTATGGGTGTTTATTCTAATAATTTTTATTAACTTAAATTAATTTAAGTACGTTAATCATAAGTAATTAGTATTATATAATAATATTTATTGACTGAATTTTGTTAATTTGTTTTTAAACTATTTGAAATCATTGTATTTAACAAATTAAAAATTTCTAATTTAAAATTTAAATTTTTAAAACTTTTTTATTTCCGTTTACAAAATATTTCAAGAACAATTTCTATCCCTTTCTTTTAATAAAATATTATAAGAAAATTAAATTAAAATTCATTTCGTTTAACATATAAATTGAAATTAATTATTCTAAAAATTGCACAAAATACTTAACTTTATTTTTTTTTTTGTATTTTATTAACCACGGAAATTAATACTAAAAACTTCATTAAGCTTTTAACAATTGAATTTAAAAACAAATTTTAAAATTTACCATAATTAGAAATAATATTTGCCGTGACTAATTTTAATATATTTTAAAATTTTATTTGTTAAGTAAATTTTTTAACCTTCTATTAAAAAATAGATTTTTCAACATTTTTTCTACTTTATATATTGTAAGAAAATGTTGTTTAGTATGTGCGTGATTTAATAATTTAGTTTGTTTTTTTTTTTGTATGTAGGTATTGTAAGTCTTCTAATTTAAAAATTGATTTTTAATTTAAATTTAAATTGGAAAATTAAAAATTTTACTAAAAACTTTTATTGGATAATATATATGGTAAATATATTTTAATTTAATAAGTAATAGTTTTTTAATTACTTATTTATTTCTTTTATGTTCTATTATTAAATTGTTAGATTGCAGCAATAGCACTAAGGGAAACTGGACACATAATATTCTTATAATAAAGGATTAATTTTAATGAATTTTAGTTACAAGTTCTAATTTATACAGTACTAGACATTAATTTATCCTTTCATATGTAAAACATCTAGCATAAATTATCAACAAAATAATTTTAAATATATAAAATTTAGCTGTATGAAAACAGTCCCCATGATAAAAATATCCAAAATCAAAAATGAAAAAGTTCCCAAACTTGAGAAAATTTAGAAACTTTTTTCATTATTTTAGGGATTTTTTGCATATAAAAAAAGTCCCCAAAAATATTTTTAGGGATATAGGATAATTGAATTCAATAGATTTTTTTTTCAATCGCCTTTCCCAGAAAAAATTGCAACTTTAATTTTGTATTAAACTTTAAAATCCTCCTAACTATTTTTCATTTATAATTTTAGCAACCCTTTTCCCATCCCTCATAATCCAAAACTCTCAAATAGCTTCCCTATGATCCCAAAATCCTTTCATATTCCCAACCCTGTAAATAAACTGTACATTTGTATCACAGGTTCCTTCCTAAAAAATTAGTTCAAATAGAAAGAACACTGCCCAAAAAAATACCGCACAGTTTGTATGGGTGGCTTTCGAGCGTTCCATTCTCTCTCGAAAAAAAAAAAACCTAATTATATTTTGCGGATTTTTTCTTACCGCCATATAGTTCTAATTTGTATTATCATCATTTGAAGTAATCTATTTGTATATTTTAATAATTTTATATTTGTGGTAAAAAGTATTTTTGTATCTGTGAGTTATATGCTTAAATTAAAATTTTTATTCGGTTAATTTGGACCTAACGTTAAATACTAACTTGATCTGAATCTAGTTAAAATCTGTTATTAGCTTCACAGTTTTACTTGGAATCGAACGACCTTTTCGAAATGAAAGTTCGCTAGACTGATCATTGTACGACTCAGTGGTTTTATTTTGACACTTAACTTTATAATTATATAGAAATAATTCAACTTAATTTTAATTTAATTTTAAACAATTTTTCATAATAAATTATTCTTCTTAGAAGCTTTAAAAATTCCAAAAGTCTTTGTTAATGCCATTAATTCATCATAAAACCGAAAAAAAAACCCTTCATCAAAGGAATAATAAAAATATTTTTAACAAAATAAAACAATATGAAATGGAATTTAGTATCTACTAGTAATATTACAATAAATATTATATATAAATCGCTCACCACACCATGCATAGATAGTAGCATAGCATGAATAAAACTCATAAAATTTTCTAAAAAAAAAAAAGAAAATAAATTTATTGTTGTATCATAAATTTTCACCAAAACTATTCTTATGCAAATTTTATTTTTGAATAGCATATGCTATCATATTTTCCTTTCATATTTTGTTGTTGTTGTTTTTTTTTTATGATAAAAGTTGTAAAAACAAAAATATGTTGCATAAAAATGTCATTTGATTCGTTTACATCAGTTGTAAATTGTAATTATAAAAGAATTTTAATTAACATACATATATATATGTACGTATGTACATGTATGTCATTACAATTTCAGGATCGGACAGTTGATTAGAATTTTTATGGATACAATAATTATGCAGGATATTTTAATAGGAATGATATAAGAATTAAGAAATAGAATGCAGCATGTACAATATATGTGTATAGAATAGTTGAAAGGATTGGTGACGTGATTTAGGCCATTTGAATTAAAGCCGTAACCACGATTTTTTCGCATATGGTCTTATATATCATTTATTGAAATAAAAAATTTATTTGAAAAATAACACTTTTAAAAAAACTTTACAAATTTAATAAATTTTCAACAATAGATAATTAATCGAAAACTTAAATAATATTAACTACACATAGAAATATATATATACATATATATATATAATGTAAATATTGTGGAAAAAGCGAATAACTGTTTAAAAACGGACATGCCCATAGCGCTTCCGTGATAGTGTCGTACGCGGCGATCTAGGCAGAATTCGAAGGCATCAGAATTAAACACGTTACGCAATATATGTATAGATTTTTGAGTTGAATTCAAAATCCGGGTATTCGCTTTCCACAAAATATTTATGTATAGGCAGTTAAAATTCAATGATTATATGGCTTTATAACTCAAGTTCTTATAAAACGGTATGTCTTTATGTCTCACTCATATGAGGTATAAAGCCACACGCGTAAAATTTTCGATTATTTCTTTATGTCTCATTTGATTGAGACTTAAAGGTAATATGGCATTACTTTGAATGGCCTTAAGTCATGTCACCGAAAGGATTAGATAAGTTCTTATTGCAAAGTATCCAATATTAATTAAGGTGCGGTTAATCTTCAAAGCAGGAGAAGATCCGTAAAAGTTTTATTTTAAAGGAAATTTTTATCAACGTTTCTTTTGACATAAATGTGTTTTTTTTTTTAATAATGGACTCTTTATTTTTTATCTATACCAATTTTTCCTTAAAAAAATATTAGTAGTTAAGAAAAAAATAAGAAAATCAAAATAATGAAGTAAATAATAAGGTAGAAAATATTTTCTTTAATTTTTTTTTTTATTTTTAATGAAAAACAATTACGCTAATTACAGATGGTATAATTATAATTACAAATTTTTCTTTCGTTTACTTTTATTTGCAAATTTTACTTTGAATTTAAGTTCTGATTTTGAAAAATATCAAGTGAATATTTAAAACTTCAATATTAGTTTATGATATGTTTTCTAAAATGGATTGAAATTTATTTTAAAAATGATACAGTTTTAAGTTTAAATAAATAATGATGGATTATATTAAAATTACTTATTAAACTACCAACTCAAATTCGTACATTTTTTAAAAATCCAAACAAATAATAGAGATCCATGTAATAATAAATTTATACTGAGCTATGAGAAGAGAATTCTAAATTTACTTAAAATATCAAAATTCCAAATAATTCAAATGCATTCCTAACCATTTTTATTAGAAAGAAATGTAGGAGTGCGTATTAAGACTGGTTAGGGCTAAATATTATTATTTATTTAGTAATTTAAAATTAAGGAATGATAAAAGGGTCTAAAAATAAATAAGTGGTGATGAAATATAGTTTTATATGCTATAAATAGAACTCCGACTTTAGATCACTAGCAAAATGTGCCAAAATTTGGGGACTCTTGTCATTTTTACTTTTGTAAAAATTTTATTAAAATTTTAAGTAAAAAGCCAATCGAAAGTTAGCATTTTTTGAGAAAATAAAAGTTTTCCCTTTTTTCCGAATGTTTATTTATATGTATAGGAGTGCTGCTTTATTCAGAGAGATTTTACAATACAACTCAAAATTGGGATGCTCCTTTTTTAAAATATTAAATGGGGGTCATTTTATTAAAACCTTTGACTACATAAAAATTATGTTGAAAGTTAGGTTGGATTTAAGATTTGCATACAAAATCAGGGTTCCAATAAATTGTTTACCGGAGGAGTGGCAGACACCATTATATTAAATGTTACAATAAGGATGAATAAAACTATAACTAACGTTCTGAAAAAGGCGATTCCCATCTGATTTTGCATTGAAAACTAAACTTAGTATAAATAAAAAAATTTAAAATTTCTACACAACCAACTGAATCTAACTGTCATATATCCTTTAAAAATATTTTTTGGGACTTTGTGTTATATGAAATATAATTTTTTTAAAAGTCCCCAAAATTAAGGAAAAATTTCCCCAATTTTTCTCAAATTTTCTCATAGCATGAAAACTAATTGTAAGTAGTCTGTAGACCGTACTTTTCAATACGGATTATGTAATACAATGCTTGAAAATTTCAATTACTCGGTATTCGTAATCAAAAATTCGGCACGATTACTATATTGATCAGACTTTAAGTTCTTAATTTTAAAAATATTAGTATTCAAAATATTTTCAAAAATTTCTATTTCTATTATACTTGTATCTTAATTGGCCTAAAAATAGCTAAAGTAATCCAAGTAATTGTAATCAAATATTTAGATTAGGATTATTAAGTAATCATAATTGGATTATTAAGTATAAAATCGTGAAAATTAATTTTAAATTTAGGATCAATTTTACTCAAGTGTAATATGGCATGCCATTAAGAAAAAATATGGCAAAGGTAAAAGCATATAACCTTACTAACTTTCGCATAATTTCTATTTTTAGAAACAATATAATTGATTGGATTTATTTAGTTATTTGATTACATCAAAAACAAATAACCAAATTTTCAAGCTGAGTTAGTGTATAAAAAAAATTCGTAGAAACACTCTCTTTATCTTTTTGTTACAAAATATAATATTTTTAAGATAAACCTTATGACATTGATTGATAATAGATATTATCAAGATTATATTATAATTAATTTTATTTTTTCATTCTGTTTCATAATATCCTTTTGTTAGATGGAATCTCATTAAAAAATTTTTTCCTTTACAGTTATTTTTATGATTTTATTATACCAAAATTTTATTTTGGTCTCTTATCAGTTGTTTTGTTTGTTTGATTGTGTGTGTGTATTTGTTTTATTTTTATTCCTTTTGCATAATATATATATATATATTTTAGCATAGTATATATATATTATGTATATTTACTTTATAAGAACATGGATAAGTTTTATAGAATTGAGAAGTAATAATTTTATTCCAGATTGCCGCATATTGCAGATTCTTTGTTATTTTTGTTTTTTGTAATTTCCGTTCCCTTTTCTTAAAATATGAATTTATTTTTTTTTTTGTTCTAAATTTTTATGGTATTTTGTTCCTTTGTGATATTGAATGTATTGAAATACTGTGTTAGGTGAATTTTACATGATTTTATTTATAACAATAAAATGATGGAATAAAGGTTGAAATAAGGAGTTATTCTTTTAAAGAAAGATATTTAAGTCCTTTTCAACTCCTTTAACAAGTATAGGGTATACATCAACTCATTTAAACTAGGCTGCAGTTCTGTAATCAAGAAATATTTTATTCACTTAGCCGTTGATTACTCAGCTGTAGTTATTGTATAGGATTATGAATACACAAATTAAAATTTGGGCGCCGTATGCAATTATACACAATATAATCTTATTTTATTTTACATTATAAAATATTACGATATTATAAAACAATTTTACGATATTGGGTTTTTTATTAGATATAATCTGACCGGGGTGTGAACCCGAAATCTTTCATTGGTCAGATCAGAAGTAAAATTAGATTTCTACTTAATATTAACACTTTTCAATATACCACATAATTAATAAAAAATCTATAATCATAATCTATATTATAATGATCTATATATCAATTATATATTATATAATATTAAAGCATAATAGATAAACAAAGAAAAACAAATAATTTAATTTAAAAAATATAACTCACAGATATACAAATTAATGACTCATAATTCAAATTTAAATTAATACAATTTTAAAACAAATATAATTATATTTATGAAGAATATAGGATGTTTTAAATCCTTAGTACTTTCTCATGTATAGTAATTAGTTGTATTTCGAATTATTTAAAAATTAATCAAGACTAATTATAAGAACTATTATATGATGAGTTCCTTCACAATTATTTTAATATTCACCTTATATACAGACAGCCTTCTTAGTCTTAAATTTGAACTTAATAAAAAACAATTTAATGAATTAAAATGATATTTGTGTGGACCTGAATTAAATGATATAATTCGTATTTTAATCGTGTTTTTTAGGTATTTTAATAATTTAAAACTGATCTTTAATTAAAAGATAACCAAACTAAATTAAAGGAGGCAATTAAAGGAGAGCTTAATGTTAAAGTTATTAATATAAATTACTTTTGCCATTATTTCGGAACACTGATTTGTTTCAAGCTATTAAAAATTTTTCAAGATTTTTGATATACTTAATCAGGAGATAACTTCCAAATTATACATATTTTACTATAACAACCAATCAATAATTTTAATTCTGATTAATTGTAAAATTTTAAGGTAACATATTGGAACGCCTTTATATCACTTAGCACTAGAAAAATCTAATCATTCACAAATTTCACAAATTCAACATTTAATCTAAAATATAGAGAAGAAAATTTGTTTGTTTGTTTGTCCAGGATTCACGTGAAAACCACTGGTCAGATTATCACCAAATTTTACTGGAATTATTCTGGGAGCCCGGAGGTTAACATAGGCTATGTGAAATTTGTAAAAGATCCTGAGCCGTTTTAAGCTTTTTCGTTTTTTTGATGTCTAGTTAATTATAACAGAGATGAAGGATTGATCTCCTAAAAGTGGCCATGAGCTAGGTGTTAATTTCTAAACCTCTCTTTTATCTTTAATAAATTCTAAATACCTAACACTTAAAAACGTTTTTTTTGCATAATAAATGAATATAATTAAAATTTAAATTTAAACTTTAAAAATTACAATATTTTAAATTGATTTAATTATAAATTTTCTTAAAAAACATTTCTTTTTAATTAAATATTCGTTTAAATTAACTCCACATCATTTATTTTTTCTAGAATATTCCTTTACTTATATTATTAACAATTGTTTAAATTGTGTAGAATAATAAAAAAAAAAAAACAAAATAATAAAAAAATTCCATTTAAATGAATATTTTGCCACATTCATTTTTACACAGTGTGATCAAGTGTTTTTTAGTGCTATTCCATTGGTTTTATTTAATGCATCACCAGCGGCAATTTAACAAGCAACAGTAGTGGTAATATATACAAGTACCATACCAGTAAATTCCAAATTCTAAAATAAAGAAATATATAAAAAAAAAAAATAAAATAATAATGGAATCCAGTGGAAAATGTAATGATTTCAAATTAGGAAGAAAATGAAAATGAAAAAGAAAAGGAAAAAAAAAATATGGAAAAATTATGTACCAGTAATTAAGGGTTTTCATGGAAAATGAATATAAGGCAAATATTATTTTTAGATTTTTTTGTGTAGACATAAAAAGGGAGGACTAAAAAAATAAATTATGAAAGCAAAAAAAAAAAAATAAAATAAAAACAAAAATTAATGTTTGAAGCAAAAAAAAACCCAACAAACCTAAAATAAAAAGAGTTAAGAAGAAAGTATAGTACACGTATAAGTGAAAAATTATAAAATATGTGAGGGAATATGAAATATATGTATATATATAAAAAACATATGCTGTGTCCACTATAGAATCAGCCGCTATTACAGGAGAAGCGTAATTTCAAATTCCTTCAAAGGTAATTTATACTTTTATATATAAGTATAAATTTCAAATTCCTATTTATTTGAGAAAAATTGATTCGTTATTGTGTTAATAAAATTCAACAAGATTTTTAAAGATCCCAACAAATTCATACATACATATTTTATTGTCAATCAGTTAGAGGCAAATTGCTTTTCCAGTTTGAATTTTTCAATGAGTCATCAACAAGAGCAAATCTAAAAATAAAGATGCGCAGATATTATAAAAATTGTATGTATGACAACGAACTAAAGTTCGTCGGATTAAAAAAATTTTTAATCACAAAGACAAACAGGGACGCACACAGGCGGATATCACAAAAAAATTTATTTTTTTTGGATTTCTGCGCAACGGAGTAATTCATATTTGCAAAAATCTCAGTATCCAATTTTTAATGCGAAAACCAAACGTTTCGCATTTTTTTATTTCATATATAGCGGTTGGTAAAAATAAAACAAAAAAAAACATAATAAGGACTAAAGAGAAAAAAATATAATAAAAGGATTGAAAGGATATTTTGTAATAGCTATTTGGAAGAGAGACTCGGGCAATACCAATATAATGAATAAAATTCTATCAAAGCATATGTGTGTACTTAGGTCCGTCATAATAAATTTTGTTGCTGTTTTGTTTTAATAAGATTTTTAAGCTTTTTGTTTTAGCATTTTGTTTGTTGTTCCCTTTTAATAATTTTAAATTAAGGTTGCGGATATTATCGTTTACCATAAATTCTACCGTTCTATACCCACTTTTTTTTTTTTTTTTAAATATTTGTTTTAGTTTTTCTTTTTTTTTTTTCTGATTCAATTGAAATGTAAAATATTAATATTTAAGTGTTGATGAGAGGAAATTTTTTTTTAATGGAATTTTAAGTATAATTTTTTTTCCAGATGAATTGGATTTTTTTATTTTTGTTTTTTAATTTAAAAATTAAATCAGAAAAAAATATTTGTTTAAGAAAAAACTAAATAAGTTTAATAATATACAGATAAGTTATAATTTAAAATTTAAAAAAAAAATGTTTAAATTTTTTATTAGCTTACAGCACGCCACCAATTTGATTCAGTAGAATGGAATAATTTTGAATTATACTAATATTTAATTTGAATAATTATAATGATTTTTTTTTAAAGTGGAAAATTGCCAAGATGTTTTTGTTTTAATTTAAAATGAGGTTTTTAGGAAATTTATTTAATTAGAGAAATATATAAGTATTAATTACAGTTAGCTTAATTCTAGCTAAAACATTTATATAATATTAATGACACCAAATGATATTATGTGATTTTTCATTTTTTTCTTAGGGCCTGTTACAGAAAAAGGTATTGCGAAATTTTTTTTAAAGATTTTTTACATAAAATTTCACCCATAGCCTGTTACAGGAAATGGGTAATGCGAAAATTTTTAAAGATTTATATAATAGTTGGTATTAAAGCAACATCACTTTTAATAATTTATTTATATGTAAGAGTGTATATAATATGTCATATACGATTTTTTCGAATTTGAATTTTGCAATGCGTCATCAAATAAAGAAAATGTATACATTGTTAAAGATATAAAAAAAAAAAGATAAAAATACAAAAACAAAATTGTTTCTTTTCGTTTAAATATTAATAATATCATATGGTGAGTTGTAATATCATAATATGTTCAAAATTTTAACTTGGAAAATATTGTTAAATTAATAAACAAATCCTAAAGTTTGTCGGATAGAAACTTTTCATAGTTTTACTAGTATTAACCATAAATAGAAAAAGTTTTTCCACATATTGTAACTTTGATGCATCGATATGATTATAATATCATTAGCTGCATCTGAAAGATAATGTATATATATATTATGTAAACACATTTTACAAATAATGATTAGTACTTTTTTACGCATTTTACAGGTTAATTAGTACTTTAATAAGTAATTAGATTAAACATTAAAATCATTGTGAAATAAATGATAAGGAAGTATTAGCATCCGGAACAAAGAACAAGAAGAGGTCTATAATCGATTCATAAAGAAATATAACAAATGCCACAGCATTTTAAAGAAACGTTTGGTTTTATCTTTTTTCAAGTTTTTAGAAGTGTTTCGTCCTGTAATACTATATGGCACTCTAAAGTATACTTGTAGTATTATATTACCTACACAAACTCCTGATTATTTACTCTTAATTTTACTTTTATTTTCTAAAATTAGTTTTACGAAAGAAAAATTTTTGATTGACTCTTATAACTCACAGGAGATTTTCGTAAAATTACTTATAAATTATAATGAATCAATCAAAGTTTAATCAAGAGTTTGTCTAGTCAATGTAAAAATATAATTCAAACATACTGAACAGTCAATTGGTATTGCAGAACGAAATACCTACAAAATTTTGATAATTTATTATTATTTATTTATTTTTTCGCTTATTTTTAAGTTTTTATGTAATATTACTTTAAGGTCAACAACTGCCATTTATAATATTATAATATAATAATTATAATATTTATTTTTAATTTTCGAAATAAAAAACATATTTATAAAAACTAAATTAAATTTCCAAGTAAACTTTGTTTTATAATTTTTTATTTTATTATAATTTTTTATATATTTTAAATTATTTTTGTAAAATTCAATTAATTTTAAAATATTTCATACTAAAAACCTTGATTATTTCAAAAAATATTATTAATCTATTATTTAGAATAAAAACTTTCCATAATAATTTTACCGCTTTTTAATATAAAAAAAATTTTTTATATTTTATTTTTTATTAATTTTTTGTTTAAATTTATTAATTTTTATTCTTAAGTGTAGAACTATATTTTGTAATAAGTTGAATATTAGCATAAAAGTAAAATCTAAGTTGATCTGAATGTAAATAGGGTTCGGATAGTAATGAGAGTTGATAAAATTTGACAGAAGGAAATTAGAGTTCTATGATTTAAGAGAAAAGGTAATATGTAGGACTAATTTTAAACTTTTATTTTAAAATTAACGGTATAAGCTTGTCACGGGTTTTGTCGAACCAAATAAGCTCAAAACTGTCCCAAAGTCTTAAGGACTATATATAATAAATAATAATAAAAAAGTAATCTCATGATGCTGTAAATTGGTTTTTGTCGGTACGAAATAATTATTCACAAATATAGGTCTAATAAATCTCCGACACATTAAGCCGAACAAATTTTAAAAAAGTCCTCATTTTATATGACGGTTTTTTGAGTGAAGATTTTCTTTTGTAAAATTATTAATAATAAATATTATAAATACATTCTCACTCTCATTTAAAATGGAATATTCAATACCAAAATTTAAGATTGGGTAAGACTGTATAGTGTAGACTATTATAGCTAGCTACGCTTATAGAAAGAAGTAATCTTAAAATCGAATTAATGAATTTTAATCATATATCACTCCTCACTAAGATATCTAAAAATCATTTTATATGTGTTATAAACGCATTATTGAAATACCGCAACCAATTTTTTTATATTCATTCGTTAATATTAAAAAAAAAACTAAACCTATTTATAATTTTACTATATTTGCGACTGAAAAAGATTTATTTGTTTTTTATAAATAAAAAAAAACAAACAGAAAATAAAAACCTAAAAAAAAGAATATGGTTCTTTTGTTCTTTCTTTTAATATTTTGCTGCACAACGAGTACAACATATTCACCAAAAGTAAAATTAATAAAAAACAAATCACTAAAAAAGTAAATTTTATGAAAAACAAAAAAAAAAAAAAGAACAATAAAACAAAAAACAGTACCTTATAAAGGAGTTAATAAATTTATGTCCTTGAAGTAAGCATATTTCATATACAGGATAATAATGAATATAACAAAATAAATAAAAAAAAAAATGAAGAAAAAACAAATTCAATAAAAAAAATTGAGAACAAACGCAAAATAGCAGTTTTAATTTATGAATATATTTATAAATATACAAACAATATAAAAGAACATATTATTAAATAAAATAATATAAGTAAAAAATAAAATTCCCAAAAAAACAATATTCATGTCGGAAAATTTATTGATTTTTATTTTTTTTATTTTTCTTTCAAAAAAAAAAATTGAATTTAAAAAAATCTGTTCTTGATTATTAATAAGAACTTATTTTTTAAATATTATATAACGGAACTGGGTGAGTTTAATATTTTTTTAGATTACAAATGTACATGTATAATATTATAAAATTTAAAAATATTTAAATTAATTTAATACCATGCAAAAAATAGTGTTAAAAGTGAACATCGCCAATTTAGTAACATTTTGCGCCTAAAAGTATGCAATGTTAAATGGCTTTAGTTCATATTAAGTCGAATAGCAGTAATCTAATTATAGTCCAAAGTTCAAGCCTATAATGATCTCGGAAACCGATTATCTTAAAATATTTCCTTATTATTAATGATTAAAGCTATTAATATAAATAAATAAATTAATATACAAAATCTGACCGATAGGTCAGTGGTAAAATGGCGACTTTTCAATCGCAAAGTCTCGGGTTCAAGCCCTGCTCGGATCATAACTAATATAAAAATATAGTGTATATTAAAATAATTTAATAAAAATTCCAAATGTCAGATAGGCAAAGGATTATTATTATCAGGCAATATTTACTATTGTCTAGTACTACCAATAAATAAATAAATATTCAAGTCTAGACAAAATTAATGTTTAGTTTGAACACCTGCCATTTTTATTAAAATAATTTTCTAGCTCCTGTTGTGACATTAATCATTTTTTATTGTTATACTTTTATTTTTTTTTAAATAACTTTAGATTATATTTAAATTTAGTCAGTCTTTAATCATACACGTCTCTTTTGTAAATAATATTTAAATTTAAACTAAAAATATAAATTATAACAAAATCTGATGAAAAACTATTAGTTACAGTTATTTAATTTAAATTAACCCTGTATGATATATATATTAAATATTTTTCCTTCAATTTTTGATTTTAAATTAATTTTTAAATCTTTTCTAATTAAATTTTTTGTTTAATCATTAATAAACTCAAATCATTTATTACTAATAAAATAAAATAGTAATAAAAAAATAAAATGCAAATATTTCAAATCTTTTATTGTAATTTATATAAAAAACCTTGAATTATTATTCTATTCTTTTATTTTTCAATAGAAATATTCTTATAATGAAATTTATAATGAAGTTTTTTTAATCTTTTTAATATATATAAAAATATATAAGTAAGGGCATAGTAAAAAGAAACCTACAAATTACATTAGGGTAAAACAATCTATGATTTATTTAAATATTTATTTGAGAAATGAATTACATGTAATTACATATAATTACAATTAGATTAAAAGAAACTTAAAATTATTATTTAAGTTATCTATTAAAAAGATTTTAATATTTTTTTTTCAAGTTAAGTGGGATGAAAATAACCTTAAATTTCAGTATTTTCATTGTTTAGTCGATGATTCATGATAGCTTAACATCCAATCCAATCTGTATATAAATTTTCAATAATTACCAGAAGTATAAATGAAGAAATATTCAATATAAAAGAATAATATTATTTTAAATTATATATAACTAGTTAATACCCAGTGCGCATTGCTGCGCCTCTCAATGGAGGTTTAATTTAAGTTGATGTTACTGCAAAAAGTTAACATAAAAATTACACATGGTGTAAATGTTAAGTTTAAAATGTAGGAAAGCAATTCTTTTTTAACGTTTTTGATAGGATTATTCTAGTAATTTTTTAAAGTTTCTGTAATTTAAAGAAGTACTAACTATTTTCCAAAATTGGACGTAATTTACTTCCAAAAATTTTTTTTTGACCAATCGTAGATCCAACATGTGTTACCAAACAACAAGCCTGCTAACAGACTCAACTCCATTCTCAAAACAGAACATGTATACAAAATGTGAAGAAAATCAGTCAAACCGTTTCTAATTTAGATTAAAGTAACGAAAAAACCTAGTAAAAGCTGTTGGGCCTCAATGGGTTAACAGAGATCAAGAAAATTTTTTTTTTAGGCTTTCTTTTTAGGCAAAGTAATATTTCGAAAAAATTGGGCAATATTTACTTCCAAAATATTTTTTGAATAACCGTCGGACCGGCATGGGTTAACAAATTCTAAATCTGTTAATAGTTTCAACTCAATTCTCAAGGAGAATCACGTATACAAAATTTGAAGTCAATTGGTCAAACCGTTTTCATAATAAAAAAATTTGAATACTTGCAACACAGCTTCAACTTGGCAGTCCGTTAAGGCAAAATTTTTAGCCCACGAATTCTTTTCGTACCCAAAAACCCCTACATTAAAATTTCCGATACATTCAATTAAACAAACTTTTGCTTTTATATATATAGATAAAATTTCTAAAAGGTTAATAAACTTAATCAATTTTCACTTAAGAATTTATATTAAATAATAAAAGTCTAGTTAATATCAAGGTATTATTTCCAAGAATACTGAATTAAACACATTATAATACATTAAGTAATTTTCATTAAAAAATACTTAAAAGGATTTTATAACAATTGAAAATGACTGAGTTTTGCAAAAATTAATGGAATTATACTCAATTAAAATACTGAATATTTAACTTTAATATTAAATAATTAATTAAATTATAAATCCCATTTGTATGCTGGTCAAAGACCTGTAAAGGTTTTATTCAGCGATAAGAAGTTTAATAAACCTAACCTAACCTCTCGATTTAATAATATAATTATTTAATATTAAAAAAAATATTGAAAAATAATAATTACTCAAATTATTTTTCATTTTTAACTAATTACAGCAATTTTAATGAACACTAAAAAAATATCCGTTATACGAATATATATTTAAACGGAAATAAAATTTATAAAATATTAAAATCATGTAAAAATTTCATTATTATTTCATTTTGTTTTTATCTTATATATATTAGGTATATATTATATAGATTCATATATTTTATAGTAATGGGAAAATATTTTGTTAATATAACACTTAGTTTTTCTTTGTGAAAAATTAAAGTGTATGCCTTAAGGAAGGTGTACGTTCATGACAATTTGTAAAGTAGTTCACATTTCACAAAAAAATTAAATATTTTTGTATGATCAACTATTTTATAAATTAACGACCCTGTGGTACAGTGGTTAGAGTGACGACCTTTCATGCGAAAAGCCCGGGTTCGAATCCCAGTGAAAGTGAAAAACTCTTATCTGGGTTTAGACTCGAATTAGTTACCATTCGCCATTGAATTCAAATTAATAACTTAATTAATAATTAAGCATTATATATCTTTAATAAAAAATACATTAATATAAAATACAATTATAACAATATAAACAAATAGTTTAATTGAATAATATAACTCACAGATATAGAATATCATGTAATTGTAATACAAAATTATTTGCATCAGTTTTAATAAGAATAAAATATTTCCCCCTGTTCCAACATGCACATTCAACCTATATCCTATAACAGTGAACAGTTAGCACGGAGAGGTGCCAGTAAAAAAATCATATATGTGGTTGCAGGCATGATTTCGGCAGGATTTAATCGGAGTTTACAAAATACTACTAACAGTTTAAGTTTAATTATATTTAAATAATTGAACATTAAAATTTAGATGCTTTAAGAATTAAGCTTAGTTTACAACTTTTAAGGAGATTTGTAATTTTTTATTTTAAATTGACAAGTTAAAAAATTAGCTAAAAACTTTGCCATTACTGTATGTAATACAGAACAGTGAAATAAATAATATTAACACGAAAATCTTTCATGCTTATATATTAATTTTTGGAATTATTATACTATAATATTATAATTCATATAAATACTTTATATAAATACTAGGTCACACGACATTTTAAGTAACATAGAAACAAAATAATTTTTAAAAAATTATTTCTAAGAAAAAAAAGAACAAAAATTGAGAATAAAAAAAAATTTAGCTGTAATTATAATATAAAAGGTAAAACCGGAAATAAATATCCTTATCCTGGTTGAATTAAAACTAAAATTATTAATTTTTCAATATATCATTATAAAATTAAATTTTAGTAAAATTGTTTATTAGTTTCAAACTGTCCATCCTTCAACCTATTAGTCTCTCATGTGTACTTATAAAAATTGTGTGCCTTTTGAAATTTATTAATGCAAGATTTATAAAAGAATAAAGATATCTTAATTAAACTAATAGTTGTATAATAAATTTTTTATAAAGCGCTTAGCTCGTTGCATCACTTCAGAATTTCGAATTTAAAAAAAGCCAGTTTAAAAAATAATATTCTTATGATAATCTCCTAAGAAAAATTTTTGTACCCATGTCAATGATTGAACGAATTAAGAACATGGTCGAATCAGCATCAAAAATTAAGTCGATTTAACAGCATTTGTCTGTCAATGCATCTTTCTGTCAGAACTTTAACTCAAAAACTAAAAAACCTTTGCAAAAATACTTGCCTACTATATATTTCTTACTTAGTTCCTTACAATTCTTTCATTTTCCTTATATTTAACGCCCTAATCATAACAGTTTAAGGGTTAATACCTGAAGTTGTGGTCGGGGTAAAAAAAAAATTGAAATTATTGAACCAAAACAATTGAAATTTTTTTTTTTATTTACTAACTGATTAACTTTTAGGTTAATAAGCCTAACTATACCATAGGTTGGAGCTGGGGGATCATACTATATTTTTGTTATTAGAATTGATTTGACCTCGATGATTTCGACGTACAATTTAAACATGGGATAGTGCTAGGTCTTATAACATGTAGGAAGCGTCTTAGAATCAATTGAAATTATTTTTGTTGATATTGTAATAATTTTGATATTTCAGTTGTATGGTATTCTATATCTGTGAGTTATATTATTCAATTAAATTATTTGTTCATACAAAGATATATAATTATTATTTATTGTAATTGCATATAAATTTTAATAAAATTCCAGATACTTGGATCCGGAAGTTCCAAAATACTTTCTTTTTTCGAACTTCAAGCCTTTTACGAACCTCTGGCGTAATATACCTGTTTGTTTAATTTTTCTTTGGTTATATTTTTACATATACATGTATAATAATTTGTTACTTTAATTTAATTATATAATATAAAAATAATTATAAAAATGTTATTAAATTTTGAAAAAAAAAATAATGAAAATAAATTTACAAAATCATTTGTGAAAAAACAAAAGAGAAAAGAGAAAAATATTAGTAAAACGACGACCAGAAACGGAAAATGAATCATAAAATTCATTTAAGTGACCGGAAATAACTAGTTTGGCATTTAATTTACACCGTATGAAATCGAAACTAAAATAACAAAAAAAAAAAATAAAAATAAAACCGTTTTTCTATTTTTTCTCTAGTGGAAAATTTTTGTGGGTGTTTCTTAATGATACGAATTTTTTTTTTATCGAATTAAATTAAACTTAGAATTAAATAGCATTAAAATCTTATTCACTATATTTTTGTTTTATTTCCTAATAAAATTAATACAATATTACAATACGAATTATTGGATAAAATTAAAAAGAAAAACAAAAATTATAATTTAATTTGAAGGTGATTTTAACTTTGAATAAAACATTTATACTTAAAGCGATTGGTTTAATTTAATTCAAGTATTTGTAGCGTCATAAAAATTATTAAATTTTGAAATTTTACTAGCTTTTAGTTATAAAAACCATGTTTAATTAAAGGTAATAGTAGTTTAAAAATTCTAGAACCCTGTACTTGCTAAAATTACTTATAATAATGCTAAATTATAATAATATTTTAGTATATAAACTTGCTAAAATTACTTATTATAATTAATATTTATTATAATTAGTGATTTAGTTTAAAAGCTATTATTTTAACGCGTTGGGATGTATTCTGATAAAAGTACAGGGTGGTGGAAAACGACCGATATGGTTTGAATGTTTAATAACTTTTTTATTTAATGGTTAATTATCATTATTATTTTTTTGTTATACAGTATATTAATGGGGAATACTTTTAGCTTAAGTAGAAAAATTATATCCCGCAAGTGGTAACCATTTTCGGTTTTGCACATTCGTGCTCTTTCCAGTACATTTTCCATAACTTTTCGTAATTTTTTATCGCTGTTCTGTTATGTACTGTTCCATTTCCAAATCCCCAAGTTTTCTTCACAAAATTCTGAAATAAAAAATATAAATAAATTTAAAAAGTTATTAAACATTCAAATCATATCGGTCGTTTCGAGCCACCCTGTATAAACTATTCTAGAGCTAAAAAGGTTGAGAGTGAAATATTTTTAATGTACTCTTCATTGTGGTAAAATATATTTGATAATAAACTATTTTTTTAAGCTTTTAGTGCTCTGTCCTTGTGATCTTTATTTGATAATTTAATTTTAACGTAAATTTGTCAATTTTTATGAATTTTACTTCTTTGTGAAATTATTTATTAAAGTCGAAAAGTTTGTAGTGAAATTCAGGCCCTTTTATGTTTGTTAATACAAAAACTAATGCAATTCCTTTTGAAGTTTCTTATTTTTTCCGTCGCACTGGTAGCATTGTTGTAAAATAAAGGTACATCGCATTTAAACGTCAGATTTATTAATGTTTGATAACATACAATTATTATTTCGCAGCCATTTAATCTTTGTAACTTATAACCATTTTTGCAACTACTAAAGCTTTGTCTTACAATTTGTTTTCGCATTTATTTTTAACAGCCTATAAATATGCAATATTATGTAATTAAATTGTGAAATATTATTTGATATTTATAGCAGTTAAAACGTACCAGTTTAAAAAGGTTAAAGTGAAAACCTTAAAAAAAAATTATGGAATATTATTAAATTATTTTTATTAAGTGTTCTTATGAATTATTTCTTTTTTTAAATTTAAATCATTTACTTCTTATTTCATTTCATTTCTCTTTTATTTTTTTCCTTTTATATTTGTTCTGTACAAGGCCGATTTCGTTTGAATTATGACTGCTTAAAAATAAATTTAAAGTTCTTTTATACTAAAAAAAAAAAGAAATAAAAAATGAATAGAAATTTTATTTGCTTGTGCATTAAATAAAAAAAAAAACATTTTTAAGAAAATTAAAAAAACCTTGCATGAAACTTTTAATATCATGGTCATTTATCTAAACGAAAACGTGAAAAGATATTCAAAATTATTACCTTACAATTATATCTGTAAAATATTCAAAAAAATTTTAATTTTAAACTGGAAAAAAAATTACGATTAAATGCAAATGGCTGTTAAAAAAAAGTTATTTTTTTGCGATTAAAATTAATTTATTAAAATTCTTTTTGAATCATTTTTTTTAACTTAAAGCATTTTGTAAGGATTATTTCAGTTCCTTGAAAATTTATGAATTTTTTTATGTTTTTAAATTGGTTTTAAAATAATTATTAAAGTTTTTAATAATTTTTTAATATAAATGATATTTTAAACTTTACTTGAATTTATTTATTTTTAAACTTTGTTTTTATAAACTTTTAGCGCAGATGGTTTTTTTTTTTAAAGTTTGATGTTTTGAAAATATGGGAGACAATAGTTCCCTAGCATATTTAAAAGCAGTTCCTTTACCACTTTGTTATCCTTTGCTGTTTTAATAAATGATATTATTAATTTTTTTATTTTATTTATTTATTTATTTAATTTCTCTATAAGAGCCTTGGGGCTCATACAGAGTTCCAATAGGTTTTCTTATAATATAATTAGTTAATTTAATTTAATTTAAGTGCAATTTTCAATAATTCAAGTAATTTATGGAATAACAATAAATATATATATATATATATATATGTGTGTAATATGTTAATATTTACCTTATAATATGGCAATGGCTATATATTAAATGATAGTTTTACGCTTCTAAATAATTAAGTTATTCAAATGTATAATTTTAATATTTACTTATGTACAAATTTTTACAATATTTTTTAAATGGATGATAATTTAAGGTCTTAATGTTATTTTATACTGTTATATTTTTTTACACTGTTATAAAATATTGGTTACAGGCCCAGCAGGTTGTGGAGGATATTAATAGCAATAATATTTAATCTTTAATAATTTTAAGTAAAGTGTATATAGAATGGAATCGTCTAAATAATTCTAATTCGCTATCATCAATTAGTATTAGAACCTCTAGAAATATTACTCAGGTTCTTTTACTTTTTACTTCAGGCTTATTCAATGCCAAGATGTGATTACGTTTTTTTCTTGAGTAAGGAAACTTTGACACACGAAAAACATTAGCCCTGTCTTAGAATTGTAGGGGTTCTACTGTAAATTAATTACAAATACTAATTAATGCAAATTAATCACAAATACCAATTAATGTAAATTAAATACTTATTAATTTAAATTAATCACAAATACCAATTAATGTAAATTGATCACAAATACCAAATAATGTTAAATATTACCGCTAAATAATAATTGTATTAAAATGTGATAAAAACGTTTAAATAATATTGTAAAAAGTTAGAAAGTTGTTAGTTGTTAATAAAAAGTCAGAAAGAAAACATCAAGTTTATTGTTTTTAAAAAAGCCCTATAGAATATTAAAACTAGTCAGTTTTTCTTTAAAGCAAAATTGATATTTTGGAATTAGTTTTCTATTTTCTATTATAGGATTCAACTTTCTTTATAATAGTTTCTCCAAAAGTTTTGATATAAATCTACATGATTTTCTTTCATTTGGAGGCTTCTTCTTTCTGGCTTAAGTAAAATGATTATTTCTGCCAGCTTCCAAACATTAGGTATTTAAATTAAGCTTAATACAGCATTCATTATATATGCTAGGATGGTTATCTCTTTTTTGGGAGGTCTGTTGTCTGCAGTAATTAAATTGAAACCTCGTGCTTTTTTTGATTTCAGAACTTTAAGTTCACCAACCAATTCTATTTGAGTAATTAGTTCAATGGCATTTTCTTCTGTTCTGAATTCATCTTCAAATAGCTCTTTGCTTTAATCGCTTTTAAGTTATATCCAGGATAATAAAATCGTACTGCTATATGTTTGTATTTTTTTGTATTATTCCATGCAGCATTTTGGACAATTTTTTTAAGGTTTTTAATTGATAAATCTATTTATATTATATCTTAGATTTATATTATTTTCTCTTGTTTAAATTTAGACCAATTTGTTGATTTATTAACAAGTGTAGGCTGATTTTGTATCTTAACAATTTTTTTTAATGCTGTCTTACTAGCAGAGTGGTTTAAATATAAGTCCTGGTTAATTTCTAGGCCAATTAAACTTGGCAATATCATTCTATTTGTTTTTCAACATAAAAAACCTTTTCAGAAAGCCATCAGTGTCAACTTTTAATAAATTTGGATTTGTTCTACATTTAAATATTTTTCAGTTTTATAATAATGTTGTATATAAGAAGACGTACATCGCTTTTATTTTGCATAAGTGTAAAATCTTTCTATCTATGACTTTTGATATCCTTGTATTTTGTAAAATTGGGGAACATTGATTTTTTTTAAATTACCCTTACATGATATCTTTTTCAATGGTTAATCATATTTTTCTGCCGGATATCCGGTAATTTTCTTATTTTTTAACCATCGATATTTATTAAAATAATTGTCTGTTTAATCAAACTAATTGCCGCCATTTTAGATTGACTCTGCAAAAATATTAAAATTTTAAGATAAGTTTTTAAATATATTTTGAAGCATTGTACTTGGTAAAATGCAACATTAAAAAATATATAATAAAGTTAAAATTAAAATAATTCCAAAATAAAAAAAAACTTAATCGAAGGACAAATATAAGGACGCCAAATTGTCTCAATAAAATCTTTTGAATTTTAAGTATTCAAAGAACAAATTTAAATGCAAAGAAAAGCAAATAATTTTAGAAAGGAAATCATAAACAGGAACTATGAAAAATCATTATCACATTTATTTGGAACAGGAATAGTTTGGTTTTAAGAAAAAAAATAAAAAAAAAACAAATTAAATGTTAAAAACGACAAATGTTGTACAATTTACAATAAATGCATTGAAATAATTTTATAAAACATATGTTTTACAATTTTGAATACATGTACATATGTATATTTCTATAGATATATACACGATATATAAAGTAAAACTAAATAAACATTTGTTTTTCATATACTTGGCACGAAATATAAGATCAATATCAATTAGATGCAATAGAAGTTGCAATTCTATATGTGGGAAGTTTCTTTTTTTTAACATCTCGATTTTATTTTCAAAGTTTCAAGGTTGTCATGAACCAATTTTAAAATAAAACTATGATATTTTTAAAAATAACTCCTTGGAATAGAAATGTTTGTATAAAAAGTTTATCTTCAGTTTTTTTGTTTGTAATTTAATTTCAATAGTTTTCATATTAATTTTATTTTTGCTGTGCCAAGAAGTTTATTTTGAAGCACATTTTTTAGTTTTTATTTTTTTGTTTTAATTTCAATTGATTGTTGAAAAAACAATTGTTGAAGTTTATTAATATTGTTTTGTTTTTTTGCATTTACAAATTAAAAAAAACTATAGATTAAAATAGTAATGGTTTAAGAATGTATTTAAAAAAAGTATGAATTGGTAAATATAAATTGGGTGAAAATAAATTGGGTTTAACTAAAGGTATTACGTTTTTTTTAAAATGAATTGCATATATTTAGCCTTAAACAAATTCTTATAGTTCTATTACGATTAACAACACTTTTAAGTTGAGTTGCTTATTACACAACACCACCCAATTAACAACACAACCAAATTCTTTTATTGTGAATAACAACTTCAGCAGTTGTAAAGAGGTTGTATGTCATAAAAGTGCTGCCATTGGCATGTTACAATTTTAATTTTAAAAATTGGTTTTGAACTGTCAAAGTTTGAATAATTTATGTACCTTTTCAATTAAAATAAGTTGTTTTAAAAAAAACGTATCGAATATCTTTACTTCGTTAACATAACATACGAAAGATGTTTTTAAAAGGGGAATTCCTTAGTTTATTTGATGAATCCTTTATTTTTTATTTACTAGACAAGGACAAACAGCTACTTTTTTTTTAGCTACTTTCTCACTTTTACAATTCTAAATAAAGTATTTTTATACATTTAACTTTAACATTATGTACAGGCAACTGGTGTTAAGGTGTTGTCACTTTTAAGTTGTCTTAAACAACATTAATGTTGTCAATGTAATGTAAAATGTTGTCAATGGCAATACCTATATTTGGACACAACTCAACTTAAAGAATAGGTTGTGTAATTTTGATAGATAATTAGGTTTTGTTGTCAATCATAATAGAGAATCACAACAAAGTTATTAATGACAATCTTTTTTTAGGTTGTGTTGTAAATCAAAATAGCACCCTTAGATATTAAAAGAAATGAATTGTAAAAATATACTATAAAAACAAGAGAAGTCCCAAAAAAATAATGGATACTCTTTTGGCAGAATCTTTAAGCAAAAGAAGAGTGTGTTAGCCTGAGTAGCACAGGATAATTAATGAAGAACGTCTTTATGCTTATATGTCCTAAAAATTCTAATTGATAGTAAAACAGCTGATATGTCGTACAAAAGCCTAATTGAAACTTTAATACTT
This sequence comes from Dolichopus griseipennis, assembly GCA_963082915.1. NCBI lineage: Eukaryota > Metazoa > Arthropoda > Insecta > Diptera > Dolichopodidae > Dolichopus > Dolichopus griseipennis. Next base: position 84,290,579 of record OY720443.1, read on the forward strand.
TTAATTTATAAAGTTAGAGAATTAACTACTCAGAACTATATTAATGACATCAAATCACCGATGACCTGAAGTAAATCGTCTACATGTATTTAAAATAATATTCAATTTATTCAATTGTGGTGTTTCCATTCCAGCATACGATAAATTATTTTTAAGAAAATATTTTTAAACAAAATTTTTAATGAACGAACAGTGATTAAGTTAATAAGTGGTTAATCTAATCTTAGTTATTTGATTTCTTAGGACACTCTGGATAATTCAATAAACATTTATTTACTTATATATTTAAAATGTCAATTCTAAAAATAAATGTTCTAAAATTATAAATTTTTTTTTTTTTAATTATTTATAATTAATTTAAACAATTCACTTACATTTTACACTTACTTTCTTTTGTGTTCCATTGTGGCCATTAATAGTTAAAAAATATATATAATTGATTTAAATCTTATCTAAAAATACTTACCAACCCTAATTTATTTTATTTTATTTACTTTGAAAATTTTAAGTTGCTAAAATTTAAAATGATTTTTTTATTCCTTTGAAATTTTTCAACACTCTTTAATTTTATTTTCCTTTTTAGCATATTTTCATATAATTTTGATAAAAGTATGCCTGCACAGTTTCTCTATGTCCGTTTGTCTACTTTTCTATCCGAATATTTACAAAATTTCTAATTCTATAACCAATAACACCAATTCTTTCTTAAAGTGTTCAATTTAATCGGACGCCAAATGACAACTGCTTCCATGAGCTTTATAAAAATACTTAAAGTAAATACGAGTATGCAGAGTTGCCAAATTTCAAGAAAGTTCTAAGAAATGATTATAAATTTTTCTTTTTTACTAAACTCTTAACCCAAAACTTATTATAGAAATTTTGGAAATGTGCTTTTGTAAAAGAATCGTGGTTTTGTTTTTATTCAAGTTTTTAGATTTCTTTGATGTATTTTTAAAAGAAGTTTTTACTTTACAAAAATTTATCAACCATGTACACATTATACTTAACAATCATTTGATTTACATCATTTGTTATTTAAACCTACATCCTATACAGTTTTTATTATAATAATTTCAATCATTAAATTTTTAGTAGAAAAATTATTTCCAATTTGTTTTTTAATATAGTTTTCCTATACAATGGATAAATTTTATAACTGTACATGTATAAGAGTGTACTAAAAACCCGATCCATCTTTGTTCATATTTTTACATGGGAAAACTTCCTATACCAGAAATGAACAAAAATAACCAAAATGGTATGGTAACATAACCATTTTTGAAAAATTAATTTTTCTAGAAAAGAAAATTCCAATTAAATTTAATTTGTAATTCAATTTCTTGTTTTGTTATATTGACACGTCTTAATTTTTGACTTGTATCATTCTGGTATACTATCGATGTTTGGTATAGTATCGATCGATACGATATTTGTATTTGTATTTTTTATAGAGTAAATTATCAAAAATTTGGAAGTGGAATACTTTTATATTTTTTTATACATTGTTTCAAAAGGAAATGCTGACTTACTTGTTTATGACATTCTATGTTCATTATACGTTATTACAATAAATATCCGCCAGGATACTCTAATATCTAAGCCTTGTGACTTGTTATGTATTCCAGTTCCAATACTTTTTATTAATTTATCTATTTATTTTATATAAACTGCTTCATAATTTTTTTGAAATTTCTTTTTACTTAATGCACCCAACCATTGAAAATTGGTGCTTAGTAGTGTAAAAACTACTAAATGATTTGACTATGAAGAAAGAGTCAAATTAATTGTCATAAAAGGTTCGCTTATTACTTTTCACCATAGGACAGAACAGAATAGAACAAAACAAGACAACATACAATTAAACGTCAAACACTTTAGAGCAACCTAGAACAACCTAGAACACAAAAACTAATGAATAGTTTTTTCAATTTTTCTGTTCTATGTTTTCAGTTTTTAAAATTGACAAATAATTGTTTATCAATTTTATTAAATTTCCAAATTTTTATTTGTTTAAATTTTTGTATGTTTCATTGTTTAATGTTTAATGTTTTAAAAATTTTACCTGAAAAACAAACAAAAATTTATAAATAATTGTCAAAATAAAAAAAAACAACAAGAAAAAAAAATTGTCCAAAACGGATCTGAAAAAAAAAATTAGAACGAAAAAGTACAACTTAGAACAGTTTTGAAAATCAATGAACATAAAAACCTGTACTTTTCTGTTCTAGGTTGTTCTAGGTAATCTTAGAACTCATCTTAGTTAAAATTGATTTCACATTAACCGTTATAATTGAAAAAAAAATTATCTTTATACAATTACACAAACCAACTTTTTGATATTTAACATTTTTTAAAAATGTCAAATTTTTGACATTAAAAAAAATATAACGGTTAAATTATTGTAACTTAACGTAGGAGTATTGTAGGAATTGAAAATAATTCATTTAAAATTCGAAAATTAAAAAAATAATCACATAAAAAATTCTATTTATTTTTTAAGATAAGGTTAACTATATAAGTTGTATATTAAATAAATAAATAAAAAAAGAATTATATAAATACAAATCAATAAATTGAACTGACATTCAATTAGTTTTTTATTTTACTAAAATTCAATTTCTTTTCTTTTTAAGTTTTCGAAAATGAATTCTGTTTTCTTTAAACTGTTGCAAAAAAAAAAATAAAAAGTTGTTGAAAAAGAAAAAAAAAAGAAAAAGTGTTTTTCATGTCTTTTTTTTTCCTTGAATTGAAAACAAAACGTATAACACATTAAAAAAAAATCTAAAATCACGTTTACGCACGGCTACGTCTGTTTTGTTTTTCTTTTATCATTTTTCTCTTTCTTTTAAATTTAAAAGCTATAAGTATATATATAATATATATATATATATATATAATGTATTAATAAATATATTTGTATATGTATATAGATATTCATATACATACTTTTTTGTTAATATGTAATCTCTATAATACCCTTCACTCTTTATAGATATCATAAAGATCAAACCCTGCTGACAAAAAATTATGTCTAATCCATTTATCAAACAAAATTAAAATCCTGGGAGATGAAATCGCAATATTTAATATTATAAGGAAAATATATAAAAAAAAAAAAAAAAGAAAATTCGTAAAAATCGAATACAAAAAAAAAAGGAAACTCAACCAAACAATACCAAAATCGAAAAATTTTATATCCTGAGAAAAAATTTTCTACATGATATGCGTAGTACGTGTGTAGGTTGTTTTTTGGTTTTATATGTTTTTTTTTTGATCATTTTCTTATTTAGTTTTTGTTTCATTTTTTTCTTTCAACAAAATCAATCATAAAATGTTAGAAGTATAAACCAATAAACACTAAACATCTATAAGTAATAGTTTAATGATACATAAAAGATGGTAAAAATGTTTTAAGAATTGCTTGTAGTTTAAGAAAAAAATCAATTTGTTATTGTAAATTAAATGATTTAAATTTAAAATAATTCGAAAGTTTATAATAGAAAAATTGCACTAGTAGTTTAAAAAATGAATAAATACATAAATTTTAAGAAATTGACAGGAAATGCATAGATAATGCATATAGTTTCGAATTTATGTTGAAGAAAACTGAAATTAATTAATTTTAACACCTAATTAACAAAGGTACAAAACTATTAGAAACACCTTCATTTAAAGTAAAAACTACAATAATGTTTAAGGTCTAACCTAAGTTTTAAAATAATTTGTTCCTATTTGAAAATTTAATTTTATGACACTGGCAACATTTTTGTCTTTTCTGACAATTACAGTTTGACAGTTTCTGACTTTTGGAATGGACTGTTTCAAACACGATAAATAAAGAAAAACTAATAATTTTTTTTTTTTTTTTTTTAAGCGCTAACTGTTCAACTGTTAGGCTAATAAGCCTGTCTATACCATAGGTACATGTTGGAACAGAGGTTCATATTATATTCGTGTTATTAGAATTGGTCTTATTGAATTCCACATACAATTTAAACATGAGATAGTACTAGGCCTTATAACATGTAGAAACGTCTTAGATTTTCAATATTTACAATTCTATTTTTTGTTTATATTGTAATATTTTATATTTTACTTATATTGTATTCTGTATCTGCGAGTTATATTATTTAATTAAATTATTTATTAATATTTTGCATTTGTTTATATTTTTATATTAAAGTATTTTTTATTAAAGTTTTATAATTATTAATTATTGATTATGCCATTAATTTGAACCCAATGGCGAATGGTAGCTGAGTCGATTCGAAAACCAGAAAAGTTTTTTTCACTTTCACTAGAATTCGAACCCGGGCCCTTCCGCATGAAAGGTCGGCACTCAACCACTGTGCCACCCAGCTGTTTATTTAATTTAATTATGTATATTAACATCGACTGATTTATTTATATTTTCATTAGATGTAAATATATAGTTACAAAATATGAGTTCATGCTCCTTTTGCATAAGTAAACATATTGACTAAACATAATATTGCAAAGCTGTGTTTCTTAGGAGGAATATACGCCCTTCAGTACGTTTATTACTAAGTATTTATTAGACAACTAAATTTTCTTAAATAGTTTATTGAGAATATGGAGATCTACCCAAATAGTCAGAATAACATAATATAAAAATATTCGGCTTCAATTCTCCTATATGGAAGTGAAACTTGGTTTCAATTAACGAACGTCATATAAAAAAATTGCAGGTTTCATCAAAAAATTTCTGTGCATTATATGAAAAATATTCTGGCCAGAGGGGGACAACTAATGAAGAATTGTAGCTAATAACACAATAAAAACCTATCCAGATATATATATTAAAAAAGAAATACAGATAGATTGGATAAATACTGAGAAGGGACCCCATTACCAAATAGGTATTAGATTGACTACCTCAGAAAAGAAAAAAAATAGTAGGCAGATCCAGTAACACTTGGAGAAGAACTATAGAAATAGAAATACGAAAAGAAGTTAATATATAGAATTTATTTATTTATTTATTTGTAATGCCAGACATTACTAAATATTGCCTGATAATATTAATCCTTTGCCTATTAGACATTTGGACTTATTATTAAATTGATCCGACCAGGGTTTGAATTCGAGACTTTTCAATTGAAAAGCCGCCACTTTACAGCTGAGCTATCGGTTAGATACAATATAGAATTAGATATCATGGCTTTGTCGAAGCCTCAAAGAGAGTAGAAAATTAAAAAAAAAAAAATTTGGTAATCCAGTTATAGTCCAACGCAAGACCTTTCTATTGAAAAGATGTAATCTTAATCTACATAGTACATATTTGCCAATGTTGTTAAGTACTGATAAGCAAATTTTGCAAAAATGCAGGATTAGGTGTATTTGAAAATCTAATTTTTAATTTAAAAATCTATTATATAAGATAAAGAACGCAGTATATATTCTATCACATATACAAACATTTAACTGACAGGATATTGTTACGGCTTCCTGAATATCTCACATATTCTTTGTTTATCTTTTTTTTTCTAGAATATTTTAAGAGAAAATTATATTTTCCTTTTCAATGAGTTTGTCATTTTTTAAAAAAAAACATTTTTCTAATTTTTTTTTTTTTTCCTTTTTTTTTTTTTAATTTTCTTGTCTTTGATTTAAATTTGAAAACGATAAATATTCGAAATGGTTCAAAATAAAACAATTTGGTACGTTAGTTCAAGATTTTTTTACTATTTTTTTTTGGCAAATGTTTTTTGGATATTGATTTGGAATTTTGCCTAAACATTATTAATTTTTTATTTTGTTGTTGTGCCTGAAGAAAGCAAATGACAACCAAATTGTGTAACAAGTGAAGAATAAATGAAAATTTATTAAAAATTAAAAAAAAAAGTTGGGATGTCGTGAACAGAATAGATATATAAAACACTTCTTATGTATGCTATGAAGTATATACTATACCTTTATAATATATTTCAGCTGGAGCATAGAAAGAAGTAGAAAGAAGAAGAGATGAAATATAAATGTGATAGAATTAGAAAAAAAGAAAATACTTTTGCAATTACTCATAAAATTTTAAATCTATTCTGATAAAAAGCACTCTTCTTTATTTTTAACATAAAACAGTCTGAAAATATTATGATAAACAAATATTTTCTAATTTCCATTTCCATTTTAATTTTTTTTTTTTTGTGATCCAGAAAGGTGCTTTTAAAATATTATTATTATTTTTTTTTTTAATGGAGGTGGAGATCAATGTAGAAATGAAAAATATAAAAAAAAAATTTAAAAAAAAAAACCAACATTTTTTTTAAATATTATATTTAGTATAAGTCCATAAGGTTCTTATTTTAATGCTAACAGTAGGTCATTACAGTGTGAATAATGTTGTAATGGAATGGAAAAAAATTTAAAATTATAGTATTAAATATAAAGTACTTATAATACTTCTTTTTTTTTTTACTAAAGCATCTATTTACTTAGTTTTGAAATTTAAATTTTAAGTAAATAAATGAATATTATTTACTTTTAATAAGCTTATTTAAATTTTTACAATCTTAGTTATATTAAAAATAATTTTTCAAAATTGAAATCACCCTATATTATGAATATTTTTTTTTTTTTATACCCGTGCATACATATATGAACATCGGGTATATTAAAATTGCTCCTCCGTTTGTAACGCATCGAAATATACAAGCTAGATATAGTGTCAAGGGTACGTATCGAATCAGCATCGAAAAGTGAATCGTTCTAGCTATGTGTGTCCGTCTGTCCGTCCGTCCGTCAGCACGATAACTCAAAAACTATAAGAGCTGGGAGTTCTGAAACTTTCACAAAGTAATTTTTAGACAATTTGTAGGTTCCCTATTGTTTTTGGTTAAAATCGGACAAAGGCTTCGGGTAGCTGCCATACAAATTTTTCGAAATTATATGAATATTTTCAAAATTAATAACTAAATAGAAACCAAATATAAAAACAAACAAAATGTAGTTAAATTATTAATCGATTCATGGTGTAGTGGTTAGGACATGGGACTTGCATCAAAAATGTCTCGGTTCGAATCAAGGCTTAAGCCAAAATTTTTTTTTTTGTTTTTTAAATGCATTTTTTGTTATTTATTTTCTTCTATTTTCTTTTTAATAAAATATATGTATTTATTTTATGTATGAAAAATTTTATTTTATAGAAAATTTGACAGAAAACTCTCATTTATATTAAAAATTATTCATTTTTTGTAATATTTTTATAAAAAAATTCAAAACTGTTTATTAAAACAAACAATTGATACCATAGCAACTACAATTATTTAAAAAATAAAATTAAGATAAATAAAAACTCGCTGTGTAGGCTAATTATTTATTGTTCTATGGTGTAGTGGTTAGGACATGTGACTAGTAGTCAAAACGTTTTGGTTCGAATTCAGGCTGGGGCAGAATTTTTTTTTTTTTTTAAATTCATCTTAAAACTCTCATTTATAAATTATTCATTTTTTTTTAATACATTTTTAAAAAGATTCAAAACAATCAATTGAAACCATAGCAACGATAATAATTTAAAAAAAAATTGAGATGAACAAAAAATCGATGGCTTGGATGGCTCATTTTTTTTTTACCATTTTTTTTTGTAATTAAATGTAAAAAAACAAATATTTTGAACTTTCTGTCAAACAGTTCAATTGCAATATATGAAATTCTTATTTATTTAATACATAATAGTGTACGCACGGGTATCTAAAAGTTGACAAGGGCAACTATAATCTTCCTCGTTTTTTTTAAATTCTAAAGAAATTGTTGGGAATGAGAAAGATAACAACATGGGAATAAGGAAGAGAAATAAAAAGTATGTAATTATTTTTTTAAAACTTCATTTAATCTTATATATATACCCCGGAACTTTCGTTTAAATCCATATTATATTATTTATTCTATTTCCATGAACCTGACTCTGTAATAATTATATTTTTTTTTTCTCTTTAATTTTTTCAAAATTATGTGGAGGCATGCATCAACTCAAGATAAAACAGAGGGAAAAAATAAAATAAAAATCAATAAAAAAAGAAAATACATTTCGGTATTAAATTTGACGCTTTGTCAGCAGAATTTTATGTACACGAACACTCAAAAATAAGAAAAAAAAATTAAATAGAAGGAATAATATAAGATAGAAAAATCTTATCCTTTTTTTTTGTTGGTTGGTACTAGGTTCTTGTTTTAAAAAGTATCTTACAGTATCTTAAGATCAGATACGGAAATTGTATATAAAAAATAAGTTAAGAAAATACACGGTTTTCTTCTTTTACTTTTATTTTATTCTTAGGTGCTTAAAAATTTTTTTTATTTTATTTTACATTAGAGTTTTTATTCATTTACTAGCACATTTTTAGAAAAATTTTAAAATAAATGTGCGCTCGTCCATATGTTTACAAAATTTTTACACTGTTTGAAATAAAGTAAAAAAATTAATTTCATGGTATAACCCTTTTTGTGGCTCGATCAGTTGCGAAGCCACAGCCCTCCAAAGGTTATTAAGTCCGTAAAAGCGCTACAATTAAAAAAGCATTTTCTATAAAGCATATTTTTATAATTTGGAACAGCCAATCGATAGCTGGTTTAATTAGATTTATAAATATATATATATATGTTATACGGTACTTTAATTTACTGTTACTTATGCGAAATATATTTTTTTGCGGAATTCTTGGAGTTCTTGAAATTCTGATACCTTCCAAACTGTTTAACTTAAGAACTTAAAATTTTAAAAGAGAACTAAGACCTAAGGTATGGACTTAAGAATGGCAAGGGGTCAAAAATTTATAATTTGAAATTTTTGAACACCTATAACCATTTCAAATATTTTTAAGTAATATACAAAACACAGCTCCAAACATTTTAACTTAAAAACTCCAAATTTTGGGAGAACTCAGATCTAAGGTATGAGTTTTTAAGAAAGCTTTTCAGTATGAATTTAAATTCAGTATGAAGTTGCAATCGGTTAAAAATTTAAAATTTTTCAACAGCTGTAACCTGTCCAAATTCTTTTAAGCAATATGCGAAATTCAGAGTTCAAACATTGTATTTTAACGTATGTTTACAGGTTTTCTTAATTAGAATTCGCTTACTTAAAAATTGAAAAAAATATATCTAGTTTTTTTTACAATTTTTCCTATTTATAAAAATCTTACAAAAGTTCTAAAAAAAATTTTATAAACAATTTATTCAATGTACTCTTTACCCAAAACGTATTATGGAACATTTTTTAATTTTGAAGATGTCCTTTTTTAATAACCTTTCGTTTTTTATAACTTGTTTTACTTTTTGCTACAAGTATAACACATTTTCAACTTAATTTAAATTTTAATTACGCTTTCGTTAGAAAAATTCAAAAAACAAAAAAAAAAACAATTTGCTTTTTATTTTTATTCTTCCTCTTCAAGATAACTTCAAAGTAGAAACAAAATTTTTAAGATTACAGGTGAAATTTAGAATTTAGTTTTTTTTTCATAAAGAATTTTTAAATTGGAAGATGCTGCAGATGAAGTAAATGTAATGTAAGGAAGTATTTACTTAATATAAATTTTATAAATTGTATATATTAAAAAAACATTTTTTGAATATTTTGTTTATCTTTGAGTTTAAAATAAATATTTTGGGTTTTTTGTTTTTATTTTTGATAAAATGTTTGGTCTGTTGTTTAGATTGTAAATTTAGAATACCTATAAGAATACCTGAATGTTTAACTGTAACTGTAAATTAAAAAATTGACTAATTTAAAGATATGAAATAATAGTAATTTACAATTCTACAAATCTTACAATTTTTATAAATTGTTTTTGTAAAGGACATATAAATTTAAAAAAAATTTCAAAAATTGTGAAAATTTTTTGAAAATTGTAGAATTGTAAATTTGGTGAAATAAGCCCCCAGCTAGTAAAATTGGCCAATAATTTATAAACTACAGTTTTAAAGTCCTTCAAATTTTTAGCCAAAACAAGCTTCCATATAGATGTATAAAAAAAGTATATATATAATGCATGCAATTTTTGTATTAACTACATTTTCTAAAAATAAATTTTATAACGGAATGTAAACATTTCTTTCAATTCTAAAAATATAACTTTGCGTAAAATTATAATTATATTATTGCATACTTATAGGATATTTTGAAAATCACCTTCAAAAAGAAAAATCAAATAATGAGCTGTAATTATCATAATCATAATAACGGTAAACATATTTTTTTTATTTTTATTTTTATTTAAGAACTTTATTTTTATGAGTACTTGTGGTTAATAAAAACATTCATGTATATACACACTTATATACATGTATATATTCAAAGCTTCATACGCTTTTTACTTATGTCATACTTATGTGATAAAAAAAAAACTTTTAAAAGTATTCAAACATACATACATATATAACAAAAGTGTACTTTAAAAGTAATAAGAAATTTATGATATTATTATAATTATATTTTTGTTTTATAAAATAATAATTTTGAAAATTTATTAAATTATATAAACTATATATTATACGGTTTTTTAATAGTTATTCACTGACAATATATATTTAATATAAAAATAATGTAACAAACTCATTATTTTGAAGAACTTAAAATGAATTCATTTTGACAAAATGTTTACATAAGAATTTTCATCTAACAAATATTCTCAAAAATTTTACAATTAACTTTAAAAGGTTTTTTTTTTTCCGAGCTACTTTTTTTTTTATTATACCTTGTAAATGTATTCAAGAAGGGCTTCTAAAAGACATGTACATGAATAATTATTTATAATAATGAACACATTAAAAGAAAATATATAAAATATTGTTGTAATTAAACTTTTAATGACACTTACTTACACATATTTACATAAACTTTAAAAGAACATATACACACATAAAATAAAAGAAAAACAAAGGGTAAGAGTGGCTAAATAAATTACTTATTTTTGATTTTCAAAATAACTTTACCTTTTAAAAAGTTAAAGAAAAAAAAATGAATTTCTTTTACCAAGTTCTTGAAGAAAGTTTGAAGAGAAAGTTTGGGTGCCAAATAGAATTAAATATGAAATTACATATACGGGGATGTTGCAACATATGGTTATTATTACGAACAAATTTTTAAGAAATTTTTCTCAAATTACGATTATATGTTAATGCGTTTTTAATATGCAATTTACATAAGGAAGTTTTTTTTATTAAATCATTCGTGTTGTAGTCTATGTGATATACGATAAAAGGAAATTATAATTAAAACTCTTATAACAGTTTCTGAATAGCAAATGGTTTTTTTTATATCCGTGCATACATATATGACATCGGGTATATTAAAATTGCTACTCCGTTTGAAACGCATCGATCTGGACGAGCTAGATATAGTATCAAGGGTACGTATTGGCTCAGCATCGAAGAATAAATCGATCTAGCTTTTGAAAGTAAATCGATTTAGAGTTTTGAAATTCACACAAAGCCATTTTTAGACAGTTTCTAGGTTCTCTATTGTTTTTGGTTAAAATCGGACCAAAGCTTCGGGGAGCTGCCATACAACTTTTTTGCATCAATATGAATTTCTTCAAAACTAATTATACTACGAGAATGAAAATTACACACAGTTAGTTATATAATGAATTGAGCACTTACACGGAGTTTCAAAATGTTTCGGGCCCATTTGCGTGCAGCTGCCATACAAAGTTTTCAATTCAATAATTGTGAATCTAATGGAGCTATGAGGTTAAAATTAAAATTGAGAAGGTAAAGTGATAGGGCAAGTTTCTTGGCAAAGTTTGACATCACTCGGACTAACTTTTAGGGTGGGCCAATTTTTATGTTTTTTTTAAGCAAAAATTATGTAATAATGAATTCAAATTTTTTTTGTAATATATATAACAGCTTAAGTGAAATAAATAACGGTTTATTTTATTGTATACATCATAGTTGGTATGCACGGGTATCTAAAAGTTGACAAGGGCAACTATAATCTTCCTCGTTTTAAATCAATTTTAATTTTTTAAGCATTTATGTAAAATTCAATTTATGATATTTTTTGATTCCTTTTGGTTAATAATAAAAAAATATTGAATATTTTTAATTTTAATTATAACAAAGGATATTTAAATTTTAATCTGATTCTGTTGAAAACCTACTATAAACAAAACTATTTTACAAATTCGTAATATTTTTAATTTCGGAAAAAAGATTCAACACCAATTGCACTAAATATTTGCTTTAAAATGAAAAAAAAAACGATTTTCTCTGATTATAATATTCAATTGAGGCCAATTGAAAAAAAAGTCAAGTTTTTCTTAAAATTTTTTATTAAAAATATTTTCAAGTTTTTCTGGATTCTACTTAAAATCAAAAAAAAAAAAAAAAGAATAAAAGAATATTAAAATGACTGCATAATTTTAAATAAAATTTTCAATTTAAACGTCATTTGAAAAAAATTTATCATTAATTTTTTCAATAAAGGATCAGATGAATTTTTAAATAAATGGAATATGCAATATTTTAAGAAGATATTAAATTTTAATACATTTCCTTAAAACGATAGTTCTTTAAAATGCAGCTTAATAAACTCGTATGTTATGGTTGGTAATACTATATAGTTTAATAGTATATAAATATTTAATATAACTGGGTTTAAAGTTAAAAGTAGAAAGTTTTATTAATTAAAACTTATTCTGTAAATTTCTATGGAAGCCTAAAAGTATGCAATTTATTAACTTTTTTTTTAGTAGTATTATTTAGACGTGGTACTCATTGAACTTAGTAACTGATGGTTTTAAAATATTGGGTTATCATTTGTAGAAAGTAATGTTATTATAAATATATAAATATTTTACTCTTGTTAGGAGCCTCTGTAGCGCAGTGTTAAAGTACCTGGCGTATCAATTGAAGGGGTGTGCGTTCGATTCTTGCTCAGATCGTAAGTTTTTTTTATGGAAAATTACTGAATAAAGTATTTTCATTATGATCACATATAATAAATAGTATTGGTATAATCTAATTAGTATTCAGATCTACACTGTCTCAGTGACCGATGATTTCAACATATTCTATTGTTATTTATAATATTTTACTATTTAAAATATGAAAAGTTCATTTCCCGTGACTGATTATGTTATAAATCTAAGCTTAGTTACCAAAAGGGTTAAAAAAAATTAATCCAGAAGCTAAAACTGCAAAATTCTAGATTTAGATTATTTGTTTGTCTTCAAGTGATCCCTTAAACTAAAATACTTAAAGATTAAAGTTCCATTCGATATTATTTAAAAAAAAAAAAAAAATTATAATTTTTGGTATAAATTGTTTTTAAGTTTTTGAATTAAAATATTATGAAGTTTTTCTTTAAAGCAAATAACAAAAAAAACTCAAACAATCATATTAAAAGTCTTATTTTTTGTTCTTGAACTACCATTTTGATTCATTTCCTTTTTTCAATATTTGAATCAAACAAATCAATTCTTTTTTTTTTGCAGTTTTTTTGTGATAAAAAGTCAACAAGAGAAAAACGTTTTTTTCTATTTTTCTAAATCTAAAAAAGAATTTTTTTATCATTTAAAAAAATGGAAAAATTTGCATAAAAAACAGTCCTTTTAAACACTATTAAAGATCTAAGCAAATATCTTTAATATATGAGTACTATATAGATGCATTTTTATATGCATTTCCATTTTGATGACAGTTTGTTTTGTATGTGTGTCTAAGAATTCTGAAAAATTTTCATTTTAAAAGTGAAAAAAAGTAGAATGTATATGTATTGAAAAAAAAACAAACACTATAATAACAAAAAAAAAAAATTGAGGAAATTTTTGTTATACTGAAAAAAAAGGGTATAAAAATACAAAAAAGAAAAAAATGAGACAACAAAGGCTTTTAAAAGCCCTTCAATCACATTTCAAGCATTTTTAGTTTCAATCAATGGCATTGATTGCATTTTCGAAAATTAATTTCTCACAAAAAAAAAATAAACTTAAAATATTATATACTAAGAGTATATTATGTATACATGTATGTGCTTTTGTTAGATTTGCTATTTGATTGGAAAATTAGAAAAATTTCAAACAGAAGTTTTTTTTACCAAAATAATGTTTTATTGATTCTATTTCAAAAAAAATTCAAAATTTTTCAATTCTGAAAGAGTTTTTTCAAATTTTTGAAATTTATTTAAGAAAAAATTAATTGAAAACAATCTATAAGTTTATTTTAAACAAAAAAACTAAATTCCTTCTTGTATTTGATTATTTTAATCGATCAAAGCAACCACTTGAGTGACTTGACTAATGCACATAAATATTGTATATGTACGAGTATATACAAAAATTTGATTAAATGTTTTAACGACTCAGAGAACATGTAAATGTTTTTAATAGCATCGGAAGCTGGGATATGTATGAAAAAAAGTATGCTTCAAAATACAAATTATAAAATATGGCCGAATTTTTCTGACAATTATGATTAATATACATTTAAAAGTTTATGTAGTTGGAGTTGTCATATTTTTTTATAAAAAGTAGTTAATAGTAATTTGAGTTAAATTAATTTTGTAATATTAAAATATGAAATTTTTGGAAAGGAGGCAATTATGAAAGCTTGAAAAAATAAAAATAAATGATGTAGAAGATTTTGAATACAAATTAAAATAAATTGTTAAAACAGAATTGTTGTTTTGAATTCCGATTTGACATTTGGACTTATTATTAAATTATTATAATATGTACTATATTTCTTTTATTAGATATGATCCGACCAGGGTTTGAACTCGAGACCTTTCGATTGAAAAGCCACCACTTTACAACTGAGCTATCGGTCAGATTCATTATTTTAATTCAATGTAAACTTTAAGTTTTAACAATTATGAGTCAATTTTATTTTAAATTCAAATAATTTAATTCGTTTCTATTATTTTAATCTAAGCAAATTGACAATTAATAAATGTTATTTAAGTTCAAGGCTTCAAATTTATTTTTACTACTTTAATTTAAGCTTAAAAGTTTTAGTTTAGTTTTACTATATTATTTGGAGCAAATATGGTTGTTGTTTCTACGTCCAAGACTTATATAGCAAGAACAAGTTTTTGTTCATGCTTTAGGTAAGTGTTGCAAGGCTGAGGAGAATTAGTAAAAGTTCAGTAATAACTGATAGATAAATCAAGCTTGGTATCGATAACAGATATTGCCAGGTTAATTTGATTTTACAAATTCCCAAATGAATATCATTTGAACCTCTATAATAATCTCTCAAAAGCGACTTACTACTTTGAATTTTCAAATTGAATTACAACTTATTCAAAGTCAATCACAAATTTCTTTAAGTGAATCAAAAACATTTCGTTATTGTTCCAAACTCTTTTCAAGCCTTTTCTTTTGTAAACCTTTTCAATTTCAAAAAAAAATTTTTAATTTTACAACATGACTTAATTTAAGCTGAATTGAAATTGATCAAGTTGTTTTTTTAAAATAGAAAGGGTTTCAGTTTTTAAAAGGCTTCAGTTACGAATTAGTTTGAAATGAATCTGATTAACTTGATTGATTTTTGAAAAGATTGTTTTTGAAGAGTATATGGTATATAAATACAGCATTATAACATTTATAATAAATATATCATTCGAATTTCAATAAAATTAATTATTAACATATTCGAATATTGAATTTTTAATTTATTTTCGAATTCCCAAAAGAAATAATATTTTTTTTACAACTACAATTCACCACATAGTTAAAATTTTCAAGCATATGTTTCTTACATTTTTCTCAAACTATAAATTTAATCTTTTTAATTTCTAAATAGTGCCAAGTTCATGATACTTGATCCTATTTTACATTTCTATTTTCTAAGTTTCTAAAAAAAAAGTTTACAGCCAAAAAATAAAAAATAAAACAATATTATTCGTTTTATGCAGTTTTATATTTAAAAAAAAATTTTTTAACATCTGTTTCTTTGCCAACAATCACAGAAAAAAACTGAATATAATAGTTTCTTATAATTAATTTAAGTTACATTTTTATACATTCCTTTTGATAAATAATTTTAATTTTTTTTTTTTTTTAAACTTAAAAGATATTTTAAATATTTACATTAAAAAAAAAAACAAAACAAAGTTTTTGGAATCAAAGAACAATAGTTTTTCCATTACTATTGTATTTTGCATATGTACCGCAAGTGATTATAAATTTAATTAAATACCACACAATTGATTTATTATATTCCTATTAAATTAAAATAAAAACAAAATGTTTTGTATAATATTATTAACTTTGTTTTATTTTTTGGCCCCCTCATTTTTCTTTTCAGTTTTCCATTTAATTCTAATTTCCATCTGAAAATACAATTATTTCATGTGAAATCTCAGTAGTAAATTTTTTTACCAGCGCACACACACACAAAAAAATACGAAAACAATGAAAAACTCATTAACATTCAAAGAGAAAATTTCCAAAATAAAAGAGAAATGGTAAAACAATTTTTTTTTTCAAATAAAAAGGCTTCCATTTTTATTGTCACAATTCAACAATTAGAACGTATATAATATACACCATGCATGCATACATAATTCCGTAATATTTGAAAAAATTTTCAAGGATTAAAAGCATATAAATCCAGTAGGACAATCACAGCCCTGTTAAAAAAATAAAAAAGGAAAATAAAAAAAAACAAAAGCAAAAAAAAACAAAAATAAAAACTTGTAAAGAATGGCTCTTAAGAGTAAATGCCATATACCTTTATAATAGAAAAACAAGTGATAATAAAAAACCAAGGGTTTTTAAAAAAGCACATTTTCAAAATAATATAGTGTTTCATACTAAGTATTTTATCGGAATATAATGTTCAAACTTTAATATTAACGTTTAATTTAGGAAATATATACGTTGGTGACTAAGTTACTGCTTACTTATAAAAACAGTAAATTTTTTATTTTAAAGTTCTAATAGCCCTTCAATGGGAAGGATGGGGGAAGGTTGCCAAATTTCTCAAAGACCTAACTTCATCTAAACCCCCCTCTCCATTTTTGTAGTTTCTAGGAATTAAACCAAAATTTGTAATTTTACTTAGAATTTTATTATCTAAGCAAAAATGGGTAAAATTGAGAGACACTTTCTTCAATTTAAGGAACCGCTTTTAAATTTAAAAGAAACCTTTAACATATATTAAAATATAATGTTGGACCTTCAAATTTTGTATATTAATAAAAAAAAATTGGACAGGTTAAATTCAAGTTACAAGTGTTTAAAAATAGGAAAATTTCAATTTTCGAGCCCTTATTGCTCCTAAATAGGGGGCTTGACAAAAATATTTTGTTAACCGACTCCTACTAATTTCTGATTATCTAACTTCTCCCAAAATTTCAAGACCCTAGCTTGAACCATTCAGAAGATATGTGTGGTCAAAAATTTTGAAAAATTGAGTTTTGTGTAATGTTAAATTTTAGTACAGTATGGCGAGTGGCGATTCTTAACATTTGTCTTTTAAAAATTTATAAAGTTTATAAAACTAGCTATCTTTTGCCGTTTTCAGATTGAAAATTCACCTAATAGAACTCTTGTTATAACAATTTGAATATAGGGCTTTTCCCAACTTCGGAAGGCTGCAGCTCCGTAACGGGTGGGGCTACAGAACTTTGAAAAAAATTCTTCTACGAAATTATTTTTTTTGTAATACCTACTCTTGGCTAAAATTCTTTTTTCTATTTCAAACGATGTAAAAGTTTTTGTAAATATACGGACGGACGGACGGACAGACGGACGGACAGAGTGAAACTATATAGGCACATTTTTACAAAATTTTTTTGAAAATGTGCTAAAAATACATAAAAACTATTTTGCACATTTTATGTATTCATACCTCGTTAGAATTTAAATGATATATCCATATATTCTACGTTTTATTATACGCAAATACGTACATCGGATATATATGTATATGTATATATGTATAACCGTATAATAGATAGGAAAGTAATTATATAGAAAACGTTATATAAATGAATGTTGGTGCTATTTTTATGATTATTGTACATAGATCTTTATTAATATATATACATTTATATAAGTATGATATTTATTCTTTTGTTTAAATGGAAAAACAGTGTTTCAATTTAGTCATTTTACATATATATATATGTATAGAATCATTAGCTTAGTTAGAAAAAATTGTCAACTGTAAGGCTAGAATAAAGATATATTTTAAATAAGATCCATGTGAAAGAAATATAGAGAAATTGAAGGGAAAAATTACAAGGAAGTTTTTGAAATAAAAGTAAATAATATAGTCGGTTTGCTCCTATATTATACATTTATATATTTATTAGTTCAAGTTTATTTAGATATAAATTAGATTTAAAAATTGCGTTCAAATTTCTTAAATACAGTGAATCACATATGATTCATATAAACGTCAAATAAATTTTGTTTTGAATAAACGTCAAAACGGAAGAGTATGTTAACTAAGACATCACACTTATATAGACTCTTTAATAATAATTTTCTACTCAAGTTTTGACAATTTGAATTATTTATACAAAAAAATTGGAAATTATGATTTCTTTATATTATTTTAATTAGTACTTAAATTTTGTATTACTGTTAGAAAGAACAAACCAGTTAGGGAGAATAATGAAAGTTACTTAAAATATGATAATACTCTTATTATTTTAATTTCTTTAAATAAATTTTACATAAAATTACTAAATGAAAGAAAACGCGTAACTGGATTTTCCTAATAAGGTAAAAACACAATTCCAACCACCGACGAAATTTTAAAACATATGAGTTCTTATGTATTTGCACATAATTGTGACAATCGTCGCCCAACCAAATTTTCGTCGTCGTCGAAATAGGTTTATTTTCTAATTTTTTCGCTGTAGTCCAGTTTACAAACATTTTTAAACGTAAAAAACAAATTTTTTAAATTTGACAGAACTCTTTTATTTTAAACATTTGTTAGAATGTTAATTTTTAAACTATATTTTTGTTTATATTTTTTATTTTTCGCTTCGCTACAATTATGTTTCTTCTGACCAAAAATAGTTGAGCGGAGTGAATTTAGCTGGTGGTCGGTAGTCGGTGGTCGGAATTGTGTTTTTTCCTATATTTAGAATTTCTTAATTTGTAAAGAAAATTCAAACTAATTGCCATTTTAATACCTAGACCTTTAGACTCTTTGTACATCCCACAATCGTATTTGTTTTTATTCTTTTTTCACTCCTTTAAGGAATATAGGGCATTCACCAAGTCTTTTTAAACTAGGCTTCAGTTTTTTTAATTGTTTTATTCACTAAGCCGGTGATATTCATAATCTAGTTGTACAAGATTATGAATACACAAACTTTAAATTTTGTACGCCATCTATTATCTTACACAAGAGTTATTTATATATTTTTATATTATGATATAAAATATTCCGATAAAATTTTACAATTTTACAATATTTTTTTTATTAGATATGATCTGGTTGTTGGAACCCGAGATCTTCCACATGAAAGTCGACGTCCTTACCACTACGCCATTTGTCAGCATCGTATACTTTCTTTTAATTGATGAAGTAAAATTATTTAACTTGTTTATGTTATATATTTTATATTTAAATCATATTTGGTTATCAAGGAGATTTTGTGAAAGAAAAATTATTTTTCAAATAAATATTTTATAACCTATGCGGAAATTTAACCTGCACACACCCAGTACACAATCGTTGCCTTCGGAAATATTACTAATTATTATTTTGTTAATTTGACTGACTTTTACTACTAATTCGGAACAAATTAATAATTCTCATATCATATTCTAAAATGAAACATTGTTCGCTAAAACTCTTATATGGTACAGTAATTTTAATTATTAAATCTATTTTTATACTTATTTATTTTTCTTCTAACAACTACACCTATACCTATAACAGTTTGAATATTATTGTTTTTCATTGTTTTTTACAATTTTCACTTTTTTTCTCTTTTATGCAGTAATTCTTTCAAATGACTGTGTTTTTTTTTTTTTTATTATTGTTTTATTCATTTTTATGTGTGCTTTTATAATTAATGAAAGCTAAAACTCTAACTAACAAAAAAGGACATCCATAAACTACACATATATGAAAAGAACGGTAGGTTGTCGTTTTTTTTTTTGAATTAGAACTAGAACACATAGAACAAGACCAAAAAAACTAAACTAAAAAAGAATCTGTGTATATTTAAACTAAAACTGAACTGAACCGAATTGAATAAATATACAACAACAATAATGTATATAGTAGAGTAGGAGAAGAATATTGAAAAGGAACAAAGAATAGGAAAAAGGGATAGAAGATATTTTATAACAAACAAACAAACAAGTTGGAAAAAAAAATTCATAAATAAATAAAAATAAGGGCGTTTTGTAATGTTGAATGGTGGTATTCATAAGAGAAACAAACAACAACAACAAATTAAAAAAAAAAAAAACAAAAAAAAAACTTACTAAAACTCTTGTTTTTGGTTTCACACAACAAAGTTACCACATTACCGTAAATTTTGTATCGTTATATCCTACCTTATGTTACCTTTTCACATTTCATGGTTATTATATACCCAGATCAAACTTAATTTAATATATATATATATATTTAAACATTTTTTTTAATTGTATGTATTTGTATATAATCCGGTATGTAATATATGTATATTATATATTATGTAACTATATATATATATATATATGTAAATGTGTAAATGTATATACAATATATTTTCTACTTTGTATTAAGCTTTTAGTTTTTATTTTATGTTTGTTTGGTCATGCATTTTATATAATAACGGTATATCCATTATAAATATATTGATTTCCGGCAGATCTTTTTGTTTTTTTTTTAAAATTTGAATTGCGTAAATTTTAATCTGTATCATATTCCATATAGGATTACCAGTTTAAATGGAAGCGATTTAAAAGTTATAAGGTATAGTAAAAATGAGATAAGATAAGATATAAGATAAAAGATTAAATATGATCCTATATAAGTTATTGTGACTTGAGAGTTTAGTTTGAATTTACGCTATATTAAGAGTAGACTTAAAATAGTATTTTCTAAAATGAACTGATTTTACCGTTGATTATTGACTACAGTCGAACCAATTTTTGAATATTTATAACCTAAAATCTATTAAATTTTGATTTGGTACATTAATTTTGCAAAGTATTTTTAAAACAGTTATTTTACAGCTTGATATTTATATTTAAACTTCAAATTTATCAAATGAGTACTTCAGTAGTACTTATTAATGACTTGTATAAAATGAGACCGACAATAAGAACACATTACCTATGCTTAAAGAAGCCTATAATCTGCAAAGGTGTAATAGGCTAGAATTAAAACTTTGAAACTAAGCTAAGATAAAGTTTCTCGGACATTGAAAAACCGCTATAAAAATTCCGCGAATTTTCAAACTAAAGGCCAATTTTATTCGGAACGATGTTTATTCAGTTTAAATTTTTATATTTTCAGTGTAAATTTTATTTTAAATCCTTTGATATTGAAAATTGTTTTTAAAAAAATAATTGGGAAGGGTTGTAGAGTTGGTTTAAAAATAAAGGTTTTACTAATCTGTTTAGCGGGATTTGGGAATTGCAGCGCCAGATTATTTTAAATGGTTTTAATGTTTGCTCACATATTTCGTATTAAAAAAGCGGTATAAGAGTTTGTTACAAAATTAATGTTCTATTAATTTATTTAACCAATCTCAAGTTATTTCTGGACTGTCCAATTTTTATATTCGTTTTCCACTTCTTTAAAAGGAGTACAGACATTAACCAAGTCATTCAGTTTCTTTAACAGTTATATTTACTAAGCCGTTGATTACTTGGCTATATAACTATTGTATAATATTATAAATACACAAATTGTATATTTTGTGCGCCATCTATTATATTAAACAAGAGCATTATTTCATATGTAATCTTATTTTACGATATAAACTTTTACGATATTTTTTTTATTAGATATGATTTGATCGGGGTTTGAACCTTAGACTTTCACTTGAAAGCTCGACGTCTTAACCACTACGCCATTTTCTGTCAGATCTCCAATTTAGCTGACCAAAACTCATTTCTTTTCTGGGAAAATGTCTTCTTCTTCTTCTAAGGCGCTACAGTCCGTTGTCGAATCTTGGCCTCCTTATAGGTTTCGTAACAATAATTTTTACTGGATAGGGCTGTTAACCGTATACCAAACCCCCATCTTTGGAGCGTTGGATTTGAAAAGTTGCTTCAGACTTTGTTATATAATGCGTTGAAGCTCTCATAACTATGTTACGAGTTTAACTGCATTATATAACATTTTCCTACTTCCTGAGAGGACGATGTATGTGGCCATTCACGATGTAACTTTTCTCCCCACCTCCTTTCTCAACTGGGCTTGGGACCGTTTACGGTGGAGAGGGTCTAAAAATATGTTTTCGAGGCGGACTTCATTATGTCATTACGATATAAGGATAAAAATTCAATTGATTATTAAACCACAAGGTTGAATTTAAATACATAATTCGATATTTTCCGTATAGTCAGTTTAATTGATTATAACACGTATCTTGGACCATTTGCCATTTAAAACAAAATTTCTCTAAAAGGTTATCTATATGTAAAATACATTTAAATTAAACGAGGACATTTTAAACTTTTTTTTTTATAGTTATCGTTTTTAAAAATAACTATCAATAACGATGAAAAACTTCAATTAAAGATATTTATAGTTTAGAATTAAAGTTTAAAAAGATAAAGTTGGGTTGTTTTTTGTTATACAGTTGTAGTTTTTGCAATAATGTTGTAATTAAATTTCGATAGATTATTGATTAAATAATTTGTATTTAAATTAAACGTATATATGTATATTGGTTAAATAAAAAATATTATCAATAAATGATAATTAAACCATAGTTTTTCGGTTGATATGCAAATAAAAATCATTTGAATATATGAAAAAATTTGTAATAAAATTAGTTTTTAAATACCGATTATTTTGATTATTGATTTTATATTATGTGCCTACTATATATACATATATACCTATTAGATGTGGTTTTGACAGTGTTATTAATCAATTTCATGCTTTTAGTATAGAAAATAATTAAAACAAAAACCAAACGAAATGTAATTGATAATCCCAATTGAATTGAATAGAAATAAAACTTATTTGTAACATTTATTGGAATGTTTTTTAATTTTAGAAAAAATGTTGAGAGTAAAAACACTAAACATTAAAAAATAATTTAAAATTGAAATCACTTTAGGTTAAAACCCTAACTGAACTGAACTAGATAAAGTATTAATAAAACATTTTGGATTCTAAAAATTTAGTATTGACTTCAAATCTATAGTAATTCTGTGATTGGAAAATTTTATAATTTAATTGTTCGAATGATTTGACAACATTTTTGCAGTATTTTAACTTTAATATAGAAAAACCAAATTCGCGGGTACAGGTTATAAATATTAATAATAATAATAATAACTTTAATATAATTCTAGTTTAATTATTTATTTTACCCTACAATTCGAGTATTGAGTTATGCAATTATTATTGAATTATGTTATAATAATATTTTAACATTTAAAAATTTCCAAAATTTTTAATAAAAACTTATTATTAATTGGCTTTTTGTCTGTTTTGGTACGAATTCGTAAACGATTTTAATATAACTAACTTCCGGCAAGATGGGATTTGAAATTTCCAAAATAACTTTTCCTCTGTTGAAAATGGAATACTAACACGCTTTTGGATTTTTTTTTATACCCTCCCACCTATACTTTGAAAAATTTTCCTGTCTTTCAAAATGCTGTTTAAAATTTAAAAATTTTGCATAATTTTAGGATGAAGTCATACAAGGAAAAAATTCATATTTACAAGTTTTTAAGAAAATCTAAATGTGGTCAAGAATTTGTATGGGATTATTATTATTGTGTTCGGATAATTTATTTTATTCTATTTAGTCCCATTTAAAAACGGAATATCTAATATATTAAGATAATATTAAATATTTATAAATTTACCTAAAAAATTTAAAAATTCTTTAAGTGTTCTTTTGAGTTTTTTTTTTAAAATTACCTAGAAAATTAATGATACCATTTTCTTTTTGACTTAATTCATAACTCAATATGAAAATCTGTTTTATGAATTTAAATTACTCCCAAAAGAATAATTTATCAATATTATATATTGTAAAATATATGGTCGAATTTTTATAATACATGAGTGTAAATAGATAAATAATAAATATCCAATATTTAAGGAGTTATATTAAAATGTTTTTTAAACTATCCAAAACTTTAAAATTTTTAAAATCAACATGAGAAAAATTGGTAAAAAATTAATAAGACGTTTGGGTTTTATGGTCCAAAATCTTAGCTCTCATTATACTTCTTTCCAAGCCATCATAAGGTGCGAAAGTTAAAATTTATTTAATTTAAAATAATTAATTGAAATAGAAAAATAGATTATAAAGATGCTTTTTATTTTTGTTGTCAATATTATAAATACAATAAATTACTAATTTATACATTTTACAAAGGAGTTCAAGGTTAGAAGAAGAATACATTTTAAAATTTCGTGGATTTTACAAATGCGAAATCAAAAATGAAAATGCCAAAATTCAAATAAAAATTTGAAATGTCAAAAAAAAAATCAAATGAATTCTTTTTTAAAACTTCCTACCTTTAAAAGCATTTGGTCTAGTCAAAAGTGAATTGTCAATATTAAACAGCAATTGTTGTTTTTGTTAAGTTCAATAAAAATAATTTGAATTTAAAAATGAATTGGGAAATTAAAGTAATTATACGATTTGAATATCTAAAGGCTGGGTGGCACAGTGGTTAAGTGCCGAATTTTCATGCGAAAGGCCCGAGTTCGAATCCTAGTGAAAGGGAAAACATATTCTGGTTTTCGGCTCGACTCAGCTACCATTTGCCATTCGGTTCGAATTAATGGCATAATCAATAATTAATAATTATATATCTTTAATAAAAATACATTTTTAATAACAATATAAACAAATGCAAAATATAAACAAATAATTTAATTGAATAACAAACTCACAGATATAGAATACCATATAACTAAAATACAAAATATTGCAATATAAACAAAAAATAGAATTGTAACTATTGAAAATCTAAGATGTTTTTACATGTTATAAGGCCTAGTACTAACTCATGTTTAAATTGTATGTGGAATTCAATAAGACCAATTCTAATAACATGAATATAATATAACCCCCTGTTCCAACATAGGCAGGCTTGTTAGCCTAACAGTTGAACAGTTAGCGCATAAAAAAAAAAACAAAAAAAATTTATTTTAAAATCTTCACTCATATTTTTTTATTACTCTCAAATTTATAAATCGAAATGACAAAATATCATAAGCTCAGATAAAAACTCAAATGGAATTGGAAATTTCTAAAATCAAAACATATTATTTAGTTCTGAAATTCAGTGTTTCAAGTATTATTTGCAAAGCTTTTTACGTATGTTTTTATTATTGAGTCGATTTTTGAATAAAGCAAAAAAAAAACTCAAATGTTAACTAACATACACAGCTGGTGGTTTTCTAGTATCGATATGCTGGCTAAGTACAGTTTCATTGCTGAAAAAAATGCTCAATAAGATTCAAATATTAGTCCTTATACTTGCAAAAATAAAAGTATCAGTAAAAATACTGGTACTGTTACCTATCAGTATTTTCCAGTATTTGTAGTGGTACTTACATATTTTTTCTTATACTAGAGTACTAGTATTTGAATTTTACTGAGTATTTTTTTCAATAATACAGTACATTCCTTTCTTTAAAATAAAATTTATTTACTAATTAATTTATATTTTTTTTTTATTTATTTACTTTTCCTATTTATCTATTTACTACTTTATTATATATACA
The DNA here is from genome assembly GCA_963082915.1 of Dolichopus griseipennis. Taxonomy (NCBI): domain Eukaryota; kingdom Metazoa; phylum Arthropoda; class Insecta; order Diptera; family Dolichopodidae; genus Dolichopus; species Dolichopus griseipennis. Next base: position 84,316,448 of record OY720443.1, read on the forward strand.
TACATTTATAACATCATTTAAATTAGCTTAAACAAATTCAAAAAAAAACTTCAAATATCAAACAGAGTACAAAAAAAAGAGTATTAAAATTTAAACTATAAGTACTATTTTAATTACCAAAATTTTTTACTTTTCTTCATTATAATCAAATTATTCATTAAGTTATCTGTTATATACCATATTATATACCTTTTATTTACATAAAAATTTATTATGAAAAATTATAACTTAATTCTGTGTAAAGACATGCAGTCATCTTTATGTAATTTATTTTTAATATTAATAATTTTACATCATATCTTTATGGGATATCTATATATAACTATGAAAAAGTATATATATATATACTTATATATTTAAATACTACTTACTTATTATAGTTATTATTAGGTTTATTATATTTATATAATATATATACATTTACTTAAGAGTTTCCTAATGTAATATTATAGAATAAATGAAAAGCTTTTATAAATGCAATTTGTCTACACTGTAGCGCCTTATGTTCTTTAGGTTTTTCTTTTGAATTTTCAAATTTTTTAAAGGATAGAGGGGGCAATAAATAATAATTTATTCTATAACTGTAACTGATTGTTGAAAATATTTTTTTATGGTTTTTTGTTTATTGTTGTTGTTGCTATTTTTTTTTTTTTTTTGTTTATATAATTGTATTTTGTATTTTTATAATTCTTTTTATTATTTTTGGCTAAAATCCAAATAAAATTTTCATTTAAAAAATTTTGACCACAATAATCCCTAAGAATAAAAAAAATTTTTTTAAACCATATATATATATATATATATATATACAAGTATATATACAATCATAAAAACATACTTAATGTAATATGAAAATTTTGTTTTAAGAAGAAAAACCAAGTTTTGTAAAGAATATTTTCAATGGTAATTTGTTGTGTTACATTTGGTTTTATATGTATATTTTTATGTACAAATTGATTAAAGAATTCTTGTATTATGAACTTGATTTTCCGTTCATACGACGATAAAGAAGAATTTACAATAAATAAGAATTCAGTTATGTTGAATACTAATATATAAGCTAAATTAATGATTAATGAGTTTTGTAAAAATATTTAATTCACTTTTTTCTTAACTTTTATCCATAGGGGTTGATTACAAATTTGTCTGTCTGAATAATGCAATTTTCAGTAATTTAGTAAACCTTTATTTAATATAATTTCGAACTGGTTTATTTTCATTCTGAACTGCTCAAATAAAATGGTGCTATTCTAAGAAGTTTTAAAAAGAAGTTCAATTTTTTTTTTTTTACCACCCTAGTAAAATTCTAAGAACGAATTTCTTTATACATAGCTAAGAGAGTGGATATGTAGGCTTGACTATGCGGTTAAGGAGTTAGGAGGCAAATAGGATACAGGAGGAGAGTTGGGTGGTAGGTTAGAAACAAACTTATTTTAGATCTTTTTAAAACGTTGCAAATTGTATAATGGAATATTTCTACAAGAGGTGACCACGTTGTGGTGTAAACATGCTCCACATTCTAGCAGTTCTCACAATAACTGAGTTTCCATAACCAGTTTTGAGCCAGTTAGAGATTTCCACTGTGTAGAAGTGAGCACTTCAGGCCTCCTGGGGTTGAAATTGTTAAAAGGGAGGAATTATTGATTTTCATTTAATAGCGCAAGTGTCACTTACCAGACAGTTCAAATGTATTTCGCGGCGACAGCTCAAATGTATTTTCTTATTTATATCAATGAAAGGAAGGTTAAAGTTTTTATGGTAGTTTATATTTTCGGACAGTAGATATATATTGGATATTATATTTTATTATCGTGTATAATAGAGTTATTAGGTCTTCTAGAATTTAATGAACATTGATTTAAAAATCGTATATATGATTTAAAAATCGTAAATATAATATTATTTCTAATTTGAAAACAAATTAATATGTTTATAACATACATATAATATGTATACATATTAATCTGTGTATACCAACATTGTATCGCAAAATATAATTAAATAAGAATAAAAGATTAAATGTTACAACATCATACTATACATATCCGGTTTAATAAAATTTCAAATATTGTTCCAATATAGTCTGTAAGTCTGAACGCCTATAAATTATTCATACACATACATATAATTTTCTAATATAGTTTTAAAACAATGTTTATTTAATAATCAATGTAATAAAGAAGTGATGACTCAAATTACGTAATCTACCAAAATTATGAAATGTCATAAATTTATTTGAACAAATAATTTTAATAATGAACGAAATTTTGTGATATGTATCCCAAGAGATGACGACAATTATTTTTATACTAGTGCAAAGAAAAAGTCATAAGTATAATAATATTGCTCCTCCTTTTATAATGCATCCATCTAGACATAACAGACATAAACTAAAGTGTTTTGTTCGAATCAACATCCGAAAGAAAGTCTTTATAATAAGTATGTGTTTGTTCGTCCGTTCGTCTGCATGATAACTTATAAAGAAAAAAAACTAGAGTTAAGTAATCCACATTAAGCGATTTTCAGACAATTTGTAGGTTCACTACCGGCTTTGAATAAAATGGACTAAGTCTTCGGGTAGGTGCCATACAAATTGTTTGAACCCATATGAATATCTTCAAAAATTTATGGGAGGATAAAAATGACAAAGATTAAGTTATTAATCTAATAAAGTTAAGGCTACATTTTAAGGCTAATATATTAAGGCCTCATTTTGGGCCAAACAAATTGTTCAATCTTACACCAACATATCATTAGAACTAATAATACTATATAGTTGAAATTAAAACTACGTAAATAAATTACAATGGTAAGCTCGTTTGCAATTTTAGAGATCTGTCGGGGAAAAGCTAAGTGTAACTGCCATAGAGATTGGTGGCACATATATACATCTTTACAACTTAGAAGTCTAGTTGGTTCTAATTTAAAATCCGTTTTTAATATAATATGGCAGCAATTTTTCGAAGTTTTTAAAAATTTGGACCCCAATCTGGATGGCTGCCGTACAAAGTTCTCAGTCTGATTATTGTGAATATAGTGAGCTTACGAGGTAAAAATTAAAAATAAGCAAGAGTATTAATTGGGTAAATTCATTAGCAAAATTGGACTTTACAATTTTTGAGATGTGCTAAATTTTTTTTTGTATTTTTTTAAATATATTTTATTTAAACGCAATATTGGGTTCTCACTGGTAACTAAAAGTTGACAAGGGAAACTATAATTCTTTTGTTTTTATTTCTTATTGTAACCAAAAATAAATGAAAATTTTTGTTATGTTTATTAGTATTTTCATATTTTGTTTTTTTTTTGTTTTTTATTTTGACCAATGAACAAGGACAACAATATTGTTCTTGTTAAAATATCAAACTAAAAAGAATATTTTTTTACGTATTTGTTTTTCTTATTATTGTTGTTGTTGTTCTTATGATGTTGTCAATTTGTTTTTGTTACTTTGTACTTTCTTAAATTGAAATGAATTGAATTTGTATTGAAAGCTTATGTTGACTTAAAAAATATTTAAATATAATTTTATACATTTTTTTTCTTTGTTTCTTCTTCTTGTGATTAAAAGGTTACCATATATTATGTATAATTGCATAACATATATTATGTATACAAAAAAAATTCATATATATGTACAAATATATGCATGCACTAAATATATACATAAATCGTAAAATAATATTATTGATTCTAAAAATATAATGTAGGTATGTGTGCAGGGTTGTACATATGTTAATGAAAAAAAAAAAAAAATAAAAAAAACGAGGAAGAGTGTAGTAGAGTAGACTGTGTCAACTCTGGAATACCCGTATGAACGTATCATATACATTATATCATCCGGTTAATTACTTTTGGCTTTATTAAGTGTAGTGGAATACTCATATAAAATAAAGAGTTGTATGGCAGCTACTCGAATCCTCTGTTGTAGACCAACCAAATTTTGCAGAAACTTTGGCCATTACACTAAACAATTATTGGCAAAAATTCAGACACCCAGCTTCATTAGGTGGAGAGTAATGCTCATATAAAATAAGGAGTTGTAAGGCAGCTACTCGAACCCTCTGTCGTAGACCAACCAAATTTTAAGAAACTTTTGCCATAAAACTAAACTACTTTTGGCAAAATTTCAGACACTCAGCTGTAATAGGTACAGAGTAATGCTCATATAAAAAAAAAAGTTGTATGGCAGCTAACCGAACCCATGGACCAAAATGGCTGGATTTAAATAGCGATGACGGCTATTGCAAAAAAACGAGTTTGCGAAAATTTCAAGATCCTAGCTCCTTTAGTTTTTGAGTTATCGTGCGGACGGACAGACGGACAGACGGACGGACGGACGGACAGACGAACGGACAGACGGACGGACGGACGGACATACATAGCTAAATCGATTTATTTTTCGATTCTGATCCGATCCATACACTTGAGTCTATATCTACCCCCCTTCCTTCTCTGCGTCACAAACGTAATGGCAAATTTATTATACCCTTTGACTATATAGTCATACGGGTATAAAAACAAATATTTTTAAAAGGATAACTATATGGTGAATGAAAGGATAACATAAAGCAATAAAATTTTCAATGTTGAAGTGACATATTGTGGTATTCTTAAAAAAATAAAATTAACACAAATAAAAAAGGAAAACTTTTAATTAAATTTTTCCTACTTGAATATTTTTTTTTATTGATTGTTTGAAAAGAAAAATTGTTCACTGAATCGATTTCCAATTCAATAATAAACAATTTTCAAATAAATAATATTTGAAATATCAATTGTCATGTGTATATGTCAACTTAAATGTCAACTGAATATTGTGGTATTCAATGTATAAATCGTATATGAACATATATAAAATAGTTGGTCAAATGTATTTGAAAATACACATAATTAGGTTGAATAAAATCAAATAAACAATTTGTCTACAGTGTTTATTAAGGAATCGAAAAATTTTTGCAAAAACTTTTTATTTAATAAATTAGTGAGCTTATTGTTGTTTAGTTTTTAATGGTATTTTGGTTAAATTTAAACGTCAGCCAAACTTTATCATTTCTTCTTTAATTGAATGTCAATTTATTGTTTGTGATAGTTTGTTTTGAGTCTGGAAGTGGGTAAAAGCAGATTGAATTTTACGTATATAATTTTTTGTTCCAATTTGTTTTCAAACTTTTTAATTTGATTTTGATGTTTGTCTTGTCTATGTAATATACCATACCATCATTTGATTCTTCTTTTTTTGACACAAATATATGCTATATAATATTACGGAAAAAATGGAATACGTTAATTAAAATTCCAATTATAAAGTCCATTATAATTCAAAATGTTGCATTAGATTCTGGAAAAGATTCAAATCAAATAAATGTAGCTAAAATGACAGTTAAATGACACTTCTGACTTTTCTATTAGTACACATTTAATGTGCGATGTAATCTATTTTTGTTTTTTATTTTTTTACACCCCTTTAAGGATTATAAAGCCTTCGTAAGTTCATTTAGACTAGACTTGAGTTTCTTTAATCGTTATATTCATAAAGCCGTTGATTATTCTGCTGTACCTTTAATTATACAAGATTATGAGTACACAAATTGTAAATTTTGGTCGCAATCTATTATTTAACACAAGAGTTATATATTTTTATTAAACCTTATTTTATATTACGATATAAACTATTACGATAAAATTATACAATTTTACGATATTATATTTTTTATTAAATATGATTTAATCAGGGTTGGAACCCCAGACTTTCCACTTGGAAGTTGGAGATTTAACCATTGGTCAGTTAATGGAATCTATTTAATATAGCTTTTAGTATAAGCTAAGTGCTTTTAAATGCGAAAAATTGGTTTCAATAACAAGTCTTTTAGAATAATCAAGATTAATATTCCGAAATCCTCTTGATAAAATAAACTTTAAAGATAAACCAAATTTAAACTTATTATGTTATATAGTTTTTTCAGTAATAAGTTATAGTTGGATAGGTATATTTCATTATTTCTTATTATTCGATATGTGACTATTATAATATAATAATGAAATATAAAAGATATATATATATACTTCTTATATTAAAGTATTTTACAACAGATTTTACATTTCTTTAACATAATCTAATAATTATGTAGATTACTACTACTTTTTTTAGATTACTAATTATTACAAGAGAAATACATTTTTTTAGGAATATTAGGAATTTTGCCTTAGATATTGGATAAATAACAATTTAAAAATGGAAAATTACAAATCTGTTGTAAATTTTAACAAAATTTTGAAAAAAAAAAAATAAAATAATAATAGAAATTTGATAAAATATTATTTTTAATTTTCTTGTTCTTTCTTTTTAATTAGAATGCATTTACTTTAGAAATAATATTGTTTTCATTATTAATGAAGAGAATTTTGTAAAGATTCTTTACAAATAATTTATCTTAATAGTTAAATACAACCAGAGATACATATCTATCTATAGATACATTATCAAAAGTACCTTTTAAAAGCATTTTTGTATAAATTGAAAAAAGATAGAAAAGAAAAATTTTAAAAAAGGAACAATTTTGAGGGAAATTATTATTTTATAAAACCAAATTTTTTTATAATTGAGTAATAAAGTACTGAAGTATAAAAGTACTTTATAAGTAAATATAATTGAATTTTTTGTTTAAAATAGAATACAAAAATTACTATGATTTATTTGTGTTTTTTTTTAATATTTGATTAGCCATATTTATTTTCAATTTTTTTTTTTTTTTGAAAAACCAAATTTTGTAATTTTTTTCTTTTTATCCACCTTAATTTATTATTGGTAATTTGGTTCTTTTAGTTCTTCTAATACAAGTGGGGGGTTTTTTGTTTTATGAAATCAATATTTTAAGTACTTATTCAGCAATAAATAATTCGTTTTTTGTTTTGATTCAGATAGCATTTGGGTAGTCATTAAATATAGTAATCTATTAATCGTAATTATTATAAAATAATGTAAAAAATACTTATTTTGTAAAATCTGTTTGAATATCATTATGTAACCTAATCCAAGTATTATATTCTAATTAGAAACACGTTCAGGTTTTTTTATTATTATATTATTATAGATTTTTGTCATCCGATCAGTGGTGAAGTAGTAAGGATGTCAGACTTTCAAAAGAAGGGTTTCGATTTAAAACCCTGGTTAGATCATATCTAATAGTAGTTTATATTAAATATTAAATTTACACCTGAAAAAGAAAGGCTGAATCACTCTATTCCCATATTGAATGTGATAGAACCCGCATTCCCACGTTTGGATACACCAGGTACTTAACTACTACCGAGAGTTCATGTTTAATTTTGGTATCATTGTTTTAAGTGAGAAATCTGAATAAAATAAATACCGTTATTGTAGACAGCAGGTATTATATCTGCAGTATTTGAAACTTTGTACAATGTGTATGAATAAATAACGGTTAAATATTTTAACATAAAGGACTGTGCAGACTATGAGGTTTTTCAATAGTAGATTCGAAGTATAAAACTGATCCTTTCAATTCTGAAAATAGTATAGATTACTGTCTAGAAGCTACCTGCATATCTGCGTCATCAATGTTTCCAAAACAGGGTAAACCGATGTTTATACCCGTGCATACATATATGACATCGGGTATATTAGATTTGCTCCTCCGTTTGTAACGCATCGATCTAGACGAGCTAGATATAGTGTCAAGGGTACGTATCGGCTCAGTCCGTCCGTCCGTCTGTGTGTCAGCACGATAACTCAAAAACTAAAAGAGCTACAGTTTTGAAATTTTCACAAAATATTTTTCAATCAATTTCTAGGTTCCCTATTTTTTTTGGTTAAGATCGGATCAAAACTTCGGGTAGCTCTCGAACAACTAACTTTTTCAACTCCAACATTTTCATACAAAAATTTTAAATTTTGCTTGCATCTTGAAATTATATGAATTTTGTTTTTTTGTTTTTTGTTTTTGTTACAAAAAGTAGATAACGATTTCGAGTTAGAAATTCATATGATTTAAATGATGCGTAGTTTATTTAAGATAAGCAAAAAAGAAGACAAAGATTTTTTTTAAGTAAATGGCTTATTGATATTGATAGATTGATAGATTATGAATATGATGATTATTATATGAATATGATCATATGAAGTTGATTTTGCTTAAGTTTAATACATTGGTGAATTAAAAATTAATTATAAGAGATAGAATTGAAAAATTAGAGCAAGAGTTTTGAAAATCACACAAAACATTTTTTGGACATTTTTGAGGTTCCCTATTCTTTTTGTTTAAGACCAGATCAAGGTTTTGGGGAGCTGCCACACAACTTCTTAGCACCAATATGAATTTCTTGGAAACTGATAATACTACGAGGATAAAAATTACACACTGTTAGTTATATAATGAATCGAGCACTTATATGAAGTTTCAAAATGTTACGGACCCGTTTTCGGACAGCTGCCATACAAAGTAATCAATTTGATAACTGTGAATCTAATGAAGCTACGAGGTTAAAATCAAAACTGGGCAGATAAAGTAATAGGACAAGTTAGTTGGCAAAGTTGGACATCACTCGGACCAACTTTCAGGGTGGGCTATTTTTTTTTTTTATGGGATAATAAGTTAATCAAAAATTATGGGATACCTAATAAGTTAAATATTTTTTAAACTATTTTACTTTCTTATATTTTTTTTGTAATATTTATAATAGCATAGGGGAAATAAATAACGGTTAGTGGGTATGCACGGGTATCTAAAAGTTGACAAGGGCAACTTTAATCTTCCTCGTTTAATTAATAGTTTTTATGCAGCTTAAAAATTTTATTTGGAATCCCATTTCAGATAAGTTTAGACCTGTTTTCGATCGTTCAAATTAAAATGGGAATCCCGCATGTTTTATTTTGCTAATACTTTTTTTAATGAGTGAAAAACTAATTTTAAAACCGTCAAAAAATAAGTTTTAAGTAGGAAAGACTTAAAATAAAATTATAAACTTAAAAATTTTTTTTGTTTATTTAAGAATGCTTTTAAATAACTACTTTGTTTTTGTTCATTATACATACTTAACTTTTCAATTATCTTATTTCGGTTCATTAATTGTTTTAAATTTATTTTAATTTAAAAAAAAAATTGGGTCACTGTAAAACTAAATAAATTTAAATAACAATTGATTTTTTCTTCATTTTATCCGTTTTCGATTTACAACTTTTCTTTAATTCTTCAAAGAACCACCGAACCTAAAAGCACTATAATTTTTGATTATTTTATTGTGAATAAATAGTTTTTGATTAAATAAAATAATTTACTGAAAAACTTAAATAATTAAAAGTCATTTTAGTTCTTTATAGACTAGGCTCATCTACTTCCGCCCTTAACTTTTATTTAATTTTATTCCACATAGGACTTAGGAACATTTTTTACGGAATTAATAATTTTTAAGAATTAAAAAATATTCTTTTAATTTGTGGAATATTTTTGGTAAATTTTCCTATATAACTAATAAAATCAATTAATCGATCAAACTCGATATCCTAATTCCTTGTCACTCTCACTGAGGTGTTCATTTAGTTGTTATTTAAATAACAGGAAATATTCTTAAATAACCAAAGCTACGATAAGTTATAAGGACGTCAATGAGAGCATAGCTTTTCATTTTGCTCTAATGAAGTGTTTACATTGGTATTTCGATTATAGCCATAATCTAAATTAAATTTTGCCCCTTTTTAATTGAAAAATAGTTTTATTTTATGGGTTGGTGACTAAATCTACAAAAAACAAAGTCCATAATGCCTTTTGCCAAAAAAACAAAAAAACCGACAAGGGCTAACATACTGAATAAAAGTTAGTTCCAGAAAACTTTCCATTACTATGTCCAATAACTTGGATTCGAAATAAATGAACTATTTTGTTGTATTAAAACACAGGGGTGTAAGTTAAATATTAAATTTTTTTGGATTTCAATTAAATTATTTACTTAATTTTTTAAATTGTTTTAAATATGCTGAACTTTAAGTTTAATATTACTTTAATTTGTTTCTAATTAATAAAATATTTTAATTAAAAGTTTTAAATAACTTTTCTGGCACTTGAGTGGTAATTTTCTATATTCAAGAACAATTTGTATTCAATTATATGCCCAATTTAAAATAATTACTATAAAATTTAACAAGGTGGAAGAGAAAAAAAAAAAAATAAAAATTATATAATAAAATTTACAGAACTTTTTTTTATTTATTTTTTATTTATTTTTTAACTTGTTTTAGATCAAAATTAAATTTTATATAATTTCATTATTTGGAACTGATATTTTTTTAAAGGTAGTAAATTTCCACCTCCTTCAACACAATTTATAGTAAAATGTTTGCCTTACTTGATGAGAAAGCGATTTAATTGAATTAATATTGTATATATATTTTTTAAGAATATTTTTTGAAATCCCTAATACCATACACAATCCACATGCAGATCCCTTTTTCACATCTACTATAGTGTTACTGATTTTTTAGAGCACTTTGGTGAAAAATAAATATATTAGTTTGGAAAGAACAACACAACAAAGTATCTATATAAGTATATTTAAATTATACTATGCTATATAATTATAGAATCAATTTATTAATAAATATTCATATATACAACACTTCTGGAATCCATTTTATATATGTTTTCGAAGAACTTGTCTTACATCTTGAACTATAGCATTTCAAATTATACTATTTTCGAAAATTTGAATGTATTTGAATATCATGGTACATTTTTTATTATTAAAAATATGTTTATATAATTATAATATAATGTAATATCAATATTAAAATATAATAATATACTACATAATTAGAACTCCAAATGAATTTAACTAAGTATTAGTATTTCTGAGGTTAATGTAACTTCTAATAATCAAAGCAAAGGTTAAGGATTTGAGTTATTTATTACAGTGTTTTTTTTAGGGGTATGATACCTCAGTTTTTAAAACCTTTAATTCAAAATCATGTTTTTTTTTTAAATTTCGAAAATCAAGAATTTTTTAAAATTTTTTGTAGCTAAAATTTCGTAAAATAACGATTTTTAACGGATACCTTATAAATCTTCATTTCAAAAGTATTTTATGGGGTTCGGCGGACATGTACAAAAAATAACTACTTTTAGCTAATATTTTTACATTTAATTAAAAAAACTTTTTTTACATGTATTAAATTTCGTAACCAATCCATCAAACTAGATCATATATGAATCAAAGAATTTCGAAAAAAAGGAATTCATAAACAAAAATGAAATTTTGATTTTCGAAATTTAAAAAAAAAACTAGATTTTGATTTTCGATATAAAAAAAACGCACAGTCATAATTAAAATGATTTTATGTTAGAACGAGTAAGAATGTAGTAGAGTAGACTGTGTCAACTCTGGGATACCCGCATGACCGTAACATATACATTATATCATCCGCTTAATTGCTTTTGGCAAAATTTTGAAACATTCAGCTTTATTAGGTGTAGAGTAATGCTCATATAAAAGAAGGAGTTGTATGGCAGCTACTCGAACCCTTTGCAGTAGACCAACCAAATTTTGCAGTAACTTTGGCCATTACACAAAACTATTTTTTGCAAAATTTCAGACACCCAGCTTCATCAGGTGTAGTGTAAAGCTCATATAAAAGAAGGAGTTGTATGGCAGCTACTCGAACCCTCTGGAGTAGATCAACCTAATTTGGCAGTAACTTTGGCCATTATACTAAACTATTTTTGGCAAAATTTCAGACACGCAGCTTCCGTAGGTATAGAGTAATGCTCATATAAAATTAGAAGTTGTATGGCAGGTACTCGAACCCGTGGACCAAAATGGCTGGATTTAAATAGCGATGACGGCTATTGCATAAAAACGAATTTGTGAAAATTTCATAATCCTAGCTCCTTTACTTTTTGAGTTATCGTGATGACGGATGGACATACATAGCTAAATCTATTTATTTTTCGATTCCGATTCGATCGATACATTTGAGTCTATATCTACCCCCCCTCCTTCTCTGTGTTACAAACGTAATGGCAAATTTATTATGCGCTTTGACTATATAGTCATACGGGTATAAAAATGAGGGAATACATTGTACATTGTATAATCCAATAATTGGAAGTGATCTCAAAAAATTCTACGTACAATTCATACATAGGTCTTATATCTTAAATTTCATTTTAATTAATTATATAATGTAATAATTTTATATTTGAGTTAAATAAAGAATTGTTGTATCTGTGAGTTATATTATTGAATTAAAAGTCGGCTCTCTAAGCAACTGTGTTCACCGACTCTTAAATAGTAAAAAGTCTAAAAACTTTGGTAAATTTAAAATTTAACTTTATTTTTATCAAAATATTGGCATTCCATATGCAATGGAATTAAAAGTTTACAATTGTCTATAGAGCATAATTTTTATTAAGCCACAAAAAACAAAACCGAAAGCACACAAAAATCTATTAATTTTTTATATATTTTATATATATATATAATATATAGTATATTTTTTGTATTCTATCCTGTTCCAATTTATAATTTCTTCTCTTTTTAATGATTACAATTTTTGACCCTTTAAAAATATATTCAAATTCTTCCCATTTATCACTTTCCTCCGTATTTCAATTATCCAAAAACACAAAAAAAAAAAAAACAAATAAAAAACCAATAACCAAAAATTAACAAGATACAAATGTACATAGATAATTGCTTAATACATAGTATAACAGTATTCTTATATAACGCCTAAAAATATGCTAAGTTTAGCTTTTTATATATTTTATATAAATTGTATACAAGAGATAGCGTTTTGTTATACCTACACATATTTACATATATTTGTATATATATATTTAGTTATGTATAAAATAGTATATATAAAACATATTTATATATATATATATATTATTAAGTATACACCTTAAAAAATTAATGAGAATAAATTCATTTTGATTTCTATTTTTGTGTGTTTGGGTTTTATTTTTGTTGTGGTTATATTCATTTTTGTATCTTTTTTTGTGTAAATTTCTATTAATATATAAATATACATTACATTATATAAGTATACATACATTACATATATATATATATCATACAAAAAAAACCTTTAAACAATATATTGCAATTTAATTTTTTATTTCCCTTTGTTACTACACGCTAAAAATAAAAACATGAAAAAAATAATATGTTCAGACTTTCAATTCCCTTGATCCTTCCTGAACGAATCAAATACAAAATTAAAAAAAAAAACAAAATAAAATTACAAAAATGAAAAAAACAAATTATAAATATAAAAGTTCCCCTAAAAAGTGTAGCAACACCAAAAATACTAAAATTCAGGACACTAAACATATATATGTATACAAACAACGCAACAACACCAAAGAACAAACATAAAAATATCTTTTATAATTCTTAAAATTATACATTTTTCAGTCTGGCCACCTACACAAGGTCTGGTTTATTACATTGGGGTATTTTTTTTTTTAAATATATTGCATACAAGTATATAACACTCCTCCATATACACCAACATGTATATACGTTTTATATACTTATACAAAAAAAAAAATATATTTATGACAAAATTAAAGTTAAGAATAAAAAAAAAAAAAAATAAAAAAAAAAAAAAAGAGTTTTTTTAATAGGTTGTTTGTTATTCCGTAAATAGACATTTCCGAAGCGGAAAAATCGATATATTTAAACACTAATATAGTTTTATAGGTATAGTTGAAGGTGATGATATTAATGTGGGGTTCAATATATAGAATGAAAACTAAAATACTTGTTATTTTGATGTATACTATTTTTACATGAATTTGGTCCTTTTTCGAATAAAAATTTTTCTATATTCAAATCAATTTGGTCCTTCTTACCAAATCAGCAAGTATATGGGGTCGAAATGACATAATTTGAAAAATCTAGTCCCCAATTCTGTAGTAGAAGTAAAAGAAATGAAAAAAAATATTAAATTAATTCTCAAAAAATAGCACCTAAATTTTTAGGGGCTGTTTTTTAGGGCGGGTTGAATAGTTTAACTTTTTTAAATTATCTTGTGTATTTGAGTTCTGCCATTAAATCCGTTAATAACTTTTTCTAATATGTTGATCCGACTGCTGGATCCCAAGAAACTGTGCTGATTAAAAAAATGCCAATTTAATTTGTAACATTAGGACTACATTTTTAAAAAAAAGATCAAATTCATTTAAAAAATAGACAAATTTATTGTTAAAAAGGATCGATGTCATGTGAAAAGAGTATATAATATATAAATCCACATTAACTCCTTAAAACCAACCAATTGTTTGTATATAATATAACGAAATAACAACAAAAATATGGTTAAAGTACTATTAACTATTTTAAAAAGAAAAATTGTTACAAAAAACATGGTTATATATGTATATATATATTTGTTTATATGTAATTCAATACTTTTGTTTATATAATATATACTCTTATATATTTTAATGGTTTAAAAAAATAATACAAAAAAAATAAAAGGTTTAAGAAGGTGTGAATATTCACTATCATTCGAAAAATTTATGTAAAATTTTATGTATAGTGTGTAACAGTTTGAGTATTATCTATAGTACAGTTTTATTTTGTTCTTCCTTTTGGGGTAATTGATTGCAGATTATCATTGGTCTTTCATACCTCTTACAGACTAGCTTCTTCAAACTTTCGAAGTTTTGAATTGTGGTTTTAATTGTTTTGAATCGATATTCTTCTGCCTGAAGAATTTAATTTAAAACCTTTGCAACTTTGCGAAATATAATTTGGATCAAGAGTAATTATCATTGCAGATAATATAAGTGATGAGTTTTCTTAATGGATGATATAAGTGACTAATTCAGTTTATTTAGTTTTCTTATTCTCATATAATTTTGGCGCTACGGACTTTTAATTTTGGGACACTCTGTTGTATTGAACCCTAAAATATTTTGGAAAGCATTTGCTCAAAGTCATATACAAGGTGTTCAAGTCAACAATAACTTGGAAACATTGAAAGCTTGAAATTCTAATACATTGATATAACAATAAAATCGGAAATAACCCAAATTTAAAATGATCAAATTTATTAGTGATTTGAATAGGTGCACAATTAAATTTGTTAAATATCTTCAACAAGGTCCTTAACAAGCTTAACATACCCTGAAGGCAATAACTGCAACAATGTGTTGAAAGAAAAGCTACTGACCCCATACTTTCATTGAACCTTCCATATAATTACCAAGATTATTTTTGAGTAAAATTCAATAGAACTCCATAAAATCAGAAAATAAAAGGGCACACATGGCACCAAAGTTAATTGATGAAAATCAATTTGAAAATCAAAGAAAATTAAATTTTCAATTTGAATTTAGAAAACTGTAATCACTTAGCGTTTTAGTTAACGAATTTAAAATACACAACATTAGTTCATACTTCATATTATTAATAAATATAAAAAACACCTTTGAACCTTTGTTACTATAACTACTTATATCTGTTACACATGTTTACAAGGACTAATATACATATCTATATAATATATAAATTATATTTGTATTCTTTGTATGTATATAATGTTGTTAAACATTATGTATGAAATGTATAATCAGAGTTCAAAAAGTTTTCCATAAATAATATGAAATGATTTTTTTTTTTTATATCTTTAACCATTTTTATAGCAACAAAAGCAACAACAACAACAAAAACAAATAAAATGAAATCCTTAACATAAAAAAAATGGGTTACTGTTACCATTAAGATTGCGCGCTTTATTACTTTTTTGTTTTTCGTTTTTTGTTATAAATTGTCGTTAATTTTTTTTTTTTTCATATAGATTGATATTTTAGTAGAATTCTGGGATTTGTTTTTATATATATATAAATGTATATATATATATAAAAATGAATATATTTGTATATACAAAATACAAACAAAGTTAAAGCCTAAAACAATATAATAAAAGTACAAAAAAAAAATAAAAAACAAAGAAAAAAAGGGAAGAAAATTTATCCAATTAACTCGCGCGAATGAATTTCGTTTTCATATTTTTACCCTACATTTTGTTTCAGTTTTTTTTTCTTTTTTTCTTATTCTTTCTTTTTTTTTTACTTTTATATATTTATTTTTTGACATTAATTAATGTTTAACAAGAAATTTTTGAGTATACTAGACATCGCGATTAAAAATTGACAATTTATTTGTAATGATTGGGGCTAAATTGAGTATATATTTACAGGGTGTCTGGAAGTTTAAGGTTATGAAGAAAGGAGGAACTCGAGGAATTGACTTTTCTCTATTCTTAATGGTATTCAAAGTGATTTCAAGTACCTTACAAAAATATGATAATATCTTCAATGCACTGGTAAACATGAAGGATTCGTTTATATCAGGGTGACGTCAATAATAACAACTGATTAATCTTATGTGCTTATACTCATATTTTTATAAAATAGTTAAGACAAATGATATTTTTTTAATTATTTTTTTTAAGTTCTGCATTGAAATATCGTATCTTAGGTTTCCTCCGGTTATTCCGCCTGGGTTATATTCTAAAACTTCACATTTATCTCGTTTTTTATAGTGATATAATAGAGGGATATGATTATAGTCTTGAATATAGCCATTCTTGTCAAGAAAGAGAAATGATCAGGGACTATAAAACAAAGTTATCCTAATGTACTCTGTATTGTGGTAAAATATATGATATATTAAACAATTTTCTGGAGTATTTTGTGCTCTGTTATAATGTTTTTTAATTAAGTTTATTTTAAAATTATCTATTCTTATGATTTTTACTTCCTTGCACAATTATTTAATATGACCAAAAATGCTTGTAGTCGGAATCGAGCTTTCTGTTTATATAAGCACAAATTCTTATACACTTTCTTTCTAATTCACGGAACGCTCTTAATTATTCATTTTGAATATTTCGTATTACACTGAATTACACAATATTGGTAAAGCCGTCGGCTGCCAGAGCTCTTGTGTGCTGCAGTCTTAAATTTTATTTTTGAATGTAGAATTTTTGCATAATTTTAGGATGAAGTCTGTTGAAGAAAACATTTTTTAATTTACAACTTTTATTTAAAAATAAATCAAATTTTAATACCAATTTCACTTTTCATTAACAATTTGTGTTTATTACCACCACCAATGATTTCTTGATAACTTTCAACTCTCTGTCACCTTGTATAGTGTATATCCATTTTTTTTTTTTTTTTTAAAGTGTCCTTTAAAAATGCTAAGGGTTAAAAATATTTTATTCCTTTTCTTTTTTGTTTTTTTTTATAAAATAAGTATTTGTCTTTTAATTTTGAAGAAAAAGATTTCTTAAAAAAACACTTAATGAAAATTTCATAATTTTTTTTGTTGCGAACAAAAAGGGTTGAATGAATTTTAAATGTTGTAACTTCATAGATACATACAAAAATACTGCAGATGATAATTAAAGTTTGATGAAAATAATGATAAGATGTTTCTTATTTAAAAAATATAAAAAACGAGGAAGAGTGTAGTAGAGTAGACTGTATCAACTCTGGGATACCCGTATGACCGTTATATAAACATTATATCATTATTATTATAATCATTAATTACTTTTGGCAAAATTTCAAACATACCAGCTTTATTAGGTGTAGTGTAATGCTCATATAAAAGAAGGAGTTATATGGCAGCTACTCGAACCCTCTGCAGTAGACCAACCATATTTTGCAGGAACTTTGGCCATTACACTAAACTATTTTTGGCAAAATTTCAGACACCCAGCTTTAATAGGTATAGAGTAATGCTTATATAAAACAGAAAGTTGTATGGCAGCTACTCGAACTCACTGCAACAGACCAACCAAATTTTGCAGAAATTTTGGCCATAAAACTAAACTACTTTTGCCAAAATTTTAGACACGTAGCTGTAATAGGTACAGAAATACTCATATAAAAAAAGAAGTTGTATGGCAGCCACCCGAACCCATGGACCAAAATGGCTGGATTTAAATAGAGATGACAGCTATTGCAAAAAAACGAATTTGCAAAAATTTCAAGATTCTAGCTCCTTTAGTTTTTGAATTATCGTGCGAACGGACGGACGGACGGACGGACATACATAGCTAAATCGATTTTATTTTCGATTCTGACCCGTTCTATACACTTGAGTCTATATCTACCCCCCCTCCTTCTCTGCGTCACAAACGTAATGTCAAATTTATTATACCCTTTGACTATATAGTCATACGGGTATAAAGAAATGTTTAATGAATTTTGGTGGATGTCAAATGAAACCCTGTTATTTCTTCTTTTAAATCTAATTATTACATGGCATTAATCCAAATTTTCTTTTAGGAGATGAAGAAAACAAAAGTTGAGGAATTTGTATTAATTGAGTTAAATATTTATTTTGAAACTAATCAAGCGATTTTGTATTTAATCAAATCAAAAATGATTAATATATTAATTTAGAGCCTTGTTCAAGCTTTAATAATTTTTTGAATATTTCATCAAAAAATTAACATTTAATCTGAATTATTTTTATTAGATTTAGCTTAATTTTTATTAAATGAAGAACTATTTTGCATTCATCGCCCCTTTACCCTAAGATAATTTAAGAGATTTGGCAAAAGTGAGGAAATTTTGCGGAGCATTTAAATGTGGTGAATAATCGTTTTCTAGATGATTGAGTCTTTTTTTAGCCTCGAAGTGACATAGAAAATGTTTTGTTGTTGCTTTGTCACTTAGAAGTGACATCTACCATCATCAGCTTGCTCCATTTGATTAAGGTGATAATTTTCAAGGTAGTGTCTAGTCCTGAGACCTATATAAGTTCTAGAATCTTTAAAATATCTTTGATACTGATTTTAACGAATTTTTCCATTTGAAAATTTTGTGATATGATAAACTTTTTCGATGCACTGAGTTGTGGAAGATTATTCCAGTAGTTTATGTTCTTTCCATCTGCGGAGAATCCTTTAATTTTGCACAGAAGAATTGTTCCGGCCAAATAAGTTTCTTTGCTCAACCAGTTTTAACAATGGTGAGTTGCCTCTGCATTTTCTTCGACTACTAAACGTGGTGTTCTTCGCATCTGTAGTACTTTAATTTTTTTTTTTAATTTAAAAGTAGTTGAAAAATTAGTAATACTTTACAACTTTTATTGATTTTTTGAGGTCTTTTGGTATTAAATGGCTTAAACAAAACAATAATAAAAAAATAAAAATTTATTTATTAACACCTGATTCTCCTCAAAAGATATTGGTTTACATTATAAATCCTTAGATAATTTTTTTTTTATATTAATAATTAGAAATGTTCAAGTTATTCAATTATTTTTTAAGACGTCTAACAATAGAAATTATTTTAAGAATATTAGAAATATAATACGTATATAACACAGTTACATACATACATATATACGAAATGATTTTATTTTGTATACAATACAAGTTTTCAACATTTTATTTATTACCCTCAGAATGCCTATTATTATACATACATATATAATCTTTTTATAAGATATAATAAATCAAGGTGACATTACGATTTATATACTGAAAAGAACAGGATATAGAATAAAAAGAGATAGAAAATATATACACAATAATATTGCACGTATAGAAAATTTATTTCTGGTACATATTAAAAAAATAATGAAAAAAATAAAAATTATATAAAAATAAATTTATTGCGTAGAATTTAAGAGACAATGCCAAATCATAGTTTATTATTATTATTAAAATAATTGGTATCATAATTAAATATTATCACAATAGGGGTTATTTTAAGGTTATATTTTTTTGCATTGTATATTTTTTCTTTTAATAAAATAAATTATTAAAATATTCAACAAATTTTAAATGTCTTATAAAATTCTTTTGTTAAAAAAACAAATTATTAATTAATTATTTTTGTTTTTATTTTATTAATAGGTGTGCGGGAATGCGCTTAGGGGGCGCCCACGGTGGCGGAGACCCCCTAACAATGAGCGCAGCGGGCAACGATTATGCAGAACTATGCGATTTAGGTCCATCAAGATGGAGTTCACGTGGTTATCATCCACCGCACAGTTCAACATTATCAGGGTCTTCTGTTCCAGGAGCTGTAGGTACCCATCATCATACATCTGGTTCAGCTGGTTCAACTGGTGTAATATTACCACCACCTGGTGGTACATTAGGTGTTGGTGGTATGAGCAGTCAACACTTACATCCATCACATCACAGATCAGACAGTTTCGAAGTAAACGAAGATATAACTGGTGGACATGGCATTGGTGTCGGTCCATCAGGTATTGTAAGTGGGAGTGGCCCTTATGGTATAAGTGCACGTATCGGAAACAGTACAAGCTCATTACGTGGCCGTACAGCTGGTTTAGGTACTGGAAGTGGTTCTGGAAGTGGTGTTGTTACCGGTGGTACATCTGGTTTATATTATTCACCACCTGGCACATCATATACAATTGTAGAAAGACCACATTCACCTCATTATTATTACAATACATCAGCGACTGGTGCAACAAGTGCTCAAATAAAAGGTGGTTCGTTGCCTGGTCGTGGTTCATATTTAACATCATCATCATCAAGTCATATACCAGGTGCGTTAGCGTCATCTTCAAGTGCCACGGTAGCTGGAAGTTCTGGTACCGTATCGAATACGACGCGACATATAAATGGCAGCAACAAAAAGAGGCCAATCTCACCCGAACAAGTACTACGAATGTTTGGTGCAACAACCTCATCATCAGTTCCTACAAGTTATCATTATAGCAATGGCACAAGGGATCGTGGTAGACGGAGTCCAGCTAGTAGTCCACCTTCTACAACACATCAAGTAAGGAAAAAATTATATTTTAAAAAAAAAATTTATTTTTCAAGTTCAGTTCCTTGATAAGATTTTTAATTTCTTTCATTTAATATTAAATTTTTTTTTTAAATAATCTAAAATAAAAGTATTAAAGTTATATTTTAAAGAATCGGTATTAAAATTTCCACCCTAAGCTACTGATAAAACCAAAACTAAATAGAAGAACTTTTTTATAAAAAAAAAACTTAATAAACTCTGTAATATACTCTGACTCAAAGTTAATCCTTTGAAATAAAATTCTTTTATAAAGTTAAAAAAAATAAAATTAAACTATTCTTAAAATTTAATCCTTTATATGAAATATTATCTAACAGTATTATACATTATGACGCATACAATTTTATATGTATGCAAAGGAAACTTTTTAAAAAAACATTAACACTTCCTTTTGTTTGCGGAAGTAGTTTCTTATGTATACTCGTACTTGTAGTTTTCTACTCTCTTTTTCATAAATTGTGAATTTCTATATAACTTATGATCTATATTAATTAACACTCACGTATACATATATATATTCATTCATAATATATTTAGTTGAGTACTGCAATATAATGAAGAAATGAATTTTAAAAAAAGAATTTATTGTAAAAAAAATATCGCTCAGCTATAAACTAAATAACTTCATAAAAACGTAGGACATTACAATAAAAACACTGATGTCAGAATATTATAAAATAATGAAGTTTGTTTTTTAATACAAGTATTTCTTTCTATTTCAAAGATTATTGAATTCAGTATTATACTAGTATACTAGATTTAATCTAATGGGCTGGAAGGCACAGTGGTTTTCCCAGTAAAAGTGAAAAAACTCGCCCATCATGCGGAATTAGGTTGAAAATTAATTTGCAGCTTTAACCAAATTAATATATCTTTAATAAAAATTATTTAATATACCAATATAAGCAAACACAAAATATGAATAAATAATTTAATTGAATAATATAACTCGGAGATACAGAAATACATTATAATACCAATATAAAATTATTGTTATAATTATATATAACAAATTGTCTTGTATATATTTAAAAGCCTAGAATTTTTTGTATAAGTTTCCTGAGTTATCAAAATTGCATACCTTTGGGAGTTAATTGGAAATATTTTTACTTCTTAAACCCAAGGAGATAGTTCTTGAATGAAATATAATATGTCCCCTTTGTTCCGACATATACTTTTAGTATAGACTGGCATTATTAGCTAAGTTGTGAAAATTGCATACTTTCGGGAGTTACGCGGAAAGTTTTTTTTTGTTCTTTAATCTAAGGAGATAATTTTTGATTATAATATAATATGTTCCCTTTGCTCGAACATATACGTATAGTATAGACTGTCATTATTAGCTAAGTTGTGAAAATTGCATACTTTCGGGAGTTAGGCGGAAATATTTTTTTTCTAAGACTTAAGGAGCCAATGGTTGAAAACTGCGGGTGGTTAAATTGAAATATGTAATTAAGGAAATGTGATTAGCAGAAAAAACTTATAAATGAAGCGTTTGATATCGGATATAATAATTTCTTAGAAGCATTATTTTAATCCTCGAACCTTCAAATTTCCAAATTCCTTTTTAATTTTTTTCAAGTTTCTTGAAAATTATCTAAAACCCTTAATTTTCTTGCATTATAAAACTATGTATTAAAAAAATTGCATTAAAAAATGTACAAAAATTTTTAAAGAAATTAAAAAAGTACATTTTCATGAATATTCAACAGAAGGGACCACATTAAGAAGTGATACTGTGCAAGAAACAAGTGAAATTCCTTTTTAAATAATGTTTATTTCTTTTATTCCATTGCACATGTATTTAGTTTTGGTACATTTAGCAACAGCGCTGCACTGTTCCCAGTATCTGCTATATGGATACACTTTACTTGGTTACTCGGTTGGTAATACAAGAAGAAAAACATTTTGTCATTATGAAGGAAAAAATATGGGGTAAAAAAAATAAAATGAAATATATAAAACCAAGGATGTAATTATGATACTAGAAATATATTTTTTTTTCATCTGGAAATTTTTTTTCTTAATTTTTGTCGGTTAATTCACATGTACAATAATATTATATCCAAACATACATGTATACATGTATATAAGTATGTTTAGTTTGTTAAATGAGAATTATCGCTCCTTAGTTTCTTATTTTTTTTTTACAGTTCTTCCTTTTCTAAATTTGGTTTTATTTTTAAATATTACAAGATTTTAACGATATACGAATAAAGAAATTGCATACTTAAATTGCACCATCAACTTAGAATAGAAATTATATATGAAATTTCAATTCCATATATATACATTTACATTATGTATTCTGGTACTGGGTACATTATTTATTCGGAATGATTAAAATCAGAAGTGAAATAAATTTTTAGAATTTTTTTAGAGAAATAAAAGATAAGATGCGGAAACTGGAAAAGAACAAACATATATATATTATTAAATTTTTTAATATTTGAATGTTTTTTGTGACAATTTTCTAAATTAATTTTTAATTTACAAAATATTGATTTTTCAAGTTTTTGGATGATTTCAAAAATATTTTGGAAATAGAAATTTAATTCTTTAACTCCTTCTACACAGTTTTGCAAGTTGTCCCATCCATTGGCATATTCTTAATAACTTCAATTAATTAAAAAAAAGGGGTCTTGGTGTGGGTTTTAATTACTTGTGATATGAAATTAAATTTCGACATTCTACAAAATTTAATTTTTTAATTTTTTAAAATAAAATTTAAAGTGATTTTTGAGTTTTGCAAGTTATACATATTTCGACAATACGAGGTCTAATATTGAATACTGTTACAAGTTCTTTTTCTAAATCTGTTTGATATTGAGAATCCGAATTCACAACGATATGAAGTAGCAAATTGTAATAAAAACTTGAGAGCTTTCATATTAATATTTAATTAGGTGAAAATTGCAGAAAACAACGTCCAAAACGATAACAATTACTTGATGGCAAATTTTTATCAAATTCAAAAAACAATAAAAATGAATTGAATCAAAACGACGATATTGAATAAAGTAAGTTTTGAGACATTATGAATATTTTTAACAGTATTGTCAATAATTTCAACAATGTGAACTTTTATCAATATAACCACTTGCACTATCTATAGAATTTATGTTCCTGAAAATTAATCTACTATAAATTTAATTAAATGTAATTATTTAGCGGAGCACCTGAGGCAAGGTTGCGGAGCACTGGTTAAGAATCAGTGAAATATATTCTTAGAATAATTTTTAGAAATTTTTTCAGATTTTATTTCGTATTCGTAAAATTTGTACCAGGGCTTAATAGCACCAACCACAAACTACGAACAAAATAAATTAATAATCAATTTTTTTTTAATATGATTATATAATTGGTGAGCCCCATTTGGTGATAACCCAATTAAGTTTTATTAATTTAATAACTTATTTGTGCAATGTATGATCAGAAATGAGAACTTATAAATTGATATTGTAAGTGAATTTTTAGTAAATGAAAAAAATAAGGACTAAGCTTTAAGTCCTTTATTTTTATAAATGGCAAATCATTTAAGCCCATTCAAATTATTATTCGAAATGATTCTTTATTTAAAATTGTTTAAAAAATAAATATACATGACTTGACTTCTGAAAGTATAAATTAATTTTATATAAGTTTTACTGAAAATAGTATTTGGAAAAACTGCAAGAGACTATAAAGAATTTATGATAAAATTATTAAATATTTCAGAACAAGTATTCATAATTTTTTAACACAATATTTCTTAATAGTTCAAACCCTGTGTTTCGTCCAAAATAGACTTACCACCCGTTCGGTTTTCGTACGAACAGTTCGGTAATCAAATGAATTGTTCGTTGTTCGTTTGGTACCAAACCAAACGTTCAAATGTTCGGTTATTTAGTATCAATTAATTAAATTCAATTTAAAATAACGGAATTTAAAAAAAAAGTTAAGTTTCTGTAACGAAAGTAGATTTCTTCAATTTGTCTGAAGGCAAAATATTGTGTTCTGAAAATGTCAGTAGTGTAGACAGTGCTAAATTCAAATTTTGACGTTTAAGTTATTTATATTTTTCTCTCTTATTTATATTGTATCGACTTCGCTAACTGCGTGTTAAAAATTATTTATTCCTCAAAAAACCAAAGTATATTAATTTAATTATTTTATAATTCCGAACAAATAATACTTTATTTTAATGCTTTTTCCAAAATAATACGTTTGTAATGGTATACCTACTGTCGATTTCAATAATTTAGTTTTAATTAATATAATATTTATTTTAATATTATTTTTTTTATTATTTTATTATATTTAGTAATAAAATTATAATTTATGTTTTTAGCATAAAACAAGAAATCAAATGGAATTAAGAAAATATTATTCAACTTTAAGGGTTGGTTTCCATTTAATAAGTTTTTTGTTATCGCTTTTGTTTTTTTTTTTAAATGAACAAAATGATTTACAATCAATATTCAATATTTATATATAATTAATTAAAATTAAAATTATTTTAATATTTTAGATATATCGAGATCGAGACAGAGATCGAAGTATTCCAAATATACATGAATTATCAACGAGAACGGTAAATATGTCAAGGGATCAACAACTTGATGCTGGACATGGTTTCGGTATATGTGTTAAAGGTGGAAAAGATTCAGGTACATAGAGATTAATTTTATTCTAACTACTCCTATTATCAATTAAAATTAAAAATTATTATGGAAAATTTTAATTCAATTAAAACTATATTTAATTTAAAAAAATTAAATACCTCCTAATTAATATCAGTTTGCAACTAAGGACAATTTTCGTTTTCAATACTTTTTTTATTTAACAAGGTTTAGGTGTATATATATCAAGAGTAGAGGAAGGCTCAGTGGCGGAAAGAGCTGGATTACGTCCTGGTGATACAATCCTAGAAGTGAATGGTACACCGTTCACTTCAATTAGTCATGATGAAGCGCTTAAGGTGAGCGCAAATAAAATAATTTTAATAGATTTTATGTTATTTTCATTTTTGTTTTTTTTTTTTTGTATTCTTATAAATATGCAAAATAATAAGTATATAGTTGATTGTTTAAAATTAAATTATATATTTATATATGGGTGTTTAAATAATATATTATATATATATAATATAATCAAGTGTGTATTGGTTGTGTATGAGTTATTTTCATTATATAAGAATTTAAATTTTACTTTAATTACTAATCTTTTAGTTCATTTTTTTTTTAAAATAATTTAATTTAAATTAGGTGATTGTAATACATGTGTTATTATGTTTTTTTTTTTTTAATTTATTTTTTGTTTCAATTATTATCATTTCGATGGTGTATATCATTAAGTTTTTACTATGTACTTAATTTAGATGAAGCTTGCCCATTTATATATATTTGAATATAAATAATATAAATTTATATTTCGGGCGATTGTCTTGAAAGATTTTGGTAATATTATGAGGTTTTCGATTTTTTTTCATCATACCAGTACTGAACAGCTATATAAAACAACAGTAGATGAAACCAACTTAGTAATACCCTACATTTGAAAAATTCAATTGACAGTTACCGAACCACCACTTCAATGCATCTCAGATTGGGGGAACATTACCAAGAGGACAGAGCTGTTTTGCACCAAATTTCAATTTTATAACTTTATTAATTCCGAAGATGTGCTAGTAAAGTTTTGAGAGGTGTGGTGGGAGGTACCCTTGCATGCAATATGAATATTCTTTCTTGATTGGTATCAGAGATTTTCTCATTTATTTTGATTCAATCGGAACCTTTCAAATAAACACTGTATTAAATTGAATATACCCCTATACCTATTTTAGGTGTAGAGTATAATTATATAAATATAAAAAAAAATTAAAAAATAGCGGAAAACAAATCAAGATTTTAAGTTTAATTTAATTTTAATAGTTGATATTTATCATTTATAACAATGACTCGTATTAGCCACTTCTAAATGTTTTTGAAATTTGTTGCACAACTAAATTAGCATTGTTATGAATTATTATACGCGTTTGACTATAAGTCAAAAGCGTATACTAAATTTGACATAACGATTATATTGACTCAAAGGTATGGATTGGATCAGATTCGAAAAGTAAATCGATCTAGGTTTTTATGTCCGTCCGTCCGTTCATTCGCACGACAACTCAAAAAATTAAGGAGCTAGAATTTTGAAGTTTTCACAAATTCGTTTTTAGGCAATAGCCGTCATTTCAATTTTTAAAATCCAATCATTTTACTGTACAGGTTCGAGCAGCTGCCATACAACTTCTTATTTTACACAAAGGTTTTACAAAATTTGTGCAACTTTATAATTTATATGAGAAATACTCTATACCTAATAAAGCTGGATGTCTGAAATTTTGTCAATAATAATTAATTTTAATGGCGTCTGAATAAAATATAGTCGGTGTAGTGGAAGAGGTTCGAAGAACTGCCTTTCAACTTATATTTTCTTTTGTTCTTAACTGAAAGCTTAAAAAATTGTGTATTTAAAATTTTGCCAAATCTATATTACGGTCATACGGGTATCCCAGAGTTGATACAGTTCACTATACTACACTCTTCCTCGTTTTAGTCAATTATTGATTTGTATAACCAAAACAAAAATCAGTATGGAATTAATTTTATAAGGTTTGTGGTGCGAGCTCTTCTAAATTCAAGTATAAAGTGAAAAATTTCTATAAAATTTGCATTTATTAACAATCAATTCGAACTAATAGTTTAAATATAATCAAATAAATAAACTTGCATTGCACAAGTGCATAGCAAAATCTAACCAAATCATTAATCTTTAAAAACAAAATATTATTAAAGCTTTTTTTTTCTTTGGTTCAAAATCATTTATTAAAAATATGTCAGAATCACTAACAAATCAAACATCTAATAAAACATGCCTTAATAAATAAAATAAATAATATATATATGTATAAATAAACACGCATACATACATTAAAATATTTTACAAAATCACTGCTTTATTCAACATGTCAAAAAGAACAATAATTTAATTTAAATGTGTTTCATTTTTATGTGCATCTTTAATTTATGTTTTCTTTTATTTGTATTTTTTTTTAGTTTTGTTTGTTTTTTGCTTAGTTAATATCTAAGTTGAATTTAAAAAGTTAAAATTAAATGTTAGGTTAGAAATTAATGTTTATTATATCTGACAACTGGACATAGTATGAAATAATAAAAAATTATCAAATGTCAAAATAATGGTAGTTTAAATGACAGGGTTACGAAAATTCAATGGTGTGTGAATGGAGATTAAAAATTGATATTTTAAAATAATGTTCTAATGAAACTTTAAAGTTTTTTTAAATACTTAATAAAAAAATAAAATATATTGAAGTTAGAAAATAAATGTCAAACCAATTAAACATTTTTCACAATTAATTTTTAATTTTGTTTAAAATTACAGATTTTCATGGTTTGTACTATTTCCGTTTTTTGGCAACTTTACAGTTAACTGTTATTATATGTTTCAAATTACAAGTATCTGATCAATATTCGTGGGATGTGCTTGTAAGACTGTACTGCTTGCAACTTTTAAATCTAATGTCAAAATTAGAAAAAATTTAAGCTAGTTGTAGAATTCTTTCTAGAAAACCAATATTTAATACTTGACATTTAATATAAAAATTCCATGTTCCATTTAGTAGATACATTAATAAGACATTATACTTGTATATAGACATAATATAGAAACTATTTAAGGAGAGATATTCATACTTTCCTTGGTATATAATTTCAGTCTTTTGGATTATTTTTAAAAAAGCAGATAAAATGAGCTAAGTGCAATACGCGAGCTTATTTTTTCAAAATTTGTGAATAAAAAATATTTTATTTAACTCCGTTGAATATTCGTACATTATTTATGTAAAATAGAATAGGTTTCAAGAAATATGTACATACAACTTTGTAGATTTATTTTTAAACTTCATTTCAAATAACTGGTGTAAATATTTTATTAAAAACTGTCTTAAAAACACTAAAATCCTAAAACAAATTGACAAGTGTATTTAAATAACCATATAACAATAGATTATTTTTGGGATATTTTCAAAAATTTTTATCCGTCCTTATCCACTCGCTCTTTCAGTACATAACTTTTCGTAAAATTTCCGATGGTATGGCTTGAATTTCATTACGAATGTTTTGTTTTATCTCTGATATGGTCGCTGGCTTGTTTACGTATACCCTTTCTTTCAAATAACCCCAAAGAAAACAGTCTGGCGCTGTTAAATCCGGTGAACGTGGTGGCCAATTGAAATCGCTTTTGCGCGAAATAATTCTTTCTTCAAAGAGGTCCTGTAACAAAGCCATTGTGTCCCTTGCAGTGTGTACTGTGGCTCCATCATGTTGTTGGCCTAAAAAAATGGTCCAGCATCGTTCAATATTCAGCACCAGTAATCGTAACTGAGCTGCCATGTGCATTTTCAAAGAAATATGGACCAATGATACATTCAGACAATACACCCCATCAAATTGTATTTCATGTATAATTGTCGCTAATGAACTGTTCTGGGATTCTCCGCAGAACGTATTCTGCAATTTTGCTTGTTTACGAAACCATTCAATTGGAAATGGGCTTCATCGCTCATTATCAAACTAAAATTTCAAAATTAAATTCAACATAAGATTTTCAAAATAAAATTCAACAATTGTTGATCGCTGTTCTGTTTTGTACTGTTCTATTTTCAATTACCCAAGTTTTCTTCACAAAATTCTGAAATAAAAGTAAAAAATATATATAAATTTAAAAAGTTATTAAACATTCAAACCATATCAGTCATTTTGCGCCACCCTGTATAATAAATTTCTAACGAAAGTTTTAAGAAATCATTATAAACTAATTTTGTAAAACTAAGAAACTATTTATTATGGAACATTGTTTAATTTTGAAAACCATTTTCCAATCCAATACTTGTTTAATAAAAATTCTAATAAAGTTAGTTTGTATAATATTTTAAAAGTTCTCATTAAAAATTGAATGCCTCACATAAATGTTAGAAAAATAACAATTCAAGTGAAATATTTCAAACCATTTTATTTTTCTAATTTTAAAAAGCAAAAAAATTCTATAAAAAAATATTAAAATATTATTTTGTCGGCTATAATTTTCTTTGAAAAAATTTTCACTTGTCAATTTTTATGAAATAATAAAAGTTTAAAAAATAAATCTTTATCATACAATATTCCTTAGAGAATAAATTTTTATAAAACAAAAGTGTTGTCATTGTATAGAAATAAATGTCAATTAATGTTTTCCTGCTGTAATTGTAATTTAATGTGTAAATCAATAAATATTTCCCCATATACTGTTCAATGTTTTAAATGTTAAAATCCAAATAAAGTTTTTTTTTTTGTTGTTAAGTTTTTATTGTCATTTATCATTTTTTTTTTTGCTTAATATTCCAAGTTAATCTTTAGTTTTTCTGTTAATAAAAGAATTCATAATAATTTAAAAAATAAAAAATATAATTTATATCGAAAATTTATTTAAATTTAATACAATTTATATATAATTTTATCACTTATCATTTTTATTAGTTTATGTCGCTACCTTCTTTGCTAATTTTAATAAAAAAAAAAAAAAACAATTAAAAAAAAAATGATTAAATCAGAAATTAAATAATTAAAGAATCAAAATGTCAAAATGTCATTATTTATATATGTTAACATATATATTATGGTTAACGATTTTTATGTATCATAATTAAACGTTTTTAATAATTCGTTGTAATTTATTATATATATATTATATACTTTTATATTATCTTGCCTGTGTCTATGGGTTTATATTTTTATATTGATATGTAGATTGATATATAGATATATATTGTAAAGTTATACGAATCCTTTAAATGACAACATACATGCATACATATACATTTTTTAAATGTAATTCTCAAAAAGTCCCATTATTATCTGTATATTTTTAAAAAAAAAATCATGTATCGAAAATAATAATGTAGTTTACGTATAAAAACGAGTATTCCCTAGGACAAAACAATTCATTGTTCTCAGAATAAATTTATTGATTCTTTTTTATACCAGAAAAAATTGGATAGTATATGTATAGATACAATGGGTGGCCAAATAAGAGTAAATATATGTTTATATTAAAATATATTTTCGAACCGGAGATTCAAACGATTTTCATGTAGTCAAGTATAGATTTAACGGTCTTTTACAGTTTCATCTTACCCATTTAGCCATGGTTCAAAGTTAATCTTGGGTAATTTAAATTTGATTTGAACTGATTAATATACAAAATCTTTACGAAATAATATCAATAATTTTTTCAGGATTTTTTTCAATAATAAACTTGAAATGGGATGAGGGAGCCTAAATAAAAAACACAAAAATCTTTAAAAAAATATACCTAGTATTAATTTAATTTAATCAACTTTATAAGTGATAAAATTTCGTGGTTCAAATGAATTTAAATATTTTTTGTGAATATTTTTTTTTTTTTTTTTTAATTAACTGTGTTCAGTCTTTTCAGTCTCCTCATATACACAATCTATTCATTAAAAACTACCGTTATTAATATAAATCGTATTTTGTTACGTTTTTTCAAAAAAAATTTTTTTTTTAGAATTCAGTTTTTATACTTTCATAGTTTTTCAACATTTTCAAAATATTAAATTTTTTCTTTTTTCAAAAACATATTTTGGCACTCTTATATGCAATCCTTGCGCTCTTATGAATTTCAAAATATAAATTATTACAACGTTATAGTATAAAATTTCATCAATTTAATTTTGAATGCAGTATATATAATTTCTCAAAATCATATACTCTCAGATTTTTGTCATTATTTTCAGTTAAAAAAAAAACTTCCGTTATATAATTTTACTTTCACTTCAAGTGATTAGATTACTATTATCACTATATATAGTCATTATATATTCGAGGGTCATTATTCACCGACCTTATTTTATAAATATATATATATATATATATATATATATATATATAAACATAAATGACATTTTTTCATAATACATAATTTATACATAATATATTTTAATTCAGTATTGTGTATACTTGAGAGCTTGTTCTATTTTTTTACCCTATTTACATATATATATATATATATATATATATATATTAAATATTGTATGCTATAAAAAAAAAACATGTTTTTTATTCTATATAAAAATTTTTTTTATTAAAATTTAAAAATTTTTTGAAATATAAATTAATTAAATATATTAAAAAAAAAAAAACTGCGCACATATTTTAATTTTCATAAGTTGCATAATTTTATTTAAATAAATAAAAAAAAAAAAAAAAAAAAAAAGAGCAAAAAAAAATTTTGAAAATGCAAAAAAGGAAAAATTGGCAATAGAAAGTACAACCCTTTTATATATAATTTCTATTTTATTTATTTCTTTTTTTAATTTTTTTTTAATTTAATTTATTCCAAGTTTTTGTTTTATCCACTTTCTATATTAATTTAAGTTTTAATTAAAAAAAATTTTTTATTTTTTTTTTAATTATTATTATTTTTATTTGTTTTTTTATTTTTATTTTTTTTTCTGATATAAATTGTTAAATAGAGCTAGTCTTTAAAAAACTATACATATAAAAAAAAAAATGAAAGGCAGTGACAAATAAAATTTTGAAAAAAAAAGTTTAGAAGGAAAACAAAGTTTTTTTTTATATTTTTTTATTTTAATATTAATAAAAACTTTTACTGCTTCTGCCATAAGTAAAAGCTAAGCAAACACAAAAAAAAAAAAAAAACACAAAATGAAACAAAGAAAAATATATATTTTATAAAATCAAGAATATTTGGTGCGCAATAGCTTACTTATTCTTTAATTTTTTTTCAAATCTCAGCCCTATTATTGAATAAGACAATGAAGTCACAAATCAAAATAATATAATTTTAATATGCTTACTAATTTTTTTTTTTTTAAATTTAAATTTATATTTTTTAATTTATTTAAAACAAGGAAATAAGAAACCAGACAATTTAAAACATAAAATTTGTTTATTTTTTGACTAAAATTTAATGTAATTTTATTTTAATTATATTGTAATTTTTGATAGCTGCATATTAAGTACTCAAACGTATCAAAAGAATTTTTAATTTCAAAGAATCTGATGGAAATGCGTTTGCCGCATATTTTCGAATATTTTAAATATAAAAAAAATAATAAATAAATAATAATCTGCGGACTAAAGATTGGTATTTAACAAGTGATGAAAAAAACCAAGGGTTTTTAGAAAAGCACATTTTCAAAATAATATAGTGTTTCATACTGAGTATTTTATCGGAATATAATGTTGAAACTTAAATGTTAACGTTTAATTAACGAAATATATACGTTGGTGACTATGTTACTACTTACTTATAGAAACAGTAAATTTTTTAATTTTTAAGTCCTAATAGTCCCTCAATAGGGGAAGGTTGCCCAATTTCTCAAAGATCTAATCCTCACTACTCCCCTTCCCACAACTTTTTTAGGTTCAAGGAATTAAATTATGAATTCTACCAAAATTTGGAATTTTACTTAGAATTTTACTGTTTAAGCAAAAATGGTTAAAACTGAGAGACACTTTCTTCAATTTAAAGAACCGCTTTTAAATTTAAGGAAATCTTTTAACATATGTTAAAGTATAATGTTGGATCTTCAAATTTTGTATATTAACAAAAAAAAATTTGAACAGATATTCAAGTTACAGGTGTTTAAAAATAGAAAAATTTCTATTTTCGAGCCCTTATAGCTGCTAAACAGGGGACAGGACAAAAAAATTTGGTTAACCGACTTCTACTTATTTCTGAAGATCTAACTACTCCCAAAATTTCAAGACCCTAGCTTAGCCTGCTTTGAAGATATGTGTAGCCTAAAATTTTGCAAAAATTGAGTTTTGCATAATTGTAAATTTTAGTACAGTATGGCAACCCTAAACATTTGTCTTTTAAAAATTTATTAAGTTTATAAAACCAGCTATCTTTTGCCGTTTTCAGATTGAAAATTCACCTAATGAACTCTTGTTATAACAATTTGAATATAGGGCTTTTTCCAACTTTGGGGGGCTGCAGCTCCGTAACAGGTGGGGCTACAGAAAAAAATTCTTCTACGAAATTATTTTTTTTGTAATACCTACTCTTGGTAAAAATTTCTTTTTTCTATTTCAAACGATGTAAAAGTTTTTGTAAACATACGGACAGGCGGACAGACGGACGGACAGGGTGAAGCTATATAGGCACATTTTTACAAAATTTTTTGAAAATGTGCTAAAAAGTTAGAAATTGTCTTGTCAAAGTTTGTTAGAGGAAATACAGTTATCGTCATTATTAGATTTTAAGAATTTTCAAAGAGTGGACATCGAAATATTTGAAGAATTGATAATTATGATTAAACCATTGATTGAAAAAGAGGATATAGTTATAAGATTAGTTTATTCGTAATAATCATCAACAACTCCAATTCCAAATATTTCCCTATCACTTTTTATTTCTCTCCTATTTAATTTTTTTTAAGTGCCTTTATGTTGGTACTTGGCAGCATTTCTTTTAATTCAATAAATCGTTTTTCTTAAGTTTTCAATTTGCTATTTTCATTTTTGTATTGGTCACATTAGACTTTCCACAGAATTTCCAGTTCCTTTCAAAGTTCCACTAAATCGACCCAGAACAATTTCTTCTCGTTTTTTTTTTTGTTCATTCTATAAAATATTACTCACATTTTTTTTCTGGAGATATTTCGCCCTCAAACTGAAATTTTATAATTACAAAATTCAAATGTTATGCGGACATTGCCACTCGCACGCGAACATGTCCGGGAAAATTTAAAATGTTCGTAAAATATCAAAATTTTTTTTGCCGTGTATAGGCAGCTTAAAACTCAATTCAATTACCTATAAAATTAATAGTTATTAATATTAGTTATTGATTTTCTAAAATTCCAAAATTATAATACTTATCTATTTTTCAATTCAAAAATTTGTTGCACTCTGTCTGTCCGTCCGTGTATTTATAAAAATTTTACACCGTTTGTGTAGTTCTATGCGAAACTCAATTTTTGCAAAATTTTTTACCCTTCGACAAACGATTTGAGTTCGGAACTTGAAATTTTAATACAAAGATCTTAAAAAACAAGTAAGAGCCTTATGAGAAAACTTTTAGTTTGGTCCTCTGTTTAGGAGCTGTAAGGGCTCAAAACTAAAAATTTTCAATTTCTAAACACCTGTAACTTGAATACCTATCCAAATTTCTAAAAGATATATACAAAAACTGAAGCTTCGAAATTACTTTTTAACGTGTGTTTGAAGAAAGTGTCTGTTGATTTTTTGCATTTTTATTAATATAATAAATTTAAAACAAAAGTTCAAAAAAATTATTCCAAACTATTTTTCAATATACTCATTTTCATAAGAAATCAATAAATTAAAATGACGTGTTAAATCAAACCATATATTTTATAAATTTACCTAAAGGTAAATATATGTTATAAATTTAGGTAAATTAAAATCGGTTTTTATAACTAAAACTTATTTTTTTTTTGGAAGCCAAAAAAAATTCTATAAACCTTGAACAAAAAAATTAACATACTTAATATTAGTTATTAGAATTGATTGATTTTTGTTATGTCTTAAAATTTTCTGACGTCAGATTCTAAACATATGTCAAAAAAAACAAAATCAAATTTTCTTCAATAATAAAATTAACAATTTTACTAGAATTAATCATAATAGCACGGTGTTGGTTATAAATCATTTTAAATTCAATGAAGTTAAAAATATTGTTTTTAGTATGATTATATATTACGTTACCAAATTTTGTTAAATAGATTAAGTGTCAAATCCGTAATGACATTAAGCAGATGTGTGATCTTCAATGCGTTTTACCGCACGATCGAATTGAAAAAAGATATTTTAATGTAGCACGACATTTCTTATTCAAATTTTGATTTGCGTCATCAATGCTGCCATTGTATAAAACTTTTATTTTGTAAACCAATAAAAAAGTTTTAAAATTATGTTTTATGAAATATATTTCTTTGGATTAACCTGAAGTGTTATAGCCTATCTATACAATGAACGCTCTCTACACGTAGCTATCTGTCAAACTCAGTTACATGTTTTGAATTATATGGAAGTGTCTACAATAGTGGCAGTCATGACGAAGCCATTGAAAAAGTTGTTTAATTTTTCCGCTTTTTCTACGTATTTAAATGTCAAATAATTGAACTTTGAAAAATATTTTTTATTGAAAAAATATAATATCCGAATAAAAAAATTGTAAAATTATTAATTTTTTTTCTATCTTGGGTTAAATAATATCAAACCATTATTCAAAATAGTTATACAATAAACTTTAAACTATTGAATATTTTTTAATTCATGAAGTTTGTAAACAAAACAATGTCAAAAAGCGCTGTCATATACATTTTATTGTGGACACTCCTTTGTCGACTATTTAACGAGAGCGAAACTAGAGCGTTATTGCAGATTGCGGCTATTAAAATTGAATTGACTTTGCTCAAAAATACTGACAACTTTAGATCAAACCAATAACAAAGTTTATACTTTGTAATATATTTTATTAGTTTGAGTGCGAGAGTCTTAGTTACGAGTTAGTTATACGAAAAATTTTTTTAAAACCCTTGTTTTAATTCAATTATGTTATTTAGAAATAGGAGTTAAACGTTTTATTTTTAAGTTAAAAGTTAAAGAATTCTCTTCTAAAATACTTTACTTGAAATTTTAAAATACCAATTCAATGTAAATTGAAGAATTTAAAATAAATTTTTTATTTTTGCACACCGCACTTATCACTTAAATGTTGCAAAATTCTATTGAAAGCGTTTGTTTTTTTTTTATAAATTAATTGTACCAAATTATAACAGAATATACATATTATTTAGTTAAATATATACAAAAACTAAATTTTAAATAAAAAATTTTAAGCTTTTTAATGTTTTTTTGCACCTCAAATTCAAAATTCAATTAAATTATCAAAGCAATTTTTATGCATACACCTACTAATTACAAAATTAAGATATTTTAAATTTTTAATATTCAAAATAACGGTTTTTAAATAAAAAAACTTATATAAAACTTGTACACTGTCTATATGATAACACTAGAAAAAAAATAAATCGAGAATTTTAATTTTAGTTTTTTTTTGCAAATTTTAAAATGTAATAATTACAAAATTTTTTTAATTTAATTTTTTATTTAATTTTTATTTTTATTTATTTATTTTTTTTTTTGTGTTTGTTTGTTTGATTTGTTTGAGTTTTTTTTATTTCCTCTTCTTTCTCCATTTTTTTTCTTCTATTGCCATATTTTTTTCTTAACGCAGAGATGTGTGCAGATATTGAAATCATCACGTGAAATCAGTATGACGGTTAGAGCGCCACCAACTATGAATTCAACTGCCCCATTACACGGTTTTGGACCACCTTCAAGAGATCCAACATATGTATCAACATCGGGTATACCAATTCCAGCATCATCTGGTTCACAATCTCATTTATTACATCATGGGGCTGGTACAACATCATCAATAGTACATCATCCATCAGCAACAGCATTAGGACCGAATTCACCACCATTTCGACAAACATGTTCCTGGATGGATAGACAAGGGAGGCCTGCCTCACCACCAATGGAATACGGTGGACGAAGGAGTGATAGAAGAGATAGGTATTATATATTTGTAATAAAATATTTGTTTTAATTAAAAAGTTTTTTTTATTAGAATACGACGTGTAGAATTATTAATAGAGCCTGGGCAATCACTTGGCCTTATGATACGTGGTGGTGTTGAATATGGCCTTGGTATATTTATAACTGGAGTAGATAAGGATAGTGTAGCGGATCGTGCTGGTTTAATGGTTGGCGATGAAATATTAGAAGTGAATGGTCAATCATTTTTAGATGTAACACACGATGAAGCTGTTAGTCAACTAAAATATCATAAACGTATGTCATTAGTTGTACGTGATGTTGGTAAAGTACCACATTCGTGTACCTCAATTGAATTAGAACCGTGGGATGCATATAGTCCAACAGGAACTCGGTATAATTTGTTGAATTTTTTTTTTGAAATTCGAAATGAAAGCTAAAATTTTTTTTTTTAAACTGTCCACCGTTTAGAGCTAGAAGAAAATGTCAAATATCGGGTATGGTTGAGGAGAAAGCACGTTCTTTACTGCCTAGACATCAATTTGCAAGTCTTTCGTATTATATTGGGGAATATGGTGCGAGAGCAATGACCATAGATGCCTTTGTTGCCGTCTTATTAGAAATGTTAGATACACCTGAAAAAGTAAGCAAATTTTTATAAACTAATATTAAAAGTTTTTAATGTATATTGATAATGTATATTTTATATGTATTACATACATACTTATAATACAACTATGACAATACATTTGATACGTATTTATATATTTTCAGCATACTTTAGTTACTGAAATTCGTGAATTGGTTTTTCCCGAAGATCGAACTAGATACGACGAATTAGTGTATAGAAGAGATCGGGACGCCCTCATATATGATAGACATAGGGTAAGTTTGAAATTAAATAATTAAAAATATATATATATATATATGTGCATTGAACTTTTGATACAATAAAATTATAGTTTTTTTTAAAAAAATATTTCTTAGCTTGCTGTATAAAATTGGCATTTATTTTTTTTTTTTGAATTAATTAAATGTTTAAGTTTTTCTGAAAAGCATGCATTATTTTGGTTTTTTGTTTTTCAAAAATATTTTCATCAGTGTGGTTTTAATCTTGGCTAAATTTAAATATGTTATACTTCTTATTATCTTAATAGAAAATCTGTAAATTTTTGTAAATAATAATTATATTGTGCTAAAAATTTGGGAGTTTATGTAAATAATGTGCGAATTATTGTAACTATGAAGAAATATTGATTTAATTTTAGTCGTAACGTAACTATAATTTTTTTTAATTTTTATTTTATATAAAGTGATGATTTGAGAGTAAAAATGGTGATAACCATTTATTTTAAGTTTTTTTAATTAATTTATTTAATTAATATTAAGAGTGAATATTATTGTATAATGCTAGTAAGTCTTCTATGCCTTGAAATAATGTGGAAAATTTAATATAGGGCCTTACCTAATCAAAAGCGTACGACGTATGACGTATAATACGCCGTACGTCGATACGTCGACGTATCCCGAAATCGATACCCGCGTACGTAATATAAAAACGTTTTATTTATTCAAAGTAAACAAATAATCACCATAACAACATAACAAAAAACAATAACAAAATTTAATACGCTTTGTCAATTTTTAAATTTTAAAAACCCGATGCATAATACGTCACGTATTTCGGGAGCTCTCATTTAATTATATGTATTTAAAATTATTTTGACAGAAAATGTACGCCGTACGTCGTGATTTAGGTAAGAGCCATAAAATCAAAAAACCACACTGAATTTTTTTAAGCAGCATTTAACTTCAAATTAGAGAACATATGCATTAAATAACGAAACATTTATACATTTAATTTAAAAAACTGAATAAAATTTCACATTTTTTTTCCAAAAAATTGTTTTTATGCATTTTAATTTTTTTGCAAAATTGCAGTTAGAAATTTCAATTAAAAAAAAAAACAATAAAATAAAATTCACAAAACAAACAAAATATTTAAAATTTATTTATTTTTTATTTTTTTTAATTATATTTGAAAAATACATGCAATATTTTTCTTGCATTTTTCCTTTTTTCTTTTCATATGTTATTCTACTACTTCTTCTACTACTACTATATTACTACTATATATTAACTACTAATCTACTGTACCTACATAAACATATTATTTATATATATATATATGTACACATATATATAAAAAAACTAAACTTAAAATATAAATTTAAAACATAATAAAATAAAAAAAAAATATTTAAAAATGACAGCGAAAAGGAGATCCAATACATGGACAGGATTTATCGGTAAGTTTTTTTGATGATTATGATTATTATGTTGATAATGATTATGATGAAAATTATTATTATTATTATAATAAAAATAATACAAATAATAATAATAATGATAATAGTAGTAGTTACAATGATGAACACATTTTTGATTTTGATTATGATTATGATTATTTATATTAGATATAACTTTATTTTTAAATATTTATTATTATTATTATTATTAATATTTTATATGCCTTTGTGTATTAGTTTTTTTTTTTTTTTATTATATTTATATACATATATATTTAATATAGGTTATGTATATTGGATATGTTTGTTGTAATTGAAAATATATTTAATTTTTTTATATATATAAATTTTCTGTGTCTTTTTTAAAATTAAATAAAAAAAAAAAAGTAATTTAAACAAAATATATATAAAAAACAAAGAATTAATTTTATATAACTTGTATATTTAAAAAAAAAAAAAAAAAACAAAAATTATAAGTGTCACTATATTATTTACAAAGGATATAATTGTATGTGTATAAAATTTTAGTTTATTCCTAAAATTTATCCTTTTAATAATATCACTGTATATATAGATAAATTCATTTGTATATACATATATATTCAAATACATATACACTTGTGTTTTTTTTTTTTTTATTTATATTTGGTGGTAAAAAAATATAATAAACTACAGTTAAAAATTATTTGAAAAATTTCAGTCGACTTAAATTAAACTTAAAAACTTTTTGACTACCCAATTTTTTTTTTTTTGACTAAAATTCTCTAAAAAGCTTTTAAATCATGTTTACTCATGTTTTAAATCCTGTTAATCTAAATGACAGTCAGAAAAAAAAATATCTTAAAGACTTTTAATATTTTTAAATATACTGTCAATAAAAGTCAATGTCAATTTTAAATATGCTGTCAAAATAAAGATTTCGCCATTACGTAATAGTTATCAATATTTAATATTTTTTTAACTTTTTATATTATTTTAAAAATACCATAAATAATATAAATTGTCATTTTTAAATGTTTGCTGTCAAATAAATATTGCATTAACATGCATTATTTTCCCAATTAAATTTCACAGATATTATATCAAACTTTAAACGTCATTTTATTTATATCACTTTTAATGATAGAAATTCAGTAAATATGAGTTCCATTACAATTTTCTGAATCATAAGTTATGAATTATGATGGCAACTGTAATAAAATCATAATAATTGAAATGTCAAAATGAAATGTCACACTGTGATTAAAGAATTAGAAATTTTGCCAAAACTTTTGACAGCGACTTTTCTATACAGTACTATAGACATTCAATCACATATATTCTAAAAATAATTTGTGTAGGACAATGTCGTGTCTATTCGTTAGACTTTAGGATTAAATACGTACAAATACAGTGCTGGAAATTAGAATAACCTCACTTGATTTTTTTTTTTTAATAATTTAAATATTAGCATTCTTATTTGGAAAAACTGTACTTGTTTTGATTATGTATTTACAGATGCTTCAATATTTTATTAAATTTCGATACGTTCTATTAACCGTTATATTATAAAATATAGGTTTTTGTAAATATTCGATATTCGAAATTCGAATAACTTCAGTTGAGATTTACTTAAAAAATTTCAATTTGAAAATTAAAAAAATATGGAATAAATTTTATTATATTCTTTACCACCAAATATATTTTACAAAATTGTTAATATATGTGATATATAAATACTTACATAAAATTTATTTCTATATTATGTGTATTTATTTGTATTTTATTAAAAAATTAAATTAAATTAAATTAAAAAAAAAAAAATTCTTATTGTAAAAATTCTTTTGGTAATTTTTGTTGTAGATTTAATTTGATATTTTTGTGTTTTATTTAAATGAAAAATATATTATATTAAATATTTTAGAATTTAAAAAAATAATTTTTGATGTTTTTCTATATTAGTGTTTTTTTTATATATATATATATATATATAAATATTTTTTTTTCTAATTTTTACTTTTTCCTAAAATGTTTGAAATATTTTAAAATAGTTGCAGTATAAAGACAAGAATCTTTTAGGGTTTTAAAAATATTGTAAACTGTACTTTTGACTTTGATGTATACTTCAAGCATTTAATTTTATTTTAAATTTTTTATAGTATGATTCTATTTAGAAGCGTTTTTTATTTTTATTAAAATAAAATTTATCAAATAAATTAATTTTTTCTTCTTCGAATGTCAATTTATCTTAAAAACCAAAAAATGATTCAACTTTTAATATAATTTCGTACTTTAAAATGAATGTGTTATTTGAAATGCTCTGAGTTATAAGAGCGAGCATTAAAACATCTTTTTTTTTTTTTAAAAATTTAATAGATATCTATATATACTTTTATTTAATCCTACTTTTCGGCAATTTTTTTATATTTAAATTGTATTTCCGCCTAAAAGTATACTACAAAAAGTTTTCAGCTTGAACAACACAATAATATTTTTTTTATTTAAAATTTTTTTAAACTTATGATTTTATGTGCAACGGAAACACAATCAAATGCTTTTAATATGTATTTCTTAACTATTTGATAATTTTTTTTTTTTTTTTAATTCTTAAAACAAAATGGATGAAAATTTTTTTAGTAACTACAAATGAAAATGAAAGAACGGTGAGTATATAATTGAATTGTAAAAGTAAATTAATTAAGAAAACAAAAATTATATCTATATGGAGTTGAAACTTCTTTAACGAATTCTACAATTTTACTTCATTTTGATTTCTTTAGAGATTTCTTAATTGGAATGAAAGATATTCCATTTCTAAAACGAATTTTTTTACATTTAGTGAGTTTCAAATGGATTTTCTTCATTTCTTTAAAATTAATTTCAAAATTTTTTAAAAGCCATTATATTTTTATTGAGTTTTGAATAGATAGTCAAAGTTATATAATAAAAAGATGGAGGAACTTTGGGTCGTTGAATAAAAATAGAAAATTTGAAGACTAATAGTGGTTTGCTATTTTTAAATAACTTATACAATTTAAATTTTTTTAAAGTTAGATTAATCTATTATTATGAAATTACAAACACTACAACCTATTTTAATTAATTTTCTAATGGACAAATGATGAATAATGTGTGTTTCTTTTTAGAATGATAGAACATTTGATTCAAATGAAACACATTTAAATTGAAATTGAAGGCAAATTTCTTTTTTGTTTAATAAATAATTGTGTGTCATTTAGTTTTTAAAAAAAAATTTTCGGCATATGTCCACTACAACTGGCTCTGATAGGAACCGCTTCCAATCAAATCAATTGTGGAACACTTTTTCAAGTTATTCAGAGCAGATTATATCAATAGCAAGGGTTATGTTGGCTTCCAAATCGTCTATTTTTTCTGGTTCATCAGTATAATTCAATGACTTCACATTCTCCCAAAGTAAATAATTCACTGGCGTTATGTCGTTTGATCTTGGATGCCAATTAATTGGATCATTTCTCGAAATAAGATTTCACGAAATCTTTCTTTCAATAAATCAACTGTTATGGTACAATAAGTATGCAGCATCATTTTGTTAGGATCAAAACTCTTCGGAGTCGATACTGTTAAAATTTTAAAACAATTCATAGATCATTGACCTGTAATGAACACCATTCGCTGTAGCATTAACTTGGACATAGTTTTTAAAGAAATATTGATTGAAGTTGCCTCCAGCGTGTAAACCTAAATGACACACTAAGCAGTATTGATTTCCAAGAATTTTTTGTCTTTCATATGTGTTCATTTTTATACAAAAATTTTAAATATGTTAATACTTACGAGTAATTTTGTTTTTAATATCATAAAGGTTTCTTTTTTATTGCTCGTTTTTATTTTTTTTATTTTTATTGAATTTTTAATTAAGAATTGAAATAACTTTAAGTTTTGTAACAAATCATATAACTATAACCAACCAACTAA
The DNA here is from genome assembly GCA_963082915.1 of Dolichopus griseipennis. Lineage (NCBI taxonomy): Eukaryota > Metazoa > Arthropoda > Insecta > Diptera > Dolichopodidae > Dolichopus > Dolichopus griseipennis. Next base: position 84,360,197 of record OY720443.1, read on the forward strand.
ACTATTTTTAGTTCTATTAGATCCACAGCGAAAGCCAGGGTCTTATGCAAACCAATAATTTATATATACAGTGAAAGCTCTCATAAACGGACACTCACGGTTCTAAAATTTTCGTCCGCTTATGGGAACTGTCCGGTTAATAGAAAAAAAATTTTTTATAACTTTTTTTAAATTCTTTATTAATTTTTTTAATAACGTTTTTTCAAGTATAAAATATTAATGGTAAAACAACATAAAAACTAAATAACAAAAGAAAATAAAAATTACTACAAAAAAACTAAACAAAAAATCAATAAATTCAATACAGATTAACATTATTTGTTTAAATTACATGCTACTTCCATTCCAGAGTTTAAGAATTAGTAGTTTTTTGAAAAAATTTGAAAACTTTGACTGCCGCATTTTTTTTTGGTCAATTTTTCAAACATTATTTTTGAAATGTGTTTCTAAGTTTTATATAAACTGGAATGCTGTAAGACCCTCTTTAAATGTTGCAAAATTTTTTTAAACTATCAATAGTTTTTAAGACTTCATTGTAGGTTTCAGTTTCCAATTCTTCAAAAACTGATGAACTTTACCTAAAACGTTTGCGTAATAAACTTAACAAACCGTATTATTTTTAAAAAATGGAAAAATTTTTGATTCTTAAGAGAGCGAGTTTGCATCTTATTAATAATACATACTCTCTTCATTGATCAGAACCTTTTAAAAAATAAGCAATAAAAAGTACATCTATGTATTAGGCATACTTACATAATATTATTCAAATCCAATTATTAATAGTAAATTATAATACAAAATTTGTATTGAATTGGATGTATACACCATATTACTTACATTAAATAATAAAAGTTTGCTCATAAATTACAAGTGTCCGTTTACCGGAGATTTTTTTGAAATTTAAAGAATGATTTAAGTGTCCGCGTCCGGTTATTAGAGTGTCCGGTTAAAAGAATGTGTTTTGTATGAAAAATTTAAAAAAAGAATTGGTTTTGAAAAAACTGTCCGTCTTAAAGAGATGTCCTTATATACGGAACGTCCGGCTAAGAGAACTTTCACTGTACATATATTGTAAATCTATTGTAAAATTTATTTTTTAGATTTTGATATAAAGAAAAAAAAAAAAACCACACAATACGATGAATTTCTCAGAATGTAATAAAACCTAGTAAATTTCTTGAGGGTTTTGCATGTTTACGTAAGCTTTCATCTAAAAATTAACTCAAATCAATAAACACACAATTTTTCCATAAAATCAAATAGAATTGAAAAAAAATGAATAGACTACTGATTTTGAAAATAAATTCCAATGATTTGCAGAAGTTGTTGCGGTGTAAGTTTTTCCATGATGATTTGTCAAAATTTGGCTTCAATCTTAATTTAAATGTGTTTTATTTAAATTTAAAGTTCTATCATTCTAATAACTTATAACATTAATTATTACAGCACTCCTATTTTATAGTAACAATTACAGTAAAACAACTACATTTTTTTTTTTTGAGTTCTAATAACTATAGAGTTAAAGTTACAAAGAAAACTTTAAAGAATATGTCATTCGTGTTATTTAATATACAATATTATATATATTGTATAACTATATAAGTCTAAGTATATAATCAAAAAGAAAAACTCATTTACATAATTATATTTTTCATTTTTATTTATTTTCTATATTTGTTTTTTTTTTTTTTTTTTTTTTTTTAAATAATAACTTGAAGTGCACGCAATTTTATAGAAAAAAAATTTTTTGAAAAAAAAAAAAAACAAAAGCAATTTAAGTAAATAAAACACGTAAGTATAAAAAAAAATCACATATCATAATATTTATTTTTAAAAAATATTTCGATTTTACATAAAATGTATAATTTACGGTATTGGTTGGTGCTAGCGTGAAAGTAGATTTTTTTTTTTTTCAAATTATTAAATTGGTTTGGGAGAGTATACATAGTGTATATTGGTAGTACATTGGAGAGTGTACATACCTACAATTTAAATATTTTAATTTACTATTTTATATAATATGTAAGACTTCATTTACATTATCAGAAAAAAACCGATTGCTTTAAATTAACAAAAAAAAAGTACATATTCTGAAAAATTCTTTACTGCATTTTTTCATTTACCATTTCTCGCCTTTTTTTTTTTTTTTTAATACTATTATGTTTTTTATTTAATTTATATTTTAATTTTTTTTTTTTCGTTTTCTTTTTTTAACATTTTGATGGCGATTTTCCAATTTCCCAAGAAAAAAAAAACAATAAGCAAAATAATAAATAGAACAATATCATATTTTCTGTATATTAAAAGAGTACATTAAAAATAGTTTGGAATTTTTTGCACCGTAATTACACTTACATCTATAGTAAATAATAATTAAAAAATTCATTTGATATATCTTAAAATTATCTGCATATTTATACTACATAATTAGCTATTAGCAAATTTTTTTAATAAAATAATTTTCTTGCACGCACATAATTTTTTGCCAAAAAAAAAATCAAACAACTTTTTAAATTAATGTTTTTCTAAAATTAGAATAGAATACAAAATCTCTATTCCATTATATAGAATAAAATCTTCTCTTATATATATTTTGGTATTTTTTAAATATTCTTTCTCTCACCTGTATACGTTTATAGTTAATATATATATATATAGAACATTTTTCTTTATTGGTATATACAGGGTGTCCGGGACTCAAGTACGCGCACTACACTCAGTGATTGGGGGCATTAAAACAAACAAAAAATTGTACTGGAGGGGGGTGTCTATTGTGTACCCTTTTCGAGATATGAGGTATTAAAGATTTAAGAAGACTTTTCACTTTTGAACAGCTTCCTATAGAGAGATAAAAATAAATCCATTTTGTAGAGTAAGTTGTCAGCTTTAATTTTTGTGTACTAATTATCCCCATATACCCAAAAGTAACAAAGTTAGGAAGGTTCAAAATGATTTAAAATTTCTTATAAAATATTAATGAAAAATTAAATAGATAAAAAAAAAATTTCATAATTTTTCTGTTTGAACCGATTGAAAATAACACACTTTTCTATTCTTCATATCAAAAATGGTTAGAGATAGAGAAAAAGTTATTATGTACTAATTATAGGGCTTGAAAAGCTGTATTAAAATATGCTATAAAAAGTACCCCAAATACAGTGTGCTTCAAAAGAAAATAGAGTTTGAAGCATAATTTTTTCATTTTAGATCATTTTGAACCTACATAACTTTGTAAATGTTAGGTATATGGAGATTATTAGTACACAAAAATTAAAGCTGACAACTTACTCTACAAAATGGATTTTTTTTTATCTCTCTACAGGAAGCTGTTCAAAAGTTCTTGATTTTTTTATGAAAAGTCTCCTAAAAATCTTTAATCCTTCATATCTCGAAAATTACCGTTACAATTTTTTGTTTGTTTTAATGCCCCCAATCACTGAGTGTAGTGCGCGTACTTGAGTCCCGGACACCCTGTATATATACATATAAATTTTTTTGAACCTTTTAAGTAAATTGGCTTTTCAATTGCACGAAAAAATCAGTCCTGTTTTTTTAAAAAAAAAACTCCAAAAACTTATCACTTAAATTCAAATATAAAATATCAAAAATTTCATCCCTTCAATTTACACCACTTTCAAATTTCAATACAAAAACAACAACAAAAAAAAAAAAAAGAAAAATCAATTTCAATTTTACTGTACATCACACTGTAAAGTACTTTTTATATAAGTATGTTTTTCTTTTCAAAAAAAAATTTTCTTCACTTTTTCTATCTTCAGAGCATCCATTTGTATTTTTCTGAATTTTGATTTGTTTTTTTTTTTTTTTTTTCAACTATTATAAAAAAAAAAAATTGAGATAAAAATATATAAACACATTTTTTTCGAAATATTTTTTCGAACACAAAATAAAATCAAAACAAAAAAATTTAATTGAATAAAATTTAAATTCTATAAACTTTGTGCAGTACGTTTTTTCTGGAAGATTTTTCTTTTCTTTTTTTTCTTTATATTTTTTTTTTTTGTGTCTACTAGGTAACTGATGTTGATTTGGAAATAATGGCAGCAACTGGACGAAGTCCATCATCTGATTCTGGCGTTGGATTGGCAGTGTCTGAAATTAGAAATCGGTAGAAATAAATTGTTGTTTTTTTTTTTTTTTTTTTTTTTTTTTGGATTTGTATTTTGTATTTGTTTAAAATAATTTTAAACTTTAAATACTTTAAATTGAATTGATATTCAATACATTTTGCAATTATTTTAATTAAGCATAAAACTGATGCTTAATTTTAATTATTTAAAATCGGATAAATGAAACCTTTTGAAATTATAAATATTTCGTTTTATAGTTTTTATTTCTTTCTATCCCTTTGAAAATTTGTTTTTATATCCATATATATTAAATTTTGAAAGACTGGTACATACTGAATATATGTAGGTTGCAATATATCCTATTATTATATATCCTATGCTATTAGATATATTAATGGGGATTAATTTAAGATTATACTAAAAATTAAAAATTAAATTTAAATTGTATTTTTTTGATTTAATTAGAAGAATTTGTCGGATTTAAAATCATGATTTTCATATTTAAAGTTCAATTCAAAAGTTAATTATACATTTTTATATACATTTGTACTTTTAGTAAATTATATAGTAATTAATAATAAAATGAAAGTTTTATGAAATAAATTCTCAAAATTTGTATCAAACTTTAATCAAAAATTTGTGTCAAAAACTTAGATTTTTATACCCGTATGACTATAAGTCAAAATACTAAATTTGCCATCAAATGACAAAAAGTTAAAAAAAAATCTAAGATATTATGGATTAAAGAAAGCTTTATTTGACCCAAGATTTGACCTAAGTTGATTTAACAAAGCCTTTAAATTTTTCATCTAAATTAAAGCTTCCTCATAATTTAGTTCCTTGCATAGACATAATTTAAATTTATATAGCATTTCCGGATTAAATGAAACAATTTTTCAACTGAATGAAACTAATTTTCAATTGAATGAAACTATTTTTCAACTAAATTAACCCTGTTTCCAATAGAATGCAACCTTTTTCAAAATAAATGAACCTTTTTTTAAAATTAATAATTATTAGTTTTCAAATGAATGAAACTATTTTTCAATTGGATGAAACTGTTTTTCAACTTTTTAAAATAAATTAACCCTTTTTTTAAAATTAGTAATTGGAGAGTTAAATATGAAAAGGTGTTATTATACATTTTGATATAATCGAGTTTTATTACGTAAATAAACATGTTATGAACCGATCTTTCACATGTGAACACCCGAATTTGCTTAAATTGAATAGTTTTCGAAGTATAGAGGTGTTACTTTAAAGGTGTTATGTTACATTATCGTTCTATTTTTTTTGTAGAAAAAGGTGTTTTGGTAGTTTACAGACTCTTAACACTTTTTCACAAAATTTTATATTAGTTCCAAAATTGTATATGTTGAATAAAAGTGTTAAGTAGAACATAGCTCCGTTATTTACAATGACAACTTAAAAATTTTTCTCCCTAAAGTGTAATTTAATAAATAAAGGTGTTATGTACGAAACATAGCTCTTTTATTTACATTGACTGAATTTTTCTAAAAAATTTTTTTATTTATAAAAGTGGTGTGTGCAGAATTTAGTTATATTTTGTTATTTAAATAAATAGAAATTGTTATATTCATTCTCAACGATTTTTTTATGATGTCACTATTTCATCGGTGCATAAAAGTACTATGTACATGTTTTAGTTAATAACTTGGAAAATACAATTATTTACTTCATCAGTCCTTGATGAATAAAATTGTATGCCTTCCATTACCATTTTCATATTATAAGAAGTTAAACAAGTTAAACAGAAAAAAAAATCAGGTAAAAAAACTTTAACCTCAATTTATTCAAAACTCAGATTTTGTATCTTAACACTTTTATTTATTAGACTCTTCAATTATGAAAGATTTTATAATGAGGTATAACATCAAAGTTTAATTTGGTTAAATTTGGTTACAAAACTTTTACAGTCATTTCTCACTATATTAAGTATATTTGGAAATCATACTGGAATTCCATCTTTTTAAAAATTTAGTGTTGAACACTCTTTCTAATTGATTCCAGTTTCTTTTATTTTGAATTGAAAATGTTTTATATGAAAGATAATAAAACATAATAATAAAAATAAACATAATAAAAATATTAAAGATGTGAAAAAGCTTTCGTATTACAAATTAATGAATACGTTTTAATAAACTATATTTTATAATGTTTTCCAATTAGGCTCAGAAAAATTGGATAAACTTCCGGAAAGGTGTTGTGAGCTATCAAGATGATTCCAGATTCTGAATTAGAAAGAATTTTAAAGTTCGATTCAACTAATAGAATTGGACTAATATATCCTTTATTTATTTATTTGTTTCATTATTTTTAAATGTTCTCTGGTGGGGCTACTTGTCAAAATATACCATACTTATTATATACTGTTGCAAAGAGTGTCGAAAGACCTTTCTAACAGAATAATAAAAAATACAGGGTGTTTTTGAAAATTTCATACTTATAGTAGTTTTTTTGAAAGTTCAAAATTTTTTTTTTTTTTGTTTTAAATATCCACTTGAAATTGCAATATATTGAAATTGCAGATAAAACAAGATGTTTTTGAGAGACAATATCATTCCCTACAATATTGTAAGATGTTGGTTCCAGTTTATTGTCTAACAGGAAAAATATAATTTTAATTAAAATACTACAAATCTAAGGAAAATTTTTTAATGCATTTTTCGATCACTAGATGGCACCATCGCCACTAATAATTTATATATTTGGAAACTTTGAGATATTTAGTACAGTTATGTGATGACGTCATCTTGATAGCTCACAGCCCCTCTCCGGAAGTATATCCGAACAATTGAAATAAATTTTTTAAAACCCTCTTATGTATTAAGTATGTGCCAGTCTCAATTCTTCTTTCCGATCTCTTAATTTAGATTTTTGTTTTTTTTTTTTAAAAATTAATATTTTAGAAAATATTTAATATAAATTTAGAAAAGTAGAATCACTTAAATGTTTATTTTTCTTTTAATATTATAATCTATTTTCAACATAAATTAGTACATATTTGAATATATCATTTTAGAATTTCAAATTTCAATTTAAAAATTTATTTTAATTAATTATTTCATAACATTCTATAATTGGTTTAATATCTGAATATCTAAATTAACAAAAATTTAATATCCATTTTCCTTCTGGTAACACCCCCATAAAATTTAAACAAATTATTATTCTATTCATAAAAATTATATTTATAGTTATTTTGTTTAATATCATTTATCCTGTATTTATTAAATTTAAAATAAGATAACATTGTTATATTTCAATTATTTGACATTGCATCAATCATTAACCGCCATTTTGTTTTTTTTTTTTTTTTGATCTGTCAAAATAATAATTTCGATTGTCAATCAGTCATTTTTATTTTTAAAAATTATGTTTTTTGTTGTTGTTTTTTTTTTTTTTTTGAAAAAACAAATTGGCAAATGGCTTTTACAAAAATATTAAAAAATAAAAAAAAAAAAAATTATGAGAATGTTTAAAATGAAAAAAAAAAGAAAAGCTTAAATCAAAAAAAAAAAAAAAACAAATTTTTCGCAATATTTTATTTTTATAGACCTGCATGTCCACTGCCATATCGACCATTATCCGCTGGACCAATTTTACATCGCCATCATTATCATCATCATTCATCATTACGTCATTTAGGAGGATCACAAAGTCGTTTGGCACCAACAAAAACTGTTGGTACAAATACACCAACAAAAGGTAGTTTAGGTGGTGGTAGTGGTGGTAATAATAATAATAATAATTATAATAATAATAAAATTAAAGGAAATGATGGTTATAATCAACAAAATCGTGGTGGTATTACTGAAAAACATGATGGTTCATCAAATAATAGAAAGGTGAATAGATTTTTATTTTGTTACGTTTTGTTTTTGTTTTTTATTTTTATTTTTTGACAATTTTTTGTTTCATTTTCATTTTAGTTTTTTTTTTTTATTTTGATTTTGGTGAATTTCATTCCATATTTGAAATCATTTAGAAGATAAAAAAACAAAAAAAAAAAAAACGTTAAAGGAAATGGCAAAAAAAAAACAAACAAAATAAATAAAATTGTTATTGTTTATTTTTATGTATGCATAGTAGGTATTTATTTGAAAGAATTTGAAATTGTCCTGGGTTCCCACAAGAATTACCATATAAAAAAAAAAAAAAAAAAATTTAAAAGAAAATGAATAGAAATTGACATTCGACATTTTGTTTTTTCTACTTATATAACGTATATATATGTATATATATATATACAGTTCTGTACAAGAGTATATAATATATATACTTTTTTGTAAGGAGTTTTTCTTCAATTCATTTTTACTGCTGGTTTAACTGTGATGATTTTATCAGATAATGTTTTTTTTTTATTTTGTAATTTTTTTGTATTTTGACTTTATTATGAATAGATTTCAGGAAACACCTTTTTTTTTTGTTGTATTACAACTAAATGGCAATGGTGTTTTTTTTGAAGGAACCAAATAGAAGTGAGTTAGAAAAGATAGAATTCAAGTGTTATATTCGTAATAATAGACTCATAATTTTAGTCTTTTAGGAATTGATTTGATGCTTCTTCGTATTTTCTCTTTTTTTTTAACTTATTTTATTTCTTAATACACGAATCCGCCTTAGATTTCTTTGAAAAAAAACTTCAATTTGTTGTACAACTGTTTTGGAGCCTTCTTAAAGATTAAAGAAGAAAAAAAACCGAAAAAAATTAAATAAAATGTGACAAAATGACTTTTGACAAGATTTTTTTCGCATGAGATAATCTTAATACCTTTTATGATTCTATTCAAGATGGGCATATGTTTTGTTATCAGATGGATTTATATAGATGGATAAGTGATGTATTTGATATATTTTAAGGTTTTTGTTTTATTATTTTTTATAGTACAATTTTGTCACATTTTGTCAAGTTTTTTTGTTTAAAGTGTAAGAAAGAAATTTATTTAAGTTGTTTTTTTTGTGTTCAACAAGCTACTGATAGGTAGGAAGACATAATATGTATTTTTTTTTTGTAATATTGAAATAACTGATACCAAAGTAAATATTTAATTTTAGAATGTACAAGAACTTGCTAGTACAGTTTTATAAATAATATTAGCTTTGATATGAGTTTTAAAAGTTTGTATTAATAACTTTGTATGAAAGTCTAAAATAAATATAGGTATTTTCTACCGCAGATATTACGAAATTGGATTAGAAAAAGAGTGATTAGCTGCACTAAAACAAATTTTGATAGAATTAATTATGTTTGATGTCACTACCGTCTGTTTGATATCCAATATCCTGTTTTAGTTAGTTCTTTGAAGCGTCACTAGATGTCTCAGACATTGATATATGATATAAACTTTAAATTTGACAGCAATTACTAAGTTTTATGTTTTAGTACTGAACTCAACCTATATCTACAATTTTAAAATCTAAATAATTTAAAAACTTTCCTAAAAGCCAGGAATTTAATATCATAAATCAATTATTTAATATTAAAACAACTACAAATTTTGAATTTTAATATAGAAAGAACACATTAAAAATACTTAAAGTTTTGTTGAAAAATAAATATTTGTCTGAAAATTTGATAAAAGGAATGTAAATTTTTTAATCTATAATAATATACCCAAACGCTTTGAAAAAATATAATACCTTTATTTATAACATATTGCATTTTACAATATTTATTAGAGTTTAGAGTTCAAAATAATTGTATATTAATTCCTTACATCGCATTTTAAAATGAAAATGTCAAAGTAACCGCCTGAATGTATGCAAATTATTTCAAATCTTGATCAATGTTACATTACACATTTACTGTCAACATTTAACACTGAATATCTTCTTCAACCTAACTGCAATAGAATAGATCTAATATAAAAGATAGCTAGGGATTTTAATATTTGGAATAAAATTTAGATATAATAGAAAAAGAGGAGAAAAAAGCAAATTCTTAAAAGTTATAATTAAAAATGGAAAATTAAAACAACATAAAAAAGTAATATCAATATTATTGCACATTATATAAAAACATGAATTACAAGATTAAAAATTTTTAAATATTTAAATTAAATTATACATAAGGATTAGTAAAGATATAGAAAAGGGTAGAATAACTTTAAATAAGCATATTGATTAATTAAGATAATATTATAAAAGTAATTTTAAGATTCAAATTTAATTAAATTATAAAAATTGAAAGATTAATTAGAATAAGCCCACAATGGCCCTGGCTGCCGAGGACTTTACCAATATTGCGTAGTTATTTTATTTATACTTTTGTTTATTTTGCTTAAAGTTCATATGAAATAGAATATTTGTATATATCCGATGAAACCCTATGACAGTGAACATTATTAACTAATAGACCATTGTTTATTGCACCTTCAACATTTTGAGACAATTAGAAAAAGACTAGATAATTATAGTAGTAGATGAATTTCAGCAAAAGTATTCTTTATAAGTTTAAGATTACCTTTAAGACAAATATTTTAAGTGTCAATGTTAGATCTAGACCAGACCGAAATCAGGGAGGGTGATTTAGCGAAACTCAATGGAAATTTAAATATCTTAATCTGAGAAGAGTTCAGCAGAGGTTCAGGAACAGAAGATGATATTAGTAGTGAAAATGTAAAGTTCTTAAAACAAAATAGTTGAAAGATCTTTATATAGAATTATATTATCGAAAGTAATATTCGAAAAATAAATTTATTGATTGATTTTCTTAATTTTTTTGTTTTTTAATTCATAGAAATTAGTAATCAGAGAATAACTGAAACACTAATTAGTTGCAATTTTACAGTTTTTAAGCGATAGTTAAAAGAAATATTGTATCTTAAGATTTAATAATTATTGAAAAATAGCTGTTTTGGATATTTTTTAAGATAATCTGGAATGTTTTTAAGAAAATTTGAAAAATAATAACTAGTCAAATTTTTTTTTTAGAAAAGTTTTAATGATTGTTTTTGTATTTATGTTTTTTTTTTTTTAAGAGATCTGTCTCTTATTTTTGTTTATTTGTTTGTTTGTTTGTTCGAATTTTTGTCTTGAATTTTGTATTTTTATTTGTTTTTTGTTTTTGTTTTTTTTTTTGATATTTAACAAAATGAAAACTTTATTCTTTTGTTTGAATTTATATATTTATATATATGTATGTATAATATTGGTTTTTCTAAATATTCTTTATAACTTTTTTTTTTATTTTCTTTTATATTTGTATGTATGTATGTATGTACTTTACAAGTTATTTATTTTTATTACAGTTTTGTTTTTTTTTTTACTTATTTTGTTCGTGTTAATATCTATTTATTTTGTTGTTGTTATTGTTTATGTGCTTTTATTTAAAACTTTTATGGTTATATATTATAATATATATATATATATATAATATACTATATATATATACACTATATCAGTGCTTGTTATTCCATATAGAATAATATTATATGTTTATGTATTTGTATAATGATAAAAGATTTTTTTTTTTTGTTCATTTGTGCCTTTTACATTACTTTACTTTGTATATATATATATATATATAAGTTTATTATTTAGAAAATCAGGCATTTTTCTGCTCTAAAACGCTTTAAATAAACAAAAAAATAACAAAACAACAAAAAAAAAAATAGAATAAAGTGATTTTCTAATATTTTAAAGTGATGGGCGGTTTTATACTGTCAAAAAAAACAGCAACAACAACAAAGGATTTTCATAAACATATTGTTGCCAGTTATGATTTAAAAAAAAAAAAAAAAACAAAAAAAAAAATGTCAAGGATTTTCAAATATTTAAAAAAAAAAAAAAATTTTTTTATTACAAAAAAATATTTTAATTTATTTTACTTTTTTTTATTATCATGATTGAAAATTTTCAATCATAATTAAACTATGTATATATATATATATTTAAATATATATATAGAACATATTATTTCAAAATATAAGTTTTGGTCCTTCAAAAATAGTCCTTAATTTGAGTGTTAATATTTTATTGTATAATATTTATATAAAGTTGCAATACAATAATAATAATAAAAAAAACATGACATTAATATTTGTCATTTTTTTGCGCTTCTGTCATTCTTTATTTGAAAGTGTCGTTTTATTTTTAAATCAAAAATATAAAATATTTGAAATAATATAAAATATTTGAAATAAAATAATAAGTATTGAAATAAAATTGAAGTTCGAATTTCCAATATAAAATGATAAGTAATAAAATATGAAAATGGATTTCTATATATATATAAAAAAACAATAAACGCCTCATATTACTTTTAAGGGTGGTTTAAACTTATTTTGTCATTTTGAGGATAATATAGGTTAAGTCTTTTATTGATGTATTTAAAAAATATTGGAAATTTTTGATATATTTATAGTTTAATCAAAATTTTGTAAAATATATATATCCAAGACGCCAATGTGTCAAAAAAAGTTTTTTTTAAATTTTATTCTACCATTAAACAAGTGATTGAAAAGTTTCTAAATATTACTATTACTAAATCGAAACAATTGAACATGTTTTTTTTTTAACCTTCAGAATTAAGGTTGACTTCTTAAAGTTACAAAAAATTTTTCTAGCCGAATCCGTTGTATACGATCGTAAGATTTATTAAATGAATTTTATTAATTAGATATAATAAATTATTAAGAGTTTTTTTAACTTAAAAATTTGACTCGGAATAGATTTTTATCATTGCAAGGCAGCCTATCTTAAAAATTAAAGAAATTTGACGAAACATTTATTTTACCATTGTCTATTGTTGGTAGAGCTGGCGTTTTTAAAGTACAGTGCAAGTCCTGATACAGGACAAAATATTCAACAAAATTTAAGTATTGGTATTGGCAATGAAAAAATACAAGTACTTGTAACAATAATTGTACTGATATCTACCAGTACTTACCAGTACTACAAGTACATTACCAGTGCTTATCAGTACTTAACCAGCATTTACAAATACATATGAGTACTTACAAGTACTACCGGTATATTACCAAAACCAACCAGTACTTATCAGTACTGAACCAGTACTACCAGTATCAAGAACTAATCAAAAAACATGTAATAGAAAATAATTTAAACAAAAAATAAAAGAGTCAAACTCTCTGGATGTTACTTTTTAAACTCAGAGCGTCAGATTTCGAATAATACATTGCTCTGAATACTTGCTATCATTTTCTGAAGATAGATTAATTACATAACAAAAATTAGGACCCATAATAAGATATCTGTTATCCCAATACTTTTAATTTTTTTTAGCACATTTTCAAAAAATTTTGTAAAAATGTGCCTATATAGCTTCACTCTGTCCGTCCGTCCGTCCGTCTGTCCGTCCGTATGTTTACAAAAACTTTTACACCGTTTGAAATAGAGAAAAGAAATTTTAACCATGGGTAGTTTTTGCAAAAAAAATAATTTCGTAGAAGAATTTTTTTCTGTAGCCCCACCTGTTACGGGGCTACAGCCCCCCAAAGTTGGAAAAAGCCCTATATTTAAATTGTCATAACAAGAGTTCTGTTACATATATTTTCAATCTGAAAACGGCAAATGATAGCTGGTTTCATAAACTTTATAAATTTTTACAAGGCAAATGTTTAGGGTTGCCATACGGTACAAAAATTTAACATTACGCAAAACTCAATTTTCGCAAAATTTTTGGCCACACATATCTTCTGAACGGTTCAAGCTAGAGTCTTAAAATTTTGGGAGAAGTTAGATACTCAGAAATTAGTAGGAGTTGGTTAACAAAATTTTTTTGTCAAGCCCCCTATTTAGGAGCTATAAGGGCTCGAAAATTGAAATTTTTCTATTTTTAAACACCTGTAACTTGAATACCTGTCCAAATTTTTTTTTAGTAATAGACAAAATTCAAAGCTCTATAATTATATTTCAACATGTGTCAAAGGTTTTTCTTAATTTTGAAGGGTGACGAAGTTACAGCCCCTGAAAATTCCAAAAAAGTCCTATATTTAAATTGATATAACAAGAGTTCTGTTAGGTTTATTTTCAATCGATAAACGGTATTAGAGAGCTGCTTTGATAGACTTTACAAAAATATGTTGCTTAAATGTATAGGGTTGCCATACGGTACTAAAATTTATCATTATATAGAACTCAATTTTTGCAAAATTTTTGGCCCCACATATCTTCTAAACGGTTCAAGCTAGAGTCTTGAAATTTTGGGAGAAGTTAGATCCTAAAAAAATAGTAGGAGTCAGTTAACAAAATTTTTTTGTCAAGCCCCCTGTTTAGGAGCTATAAGGGCCCGAAAATTGAAATTATGCTATTTTTAAGCACCTGTAACTTGAATACCTGTCCAATTTTTTTTTTATTAATATACAAAATTTAAAGGTCCAACATTATATTTTAACATATGTTAAAGGGTTTTTCTAAAATTTAAAAGGGGTTCCTTAAATTGAAGAAAGTGTCTCTCAGTTTTACCCATTTTTGCTTAGATAATAATTCTAAGTAAAATTTAAAATTTTTGTGTAATTCACAATTTAATTCCTAGAACCTAAAAAATTAGAGGATGTGGGGGGGTGAAGAAGTTAGATTCTTGAGAAATTTGGCAACCTTCCCCATTGAAGGGCTATAACAACTTTTAAATAAAAAATTTACTGTTAGCAGTAAATTTTATAAGTCAGTAGTAACTATTTCCAAGTAAATATTTCCAAAGTTAAACTCAGTATGTAATACAATATAATTTTGAAAATGTGCTTTTTTAAAAACCCTTGGTTTTTTTTCATCACTTGTTTTCATGTCATTTCGCATAGAGGAATAGAGTATTCATAGGCCACCTCTGATTTTACATACTGCAATGTGAGTGTGCATTGGTTAAGTTCAGTTATTACAGTGCGTAGATATCTGTAAATAAATACCTGCAGTTTCTAACTGATGATGTTTGATATAAAACTATGTTTCGCTGCTTTTCCTGGAAATCTGGGTGTTTACAATACTGGATACAATAGTGCAAAATCGGTCCTGGTTTTGTTGAGTTTATTGTTGATATCTGCCTTCGGGCCTTCGTCAATTATTAAGGTAATTGAATTGTTTTATGTATTCTACTGTAAGCGTTTGGTTGTTGGTGCTTCTGATTTAAATCGTCTTAGTTTTATCGATGTTTATTTCGAGTTTTGCGTCAAGCGCCAATCTTTCTAAAAGTTTTAGTTTCGACTGCATAAAATCCCAGTGATATCATTATACTTACCTATTTAAAAAAATTAATAATATTAAATTTAAATTTTAATTAAAAAAGCATTTGCTGTTCAGCTTTAATTTGGACTATAGATCACAGTTCTAAATAAACCTTTATCTAATAAAAAAAATTATAATTGCTTTAGATAGAAATTTTTTTTGAGGCTGCTTTTATTCTAGGATTGCTCTTAGGCATTTATATAAAATATTTAAAAATTTAACTGTTAATAAAATTGTTCAGTTATTGAATATTACTTATGTTGAAATCTTTTGTTTTTGCCTCTGTTATGAAATTCAATTTCAATTTTATAATTTTAATTTTTTATTCTGTTTTTTGTTTTTTTTTTATTACTTTAATGTTATATCTATATATATATATATATATATATATATATATATTATAGTCTTTTTGTTGTGTCATTTATTTTATGATATATGATTGTATTGTTTTATTTTCTTATATATGTATATTTTTATATTAATAAATGTATGTATGTATGTATATATATTAATATTACTATATGTAATTTAGAAGAATGAATAATTTTTTTTTTTTTTTTTATACCAAAAAAAAATTGATTCTATTTTTGTATATCTTTTAATTTTTTTTTTTTTATGTACTTATTGTTGTATTTGTTTTTGATTTATATACTAAGTTAAAATGGTGTAAAAAAAGAACAAAAAAAGAACAAAACAAAAAAAAAAAAAAAAAAATATTACAAAAAATTGATTTTATATCCTGTATACCTTTTTTTTAATATATTAGTTTTATTCTAATTTTTTTTTTTCTGTATAGTTTTTTTAGCTAGTTTTTATTGTTGTTATTTTTTTCTTGTTTTTTTTTTTCTTTCTCTCTCTATTTTTTTTTTTACAAAAACCAACAAATTTTTGTAAAAAAAAACAACAACAACAACAACAATACAGGAATACAACTGTGATGATACTAGATCTAGACGTGGAAGTGAAACTCAATTACACAGAAGTGAATATGAACATGAAACGGTAAGTATAGTTAAATAACGGTTAAAAAAAAAAAACCAAATAAAAATAAATATAAACTCCCGTTAAATAACAGATAAAATAAAAAATAATAAAAAAAAAAAAATATATATATATAAAATTAAAACAAGAGAACAATAAAAATGCACTCATTTTTTTTTTTTGGTTTATTTTATGAATGTATATAAACATGAGTCCTTAATGCAGGTGTTATTCATGTTATTTTTTTTATATTCCTTTAAAAAATAGTTTTCATTTTTTGTTTTTGGTTTTTTATACTTTAATGTTTTTGTAATGACCTTCTTTTTATTCTCAAACAAAAATAAAATACAAAAATAAAATAATCTTTTTTAGAATTTTGTTTTTTAAATTATTTACTTTTTTTTGGTTACAACTAAACTATAAGTTTGTTAAATATTTAAAAATTTTAAAACTTCGTTGAATTTTTTTTTTTAATTGTGTGGCAATGGAATGTACAAAAAGTAGGAATTATTAGATACCATAAAAAAAAATGTAAATGGTTGTAATGAATCTTATCGAATTTCATATGTAAATAAAGTAAGCTTTAACTTTTTGGGTTTTGGATATCTGTCTTGGATTACCATTTTGGTAGGGTGATCAGTGAGAAAAAATTGCGATGTTGAAATGGAGAAATGGGGTTATTATAATTTTGTATTTTTATTTCATTGTAAGGAGGAATATTAGATTATGGTGCTATCGTGACCTGCAACTGTCAACCAATTGACTATTGAAAAAATTATTCAATTGTCAATTACGTTCGTATCGCGGATTCAAATTGATAAATAATTTTTCTATTGTGAATAGTTGTTAAATTGACGTTTATGACTTTTGTTTCTTTTTTAAGTTAAAAAAGAAAAAACATTATTATTGACTATAGAAAAAATTACCAAAAACAAAAGAAAAATCATTAATAACAAATTTTTATTAAATACTTACATTTTATAGAAAAAATAAACCAACTGATTATAAAACATATACCATGAATCTTTAAACTGGAAGACACATTCCTCAACTGCTAAAAAATATTGAACCTAGCTAAATCAATTACAAATTTTCCATTGACAAAAACTATCAGAAATATTGTTTGAAAAAATTTTCCCGATACCAATTTTTAGTTGCTAATTGACGCAGTTCACAATATGTCAATTATTAATTGATAATTGCTAGTAACAATACCAAATACGGACAGAGTGAAACTATATAGGCACATTTTTACAAAATTTTTTGAAAATGTTTTAAAAATTAATTGATGGCTGTCAATTTGTAATTGACAATTGATGTTCCCGATAAGACCCTATATGATTTCTATTGATTTCAGTAGAAAGGAAGTACTAATGTATAATTTCTGGGTTATCAGAGTTACTTTTTTGTATTTTAATTAATTTGTATTATCAATCAGCAGTGTTTGGAGGTGTTTTAAAGTTATGAAGTGAAATACAGATGATTTAAGTAGAAATTTAGTGTAAAGATTATACAGGCATACACGCATTAAAATCTTAAAATTTTTTTTGTAAAGTTATTGCATTCGATACTGTTTAATTGAAATTCTAAAATATTATCAGATAAGTCTGATCAAAAACTAATGAAATTTTCTGAAAAAGTTTATCGAATATGAAAAGTTAATTTTTGATACCTCCATATCCCCATCCCTGTAGCCAAACTATACATTTGTATCACAGGTTCTCCTAAAGTTTGGTTCAAAAAAGATGTGGTTTTGGTGTGTTAAAATCGCACACTACCCAAAGAAACTCCACACAGTTTCAATAGGTGGCTTTCGAGCTTTCCATTCCCTCGAAAAAAAAAAAATGAAATACTAATTTTCTTAGATTAATTGGAAAGTATTATCTAAAGTTATTGAAGAGTTTCCCCTTTAGCAGAATACTAGAGGAGTTGTCCTTAAATCACTCTTTCATAATACTAATCCTTCGGTCAAATTTAGTTTTTTAAAATTATGTGATTAAACTTCTGAAGTTATCAAATTGAAAGATTAAATTATTTTGAGGAAGATCTGCTTACATCTGTATAAGCTGGGAGAATATAATAAAACAAAGTTTTGCAACCAAAGTTTTGCATAGAGTTTTTGTAACTAAAACCAAATTAAAAGGGATGAATATTAACCAATTAAAAAGCTTTTTTTTCCACAAAGTTCAGCTTAAGGTCTAGTGAGCCAGTTGTTTAATGCCTGATCATGTTTTACTGCTACTCTCAAACTCTTTTTCTACGTACCAAATTATTTAAGGTCTATCTACGGATATCAGATGTATTTATTTTCAAAAAGTTGTAGCTTGTTTGTGCCTTCGTCTCTGCGGTGGACTAAAAATTGCTCAAAATCCTTCGGTTCTAAATATCTCTTTTAGCTCATCAGTTTGGTGTAAGAATATACTATCAATGCACAGTGTTCATTATTTTAAGTAAAATCAGAAATGAATAAAGTCTGTTTTCTTCTAAAAAATAATATAAAAAATAAATTAAAATAAACACTATATATTTATTTTAAATTATTACTTTTATTTATATAATTCTTAATATTAATAATATTATAATTTTTTTCTGAACACTGATTTTAAACATTATTTTATTTTTAGCCCTACATAATAACATGCCAAATATTATTTATTTTTACTTTAACATAATTTTTGAATTTATTATATAATTATATAAAATATAGGTCCAGTTAAATGTTAAAAAATTATAATATCATCCTGTATTACCATTAATATTATTTTAGGTTTTCCTTAATTTTATTTTAAAAATACAAAAAAAATTTAAAGTTTATCTTGTAACCTTTGCCTTAATTCATTATTTCCTTTAATTGAATGTGTTGTATTTTCATCTACTGGTGAAATATTATAATCTTTTGGTGGTTCACTTGGTTGACATACAAAACGTGATGTTGGTGGGCTACCACTTACACCAAATTTTGGTCTTGGTATACGTAATTGTTTAACATCATTTAACCAAATATCCATTTTTTAAATTTGGGTTTTTTTTTTAGACTTTTACTTTCTATTATTGTGTGGTGAAAATATTTGTAAATTTATTTGACTTTGTGTATTTCAAATTCTATGTGAAAATATTTCTGAAATAAAAAAAATTAAATTATATTTAATTAATTTTTGAAAATTTTTATAATTTATTGAAAAGAAGTAATTTTTGAAATTTAAATAATATCTAAAAAAAAATTAATGAATGCAAAATAATATTACAAATGACTACATTATTCTGCATCAGAATATATCTTAATAAAGTATTAGGTTTAGTTCATTAGGAAATTGTGTGAAAGTTATAATTGGTTAATAGTCTAACATGTCTATAATTATAATAAATTTTCTTATTTAATTTTTTTTTTAAGCGCTAACTGTTCAACTGTTATGCTAATAAGCCTGTCTATACCATAGGTACATGTTGGAACAGGGGGTCATATTATATTCATGTTATTAGAATTGATCTTAATGAATTCCACATGCAATTTATAACATGTAGAAACGCTTAGATTTTCAATAGATACCGTGATTCGAACCTGGGCCTTTCGCAAGAAAGGTCGGCACTCTAACCAATGTGCCACCCAACCGTTAATTTTTCGAAAATTAAGGATTTCTCGCTAATATCTTTTAGTTATCAATCTGTAACGGTTGGTGATAAATATATGTTCGTTAAGTTAAATCCTTTTATCTAATAAAAAAATTTAGGATTAGTGAAAAAATGTTTTTAGAGTTTTCGGAATCGACTCAGCCACCTTTCGCTATTCTGTTCAAAATAATAACGAATAATTAATAATTATATGTCTTAAATAAAAAATGTATGAATATAACAATATAAACAAATCCAAAATATAAACAAATAATTTAATTTAATAATATAACTCACAGCTATGGTAAACTATTTCTATAAAATCAATCCAGTATAAAATTATTACAATATACATATAACAAATAGAATTGCATCCTTTGAAAATCTATATGTCTATATGTAATAAGGTCCAGTACTATCTCTACACCTATATATTAACAGCTATATACGAATTTTTTTAGGCTATGCAATCAAATAATAATTGCTTCTGTCACCTGAAATAATTATATGATTAATAATGTCAAAATTAATTTAGATCAAACTTTAGTCAGCGTCTTTTTACTGTCATGGTATTTGTTATTATAACATTTAACATAACCAAACAAAAAACAATTTTTGACAACAATTCAGTGACGTATTAACTTGAAGGCTAAAGCGCAAATTGAATTATCATTTCAAGTATTAGTACTTAGGTTTCAGGTAAACTTAAAAATAGATCAATTTAGCAATTACACAAAAAGTTCTTATAAACAAAATATTGACATTTGACAGGATATTCAAAAAATATAATATATACTAAATATCGTCTGACGTCTGACGATTCTATTTAACTGTCATACTTTTAAATTTGTTTTTTTAAATTTATGACTTAGTAATATTATTATTTAATATATACCTAATATATATGTATATATATATATTAAATATTATGTATATATAATATATATATACATATTTATATTACTAAAAATAAAAATACACTTCCATATATGAATTAAATACCATCATGATTTTAAAAATTATGTAAATGGTAAACGGATAAAGTTTTAATAAGATGCTTCAAAAAAAAAATTAGGCCATCACATATAAGAAAAATGTTTAAGGTTCCATATACGTATAAGTTTATAAAATTATATTCGTCTGGATAAATGCATTTTATATTTTCACTTATTTGTACATATCGTATTTTAGTTTTTTTTTTTATGGAAGTGAAATTTACACTTTATTATATCAAAAACAGAATTCAGTTAATAAAACATTAGTAGGTATATAAACAAATCCAAAAAAAAAAAAAAATCCAGATTGAATCCATTTATGGAAAATATATGAAAAGACATTTTTTGTACAGACTTTTTCTTTTGACTTTTAAACTATTTTTATTTGAATTTGATTCCATTTTTCTATTTTTTTTTAACATATATTTTGATTTCAAAAATATTGTATACATATATAATTATTGTTTCTATATTTGTCCAATATTAAATCTTGTCGACACTTGAACATAACCTTAAAAAAAATTTTTTTTTTATACCCGTATGACTACATAGTTAAAGGTTATAATAAATTTGCCATTACGTTTGTGATGCAGAGAAGGAGGGGGATAGATATAGACTCAAGTGTATGGATCGGATCAGAATCGAAAAATAAATCGATTTAGCTTTGTATGTCCGTCCGTCCGTCTGTCATCACGATAACTGAAAAAATAAAGGAGCTAGGATTATGAAATTTTCACAAATTCGTTTTTATGCAAAAACCGGAATCGCTATTTAAATCCAGCCATTTTGGTCCACGGGTTCGAGTACCTGCCATACAACTTCTAATATTATATGAGCATTACTCTTTACCAATGGAAGCTGTGTGTCTGAAATTTTGCCAAAAATAGTTTAGTATAATGACCAAAGTTACTGCAAAATTTGGTTGGTCTACTGCAGAGGTTTCGAGTAGCTGCCATACAACTCCTTCTTTTATATGAGCTTTACACTACACCTGATGAAGCTGGGTGTCTGAAATTTTGCAAAAAATAGTTTAGTGTAATGCAAAAGTTACTACAAAATTTGTTTGGTCTACTGCAAAGGGTTCGAGTAGCTGCCATACAACTCCTTCTTTTATATGAGCATTAATCTACACCTAATAAAGCTGAATGTTTGAAATTT